>OY747702.1:26755402-27067902 GCA_963556495.2 Valencia hispanica
CAATTGTTATCGTTTGGTGTATTCATAACTGGATGAAAGCATAGAAAGAACACCTTTTTCTGAGCTAAAGTCTTGCATTCTTTACAGGGGAGATGAGTCTCTCATCTCTAATTGACTCCTAATATCTAACAAACATTGACAAACATTTCTTAAAATCCTGATGGATTCAATATCGCCACCTGCTGCCTATGAAAAATTACAACACCCATCATCAAAAGGATTATGTCTACGTCTATGGTGTAGACATATGCCTTTGTGATCCATTGAAATAGTGTCTTGTTATTTAAAAAGTGAATTCAGCTTAGTGCATTTCGCTTTTTAAAACCATAATGTACGGAGAAGATAGACGCTAAGAAATATTTGTCACCATGACTACAGCAGATGTCCCATAATCAGTCATTGCTTAGATATTAGGACTCAATTGGAGATGAGGGACTCGTCTTCCCTGTAAAGAATGCAAGACTTCAGCTCGGAAAAGGTGTATTTTCTATGCTTTCATCAGTTCCATCCAAAGGGGGCGCTACTCTTGCTGTAGTGACCAGCAGCAGGTGTGTTTGTTTGTCAGAAGTGCGAAAAGTTACCTGGTTTGCTTCGTTGTTAATGAAATGAACTAGATACAATTGTTTATTCAAGCAGTCATTACGGAGATATTCTACATTGTCATCTTAGAGTAAGGACATACTCTCAGGAATGTTTGATGCGATGGGACAATCCGTGTATGGGAAATATATACCTGGACCCACTTGTACCGGAGCACATTCTAACTGAGATCTCTAGGCGCAGGTCTCATGGAAAGGATCGCAAAAACTCTCGCAGGGAGAGGAAGCGAGGAAGGAGAGGTGGCGTCTGACTGCGGATAAAACGACAAAAAATATGCCATATCCCGCTCCCTTAAATAATACTCGCAAATGGTCAGTCGCTCAGTAATAAGATTGATGAACTTAAAGCAAATTCGAACTATCAACAGGAATACAGGAAAGCCTGTATTATGGCCTTCAGTGAGACATGGCTGTCATCTAAAGACATCGGCACGGATCTATCGATCAGTGGCTTTGGGTTGCCTGTCAGGCTGGAAAGAGATGCAAAAGCCACGGGGAAATCTCAGGTGATGGTGTGTGTGTATACATAAACCAGCGGTGGTGTAGCAACATCACAGTCAGAGAAACAATATGCACTCCTGACATTGAACTGCATTCCATGTCCGTTCGTCCGTTCTATCTCCCGCGAGAATTTCCCCAGATATTTGTAACAGTAATATACATACACCCCAAAGCAAGCACACAATCTGCTGTTGATAATATTCGCAAAGTGACTCAAATACTCCGAACTCTTTCCCCAGATGCCCCGTGTCTGCTCATGGGGGATTTTAATAACTACAAGCTGAGTAAAACTCAACTTTTATCAATATGTCACATGCCCAACTAGGAAAAATAAGACTTTGGACAAGTGCTATGGTTCAATCAAGGGGGCCTATAAGGCCTCCCCCTTGACTCCCATAGGATCCTCAGTTGACTGCACTATCAATCTTATCCTGGTGTAGAGACCTATATAAGGTTCCAAATGTGCCAAAAATGTTTGTCTGTGTGCACACTGCATATGTCAACAAGAAAGTTAGCATTTGTGTGAGTCTATGTAACTGGCAGATACAAACTTGCAATTGATTACTACATTGCCCATGTAAATGACTAACCTGACCAAACATTTAGCCTTTTCAGCTTTATTTAATTCTGTAATTGCTGTAGTTTTATGTTACTCTGCTGTTGCAACCTGTCGTCTCGCCTGTTGTTGCAACTTGCTGTTGCAACCTGTCGTCTCCCCTGTTGTTAGAACCTGTCGTTTCCCCCTGTTTTCACAGTCGTCTTCCTCTGTTGCCTGGCCGTGTTATTTGTCCACATTTGCCAGTGTCATTACTTTGAGTGTGGAGTTTTCAGTTTCATCTTTATTTTGACGTAACAGCAGAAATTTATCATCTTTACGTATGTTACGACCTATTTGCTCAGTGCGAACCCTTGCCTCACAAATTACCGGTCATCATCATTGAGAGAACTGGTATTTCAAAATAAGAGTGTTTGACAATGGCTTTAGTCTGAAACAATAGGTTTAACAATGCAACCTAAGAACTTAGCATACTCTGTAAAGAAAAAAAGTTGATCAAGAAAAACAGGTGTAACATGGTACTTCTGTGTGTGGGTATCTTATGGTGCGTTCACACTGGTCAGCGCGTCCAGGCAGCAGGGCAGCTAGATTACATGCAAATCTATGGTACCTACCCGTCAAATGGGCGTCAAGCTGCCCCACAGCAAGTCGCGCACTGGCATCAGCGCGTCCACGCAGCTGCTGCTCGGACGCAGCTGCTGCGTGAAGTTGGGAAAGCTAACCTTTTGGGCAGGAAACGCGGGGCGTCAACCAATCGTAGAGACTCTTTGTACTCTTCGTCTTTTTACAAAGACAGGAAGAGATCGGATTTATTTGGAGGAAGATATCGGAGGATATTGGAGTGCCAGGCAGTGGCGGCTGGTGAAAAATATTATTGGTGGGGCTGTGCTTTTTTTTGCTTTTTTTAAATCAAACTTGTGCTTTCTGAGCTTTGTGCACAACTCCACTATTTCCTGAACTAAGTACAGCTCTTTTATTTCCTGTCTTACATCATTGGACAAACAGATTAATCCAGGTGTATCTGACCATTGTTGTTGTGACTACTGAGGTCAGACACACTTGGATTGATCAGTTTCTCCAATACAGACAGGGAATAAAAGGGCTGTACTTAGTTCAGGAAGTAGCCATTGGAGCTGTACATATAGCTTATGAAGTCATTTTCAATAATCATCCCAAAACAATTTAACATAAACGGCTGGATACCAGTAGGCTACTATGTGAAATATTGATTATTTTAATGCCAATATTAACAACTTGAGGCATTCTTATTCTAAACATAAATACAATATTGCACAAACAAGTTTAGAACCAAACTGGAAACAAATAACTTATTAGGTTTACACAAAAATGTTACACACAAAGCTTACAGCAGCGCCCCCTTGTGGCAGAGAAATCACACTGCCAATGTCACCACCAGATATCTTGCCCGCCCTCACACAAGCCTTGGGTCGATTTCTCTAGTGCCCTTCATGCGATCGAATCAACGACGGTGATTGGATAAATTCCTGTTGCTATGTGCAAATTTCTTGTCGGTAATTGGCTGGCTGCTGCACTGCTTGGGGCAATCTTCCTGTTGCCCCGGCTGCTATGCAGCGGGAGCTTTTTCTCCGAAAATGATATATATTTTTATATATCAAATCAAACACTATTCATAAAGCGGTTTTCATACAAGAAGTTGCATCACAAAGTGCTTTACAGATTAAAATGACCCCACATAAAACCACCTTACCTTCGCTCCCCCACAGATTTAAAAGCATGGTCACAATTATACCCCCATCCCCCCAACCCATCTCCCATGCACACACACAGTTAAAAGAAAAAGTAAAAAAGGACATTGGGCCGAGTGTAGATGAACCATGCAAGGAAACGCCATCAGAGGAGCCATCTGCGCCGGCAGCGGTAGACTAACACCAGCAGCCGAGGCACCCACACAGGGCACCCAGTGGAGGCAAGGCCAAGACCGCCACCTCCACCCAAGCTCACCTGGAGAGCACCCAGGCAGCCAAAGCCGACCACCGCTCCCGGGGCAGAAGGCTCCCACAGAGGAAACACTGCAGAGCAATTAAACAAACAGTAATAAATAATAATCAGTTAAAAGCTAGGCTAAAAAGGTGAGTCTTGAGCCTGCTCATAAAAACATGAACGTTCTCTGCAGCCCTGAGGTCCTCTGGCAGCCTGTTCCAGAGGTGAGGGCCATAAAACTGGAAAGACGTCTCGCCATGCGTGTGTGTCCTGACTTTTGGGGTGACAAGGAGACGGCTGCCAGAGGAGCGCAGAGACCGCGAAGGTTTATATGGTAAAAGCAGTTCAGAGAGATAAGAAGGCCCAAGACCTAAGACACTTAAAAACCATTAAAAGAACCTTAAAGTCGATCCTGAAATGTACGGGGAGCCAACGCCATGATTTTAATACCGGTGTAATGTACTCCCGCCTCCTGGTCTTCATCAGGACATGTGCTGCTGAATTTTGTAGTAGTTGTAAACCTGATATACTCTTTTCGGGAAGACCAGAAAGCAGGGCATTACAGTAATCAATTCTACTGGAGATAAAAGCATGCATCAGTGTCTCCGTATTGGCCAGAGAATGGGGCGGACTCTGGCGATGTTCTTTAGTTGATAAAAACCTATTTTAGAAATATTTTTTATGTGAGGAATAAAAGTCAGCTCAGAGTCAAATATCACGCCCAGGTTCTTCACTTGTAAAGAGGGATTAAAAGACAGTGATTGTAGTTTTGGTAAAAGTTTTTCTCTCTGAGCCTCAGGACCGATGACTAAGGGGCTGTTTACACGACAACGTTTTTCAGCAACAAAGGTTTTTCTCTCCGATTCGGCCTCTCATTTACACGACAACGGGAAAACGGGGGGGGGGGGGGAATCTTTTGGGAAACGGCTTCCAGAGTGGAGAGTTTTGAAAACGCTGGGGGATTCGTTGTCGTGTGAACGCAAGCCGGAGACTTTTGAAAACGATGACGTCACTGCCAGCAACCTACGGACGTGTTGCACTTGCGCACTCCGCCTTTCTACAGAAAAACAACAATGGCGGATCTAGGTATGCTGTTACTACTGATGCAGCTTCTGAAGTTATTTGGTCTCTGTAAGCAAAACCTAGAGATCATCAGGCTTCTATGCAATCGCCAACGGAAACGCATACAGTACGTGCGTCAAATAATTAATACACCTTTATTTAAGCGGAGAACTACAAGAAGACCGCCATTGTTAGTTATCATGAAATTTTTATTTTCCGGGTTGTGAGGGGGAAACCTTGGAACACTGCATACATGGGCCACACTGCCATCTAAAGGCCGGGCATATGTACTACATCGTTTTCCATCGCGCGCCCTGTCGTGTAATCGGAGTGCGTTTTTACCCGCGTATTCAAACAAAAACGGCAACATTGTCGTGTAAACAGCCCCTAAAACTTCAGTTTTGTCCTGGTTGAGCTGGAGAAAGTTTTCTGCCATCCAGGATTTAATGTCTAAAATGCAGTTAAAAAGTGCATCCATTGGCCGTGTGTCATCGGGAGACATGGAGATGTACAGCTGTGTACATCTCCATGTACACAGCTGTACAGGGAGGAGGGAAATCCACATCCAGGGCGCTGAAACGGTTTGATAGAGGCAGGCAGGTTGGAGGAGAGCGGTGGCAGCTGCTCCAAGCGCCTCCACCACGGCCTGGCCCAACCGTTAACCGGGCACCCTGGCGCACCGGAGTGGAGCTGATGGGGGCTTTTGGTTTAGCCCCCTGCTGGAACCAGCGCTCCTCCTCTGCTGCAGATGTTATCTTCATCCCCTTCCTCATCCCCTCATCCCTTCATCCCCTTTATCCCTTCCTACCCTCCCTCATCCCTTCATCCCCTCCTTCATCCTTTTATCCCTTTATTTCATCCCTTCACCCCCTTCCTCATCCCTACCCTCATCCCTTCATCCTCTTATCCCTTCATCCACTCCCATCCTAATCCTTACATCCCTCCATTATTTTATCCGCTCTTTCAAGTCCTAGCACTAATATCTGCTTCTTTCAGGTAGTTTTTCTGGGGGAGTCCTGAGCAGAAGACGGACTTCTGAAGACTGCTCCCCCACACAGAATCTTCAAGCCTCCATCAGTGCATCCTTCCAGACACACCATCACTTGAACCTTTTCATCAATAAATGTCCTAATCTAAACAAATCTAATCTTGTAATATACACTATATTATTTACATTTCCAGAAGGTGAGCCACAGACTACAGCTCTGACAGAGATGGGCAATTTCTCCTGTTAAAAGGTGCGTTCGCCCGGGGCAACATTATCCAATAAGATTTTGTTCCTTCGAGTCAATGGGGACTGGACTTGGCCTTGACAAAAAAAATGACTTGTGAATACTTCTGTCTAAAAAAAACAGTTTATTGATAAAATCCTTATTAGAAGTAGTCCTGTCTTATGTTTTTTTAATATGATCTTTAATTAAACTAAAAATACAAATAAATATTTAAAACAAGTGTTACTTGTTTGGCAATCCAGGTTGTTTTATTTTAACCCACTATTTGGTAGGCTAATCATAACGTTATAGTTGTTTGTGGTTAAAACCCTAACAGGGACAGACTAACACAAATCTGTTTCGTTATTAACATTTTAACAGACATTAAAGGCAAACAGATCAACAGAATGAATTACTTACCTTATTCAGTTTTTGTGGTATTTCTTCTGTTGTTGACAACGTGTGTAGCAGAGCTCTTTAGTGGAGGTTTGAAAACTGAGCTACGAACAGTGAGGTTTTATAGCCCTCTCCTGCCCTGTCGTGCTCCTCCCACCAACCAGTAGTATCAGTCATCAGAGACGTTGAAGTTAGCAGAAGGCGTTAAATAGTTAATCTGGGAGATAAAATGCAGAATCATTGCTCTCCGTGACATTTATAAACTCCCAGTTTTGGTGACGATATGAAGAGGCGTTTAATCGCATACAATCATGACGCACGGATTCAGTAAAGTCACAAAGCATAAAAACGGAAATGAATCAAGTTTAAATACGACACTACAAACTTACAAAAGTTCCGTACTAATAATAATAATAATAATAATAACTATTATTAATATTATTATTATTATTATTCATACATAACCATCCATTATCTGTACCCGTCCATTAATGATTAATAAAAATCATCATTATTATTATGCCCTGCGATGAACTGGCGACCTGTCCAGGGTGTACCCCGCATTTCGCCCCGTTACTGCTTATTTTCAGGAAAACTAGGTGAGCTGAAATTGGAAAACAACCTTGTCATCCAATCGCTTACAGTGGGCTGTGCTATTTCTCTGCTCTACCCTTTTGCTCGTCCTATTTGTTTACGTGACTCACAAGCGTATAAAAGTCTCTCTCACATCGTCAGAACAGCACAACAGCTGCTATGGCTCAGTCCAACTCAATTTATGTGTCTGTCGGCATCCTGGGCATCTTAGGAGGTAAGTTTTCAATTTTACATCATGATTAGACTATTAATCCCCATGTTGGTGCTGTTGGGATTTTTTCTTGTTTAGGTATTTTAGGTAAGGTATTTCATATGTCTTTTAAACTAAGCAACCTGTGTCCATTCGGATGTTGATACACCATTGCCTTTTGTGCATAAGGAATTTCCAATCGCTTACCCTACGCTAAAGTGTGTCACTTTAAATTCATGATAAAAAAGTATTTATTTATATATAATAAATATAAAACAGTTCAATTATGTTATTGCCACGTAGTTCTATTTAAAGATTGTGGACATCAAAACTTTTACTGTAATGGTTGGCAAGCCTTTGTCAGAACAGAAGAACAAGTTTTTTAATTTCATTTTAATTACGGGTTTTCTTTAGATTAAATTAGGTCCTGGTAATAATTATTTACTTGACTTTCAGGTTCACTCCTGATGCTGGTAAACAGCTATGCCAGCTCTCCTGAAAAAGACTTCATTCCCCACACTGCACTGGGGATTTTACTTCTCTTCATTGCAGCCTTGTTAGCTTACACAGGTTTGTTTTCAATATATTTCACCTAACAAATTTGAATTTCTTGCCTGTTTCCAGCCTCCTGACCTTGTCTTCTCTCTTTCCAGGTGTACGTCACAGTCTGTCTCACTCCCAGCTTTTTTCCACTCTGTGTCTGACCATCTCTGCTCTATGGTGCGGGTCAGGTCTGGTATATATCCTGAGAGGACAGAGTGTGCTGCCGCTCTTAGAACTGAAGTCATCTCTGATCCCTGGGCTGGCAGCATTTACCATAGCCCTGTTCATCATAAGCATTTCAGCCCTCTTTGTGAATAACCCAGTTCTGCTGGTCATAGCTATCAGCATTTCCTTAGCATGTGCCCATCAAATCGCTGGTCTATCAGATTCAGGATTTGGTCAGTCTGCCACAGCTGCAAACTACCTCCTTGTTTGTCTTGTTTGTGGCTATTTTGGATTTGGGCGTCTGCTATACACCATCACAGAGGGTAAAGTGAAACCTCCAGGTATAGACATGAAACAGAAATTTGAGCTAAAAACAGAGCAGAACCAGAGCTGTAGTGATGCAGTTAGTATAGGTTTGGTGATGAACTTGTTATCTGCCTCTGTATTAGCGTGCCCCCTGCTAGGTGTGGTTCCCCAACTCTCTGTTGGTCATGTCCCCTGGCTTTGGACAGCTGGAGTCTTCCAGCTTGGGATGTGTGTCCTCTTTTACCGAGCCATGGACACACTAGCTGCAACTTTCTATGGGTTTACATCCCTACTGAAATTTGCTGAGGGTTACAGTGCTCTGTTATCTTTGTACTCCATTCAGCCTTTCTCACCTGTTCCCTTCCCTGTTGTCTTTGCAGTTCTTTTCTCCGTCCTGGCGCTGTTCAGTTGTCAGAAGAGTCTGTTGGATGGCTTCTACCAGTTATTCTTTGTAGCCTATTGTATTTCCATTGCAGCCCAGCCTCAAGGCTTCTTCCAAGGAGGCACTCAGGGTGTACAGGGAGCTATATTTGTAGCTACTGCTGGGATGCTTTTTGTTACCACATTCAACATGGTCTCCAGTACCAGAATTTCTACTGGGCAGGGCCACTTCAAAGCTTTAGTAACCAGGATGGGCAGTCTTACTCTCAGGGCTCTTGATAAAGAACGACATACACCTCACCTGGGCTACTCCAAATATGCCGATGCAGAAGTTTTGGGCCACGCTTGCAATGTTCTGGCTGCTTTTGCCATCACAGCCATGGTTGGGGACAGGAACCCTCTGGCTGTGCTGGTTCTGCCTTGGGCAGTGATGGCAGGTGGAGTGTTGCAGCTCCTGTGTGGTTCAGTGGCGTTTGCTCGGGGTAAAACCCTTGAGAGCACTGCGTTTATTCTCTACGGGTTGATGTGGACAATATGGGGGTTGACACGATTCGGTGGTCTTTACGGTGAGACTAGAAGCTTTAACGTTGCTGTTGGGATCATTGGCTTCATGTTATTTAACTTTCTGGTGACAGTTGCAGCAATATTTCTTAATGTTGCCTGGTTTGTCTACGCATTTACCTTCCAGCTCATCCTCATCAGCTTTCTGCTGGATGGAATAGGTGTATTGCCTTATGGTTACGATATTGGCGTCACAATAATTTTTGGTCTTGTCAGTTTTTACTGTTTCCTGGCGCACATTTTTAACAGCACCTTCCAGTCTCCACAAATCCCCTTAGGAAGACCGTTAGTGAAGCTGGCTGGGGTCGGAGGAGGGGAAGGGGTCTGTCCACATGTGCCAGCTCGCAAAGCAACATCAGTCCAGCAGATTGCGGGTAAGAAATAAAAGATAATGTTGATAGTTTTTAGCTTAATCTGTTAATTAATATGAATCAACTGAGCTCAGTTCTTTCTTCTGCTCTGTATTTTTGTGATGTAGAAATCATGAAAAATGGAGGCATATGTGGAATGCCAACTGACACAGTCTACGTGCTGGTAGCTGCCTGCAACAGGCCGGATGCAGTGATCAAAGCTTACAAGTATGTTTCATTGTTGTGAAGCTGTCTCTGAGCGTCAAAGTTTTCTGATTTCTTCTCACTAATCATTGATTTCTTTGCCTTCAGGGTTAAGAAGCAGGCTCAGGACCGACCTATGTCTATGTGGATCTCTTCTATCAAGCAGCTGGAGCCTGTTAGAGACCTGCTGAGTCCTCTGCTCCTGGACTTCATGGAGGCTGCATGGCCTTCTTCTATCAGCATGGTCATCCCCAGAGGTGAGGGATTTCTTATTTTCTGGTCAAACTCAATGTACATTCACGGTGGCATAATGTACTTAGTTGAATATTAAATGGGTTTTGTTGGCTGACTCTGACAGGCCCGTGGTTGGACATATTTGGTTTGGGAGATGCTGCCATACACATTGGGACTCCACAAAGCATTGCCATTAGAAGCCCAGACTGTGCAGTTGCCACACATCTTATTAATCTGGTAAAGTCCAAGATTATGGATCAAATCCCACGTGATTTTAAATAAAAATAATCTTAAATTCTGATTAGGGATTGACCATGTTCTATTTCTGAAAGGTGGGTCCAATCGCAGTAACCTCAGCTAACCCCACAGGTGAGGCGGACACAACTCACCATAACCAAGTTTATGCCAAACTGGGAAAAAAGGTCAGAACCATGATTTAGTATTGAGAAGTTCAGCAGAAAAGAACAATTTTATTTTTTCTGTACTAAATATGTGTTTTGTTGGTTAGGTGGAAGGGGTGTTGTGTGATGGACCCTCCCCAGAGAATATTGCATCTACTGTAGTTGACTGCACCAAGATTGAAACTGGACAAATTGGTTTCTTTAGAGTGGGCCTCATTCCAAAGTCAAAGGTAGTAAAGATACCATTGCTCATGTTCTCTCCTTGTAGATAAACTATTTTTATTTTACTGTTTATCTAATGTTGATGCTTTCCATTTTTCCTGCTCTTAAGGTTCTTCAGATATTTGATGAAGTTCGAAATCGCCACAAAAAAGGGTATACCAATCCAGGATTTGAACATGACTTATGCCTCTAGGACATCCAAGAAGATCAAAGTCCAACAAACACAACAGAGTCAGAAAGAGACACTGGAAACTCAACACCATCAACAGTTTCACCTCCACAGTCACATTTTCAGAAATGGCTCATAACAGCTCATTTGGGCTCTTTGCTGTAAGGTGGCCAGTGATCAAGAATCTGATAAACACAAATAGCCACTAAATTACCTGAAGAAATATTTTAAAGTTGTCTAATAGTGTATAATGTTAACACGTAATAGCTAATTTATTTTTTGTACTGAATGTAAGGTTTTTCTGCTTGTCATTGCATTTGTATCTCTTTTTACATGCTGTGTATGTTTTAGAGGTAAAATATCTGTGTTACACCATACTGTATATATTTTTTCAGTTCTGCTGCCCTAACCAATATATATAAGTACATATCATGTACTGTGTTAAGTTATTGAGAACATTGTCATGGAAGCTTTGCACACGGTGAAATATACCTGGTTGAACACATCATTGATGAGATTAAAAATAAAGTAAAAAAGCAAAGCAAAGAAATTACTAACAGCACCGTAATAAGCACAAATGAATAATGTAGAAATGTTCGATAAAATTTTACTTTTTTAATAAATGTGTGATTACTTACAGCAATTAATTATCAAGAAATCCCATTTATGTCATTATGCACCATATTTATATACATATTTTTAAAAACCAATAGTGATTAGTTATGTTCTCAATGGCTTAGTTTTTCTTCTGTTTTTCACTTTTTTTGAAATTATGTGTTGCTTTTCGATATCTTTCAGTCATCAGACAGGTCCTATTTCAGTACTTTAATTTATCTGCAGGTCAATAAATAAATATGCTTTGACTTGTAAAACCGAGCTCAGCTTTAATAAAAAAGATTTTTATTAGTTAATTCATGACTAAGCAAGGAGAGTAATTACTTTTTCCCATAGGGTCAGGTCAATTTGGATAGTTCTTTTCCCAGAATGAGTGAAATTATCATTTGAAAACTTATTTTGTGCTTACTCAGGTCATTTTTATCCAATGGCAAGATTTGTTTGATGATCTGAAACATTTAAGAGTGAGAAAAAAGCAAAAACAGAATAAATCTGTAAGGTGGGGAACTGTTTTCCCCAGCCCAGTATTTATATCTTATATGCAGATTAAAACTTCAGGAGATAATCTAACATCCATTAACATAAATTAGAGGAAGTTGAGTTTATGAGTTTTGGGGAAAAGGGAGAGGAAGGTTACCCAGATTTATGGGTAGGAATGAGGAGAGCAGGAACAAGGTTCAGCATTCTAACACCCTGGTGTATATAGTTGTTCTCTGACCTGGTCGTGCCATTTTGCTGGACTTATTTGAATGAACGTGCTCGCACAAAAAAATGTAAAGTGATATAAAACCACATACAGGTGAAACTCGAAAAATTAGAATATCATGCAAAATTTCATTTATTTTAGTAATTCAACTTAAAAGGTGAAACTAATATAGGATATAGACTCATTACATGCAAAGCGAGAAATTTTGAGCCTTTATTTGTTATAAATTTGATGGTTATGGTTGTTATGGTAGTTGTTATGGTTATTTGATGGTTACAGCTTATGAAAACCCCTAATTCAAAATCTCAGAAAATTAGAATATTGTGAAACAGTTCAATATTTTAAGTTAAAAGTGTCACACTAATCAGCTAATTAATCCAAAACACCTACAAAGGGTTTCCGAGCATTTGAATGACCTCTCAGTCTGGTTCAGTAAGAATTACAACCATATGGAAGACTGCTGACCTGACAGTTATGCAGAAACCCATCATTGACACCCTCCATAAGGAGGGAAAGCCTCAAAAGTTAATTGCAAAAGAAGTTGGATGTTTCCAATGTGCTGTATCAAAGCACAATAGAAAGTTATGTGGAAGGGGAAAGTGTGGAAGAAAAAGGTGCATAAGCAGTAGGGATGACCTCAGACTGGAGAGGACTGTCAGGAAAAGGCCATTCTAAAGTGTTGGGGATTTTCTTTCACCTTTTAAGTTCAATTACTGAAATAGGACAGAATAGTAGGATATTGCAATAAAATATCCACCTTAGCCACAGACTGAAACTTTAGTGCTGTCTAAAAAAACACCCAACATAATAGGTAAAGTCCATGGTACTTTTTGCATGAGTTAAAATCCAATTATTATGTGTACATAATAGTTATTCTAAAATTAAACCAAAATATTTAAAGGTGTCAGGCAAAGCAGTGTATAACAATGTTGTAAACAGAATGGTGGCAACATAGCAAATTGAAACACTTTTTTGGTCGATCTCTTGTTATTCTCTGCTACTGTGGAAGCCTTTTGGTGCAGATTAGTGACGCCACTCACTGCTGACATAGTTGTGATATGCTGCCATCTTAGCAATTTCCTGAAAATGCCATTTTTTTAGGGATACACAATGACTAAGAGGACAGATTGATTTACCCCACCAGAAAAAGGTCTGGTTAAATTATCCTGAAGTTCCGATAGTGGAAACACGTCTAATGCTTACGAGGAAGCAGTGATTAGTCTTCAGTCGACTGTGAGATCATAAAACCATGGTTGATTTGGAGAATTGCCCAGTGACAAGGTGGAAGTCATGAAAAATGTCTTGGAAGCGGGAACCTGGAGGGTAAACACACCAGCTCTCTGCCAAGGAAATTACTCTAGTATTCTGAGCCCAGTTAATTCCCCATAGTGCCTCAGCTTAAAGCTGGGATCACACTGTGCGATTTTAGCCATGCTAGAACTTTTCTTTCATTGTGAAAAGAATCTTGATGACAAACGGGGCGCATGCATGTGGTCCGCAACTCCATGCCAGTGCAGTGTGACAGGCTCCCCGACAGTTTATTTAGCGCTTGTCCAGCCAAAACCAGCTATCGTGAATCTTCAGGCACTGCCTGAAATTCTAAAATCAGAGACTACCGTCAATGACTATGAATGACGTTGGCTTTTGGCACGCCCTGCTGCAGTTTGCAGTTTGACCAACTGAAATCTTGGGCCGTTCAGTGTGACACACCTCTAGAGCTCGGTCGAGCTTGCACGGTGTGGCATGAAGCAGTCTTTTCAGACCAGTGAACCAGTATTAAGACAAGAATGTTCATTCAGGAAACAGAATTATTGATTCCCTTCAGGTTGACAAAATTTCTCCTCCACTTCTCATCAGCATCATTATTCGGATGCACAGGGGGATTGAACTAAATGATTACATCAACAGTTTCCCAGTTATTTGGTATGGAGCTTTGTTGGCTTAGGTCTGATGTGAATTAGATGACAAACCTGGAATAAATTTACTGCATCATTTGGACAGTTTGGTTTGGGACAGTTGAAACCATCCAGTCACTTTGAATTAAAAAGTTAAAGTCCAACTGTGTTACCAAGAGGTAACTGAGTAAACAAAATTCTACCAGGCATCCATTTACATTTTTAATCCTGGACAGGGGGATTGGGTAAGGGTGTCTAATCAAGATGTTATCATGGGAGGGGGTGGGTACATGTTGGACAATGAGTTTTCAGTCCAAAACTGAGACAACACAATTGCATACAAGAAAGACAATTGTACAAACTCCCTATTTCTTTGAAAGGAAACTAGAGCTACAGAAACTTGCCTGATTATGTAGCCATTGATTTCAGAAACACTCCATGGGTGTTAAAGCATCATGTTCTGTGAAACATTCCCACCCAACATAAAAAAATAAATTACCTGGAAGCAAATTGAGGAACTAAGCACCTTTACGGTCAGTGATGCTGTTTGCGTGTCAGAAAGTTTCCTTTTCCCACGCAGGACTGTGGAAAATCTTGCAGTGTACTTTAAACTGAAAGGTGTGCTTTGTAAACTGACTAAAACATGGTCCTATAGGGGAGAATTGTGAAGAAGCTCACACCCAGTGACTCAAACTTTACTGCAGGGATAGGGTTTTGGAGAATCTGAGTGCAGTGTGTTTATTTCTTGCTCTTCCTCTTTTTACAGAGGTCTGGTTAATCTTTTTTTAGAGTCTTTCAGGAAGTCAGTCAAAACATTATTTAACCTGGAAAAGTTTTCATTCAGTCAACATTTGTCTTCCTGACCTTTTTGAACATTAAGGGCAAATAAGTTAATATGAACAACACTTTCAGATGTTCTCCGGGCAATGAGTTACCAAAAAAAGGAAAGCACCTTTTCTTTTCATATTTTTGTCAGTATCCAATCCAATCCATCTTTATGTTATGCTATCTTTAGGTTAAGTTTTTCCCAGGGTTTGGTTGAATGTCTGTTAGTTAGCAAAATACCTAGAAACGTTAGAGAGGACCAAAAACAAGTGTTTACATTTTGGGGGTGATCCGGATTAGCGTCTTGGGGTTATGGGAAAGGAGGGGTGATTGAGCTGTCTTGACGGAGGTCTGTGCTCTCCGAGTGCTTTTCTTGTATATGAAGCACTTCACATTACCACAAGGACCAAAGTGCTGTGCAGAATAGGCTATATAAAAACATTAAAGGTATGAATGCTTTAGATAAGGAAATCCCACTGAATGCATTTGCCCTGTGGTTGGGTAAATATTTATAAATATGGAAAACGTTATACTCTTTTATACTTTGGACAATATTATTTGCCCTATTTTGATTCTGTCTGTTTTAGCCAAAAATAATTACTTTAACTTTCTTTAGCCCATACATCATGTATGCCTAAACAGGGATGTTAAAAGTTCCACATGATGATTTGATCAAATCTAAAAACTTTTTTAGACATCCTGTTCTAATAAGGAAACTTTGATTCATTCTCTTTACTAAAATAGATTGCTATTTGGATAACATTTAGAAACAATGACCTAACCGTTAATCATACCTAACCCTTGATCAAACTGAATAACTAACACACAACCTACATACATCACCCCAAGCTAATTTACTACATTATCTGTTATTTCTCAGTTTTTTCTATTTTAGGACAACTTTCTTTCGGAAATTTGTGCAAACAAAGCTGTTTAATTACTTCCTCCACCCTTAATCACACAAATTGGTAAACAAAACAAGAACGTGACAATGTTCTCTGACATCTAATTGGACAACCACCCACTTCCACTCATACTGTAATTTTTATTTCTTCAGAAAGAAAAGTGATACAGGAAATGTGTCAATAAATCCTCAAGAACAAAGCCTAAAAGCTCGCCGTTGTGAACAAAATAATGATTTCTTCTATCAAATAGTCACAAGTTAATAAATGCGCATTAATATCCACTGTACAAAGAATACAGATTTCAGTTTTTCTTTTAAAGCTGCTACACCGCACAACCTTTTAGCAAACCAGTGAGCATAATTACATCATACATTGAATAAAACAAATGCACATTTTTTACCTGACGTTAGGGACTCTAAGGAAGTTTAACAGCAAAAAAATGTATAAAAATCCAACAATTTCTTCCTCATACATGTTCCAGCAATGTCTTGGTCAGTAAAAAGAGCCCTGGCCTTTTCACCGTGGTTGACTCTAAATGCCTGTAAAATCACTTTATTAGTTATTAATAATTACTGTTCGGGTCGAGCAAGCAGCGATCCCGCAGCGCCTCCGAGAGGCAGCCTAGCGTGTGAATACGTCATGCGCGTTCACGCTGGGGCGTAGCATTTACTGTTAGCTAGAGTCGGAGAGCAGAGCTAGCGTTGCAAGCATGGATTCTGTAGAGGGTAAAGCCGCGTTCACACCGGTCAGCGCGTCCAGGCGTCAAATCGCTCAAACGGACGAAAGTCGACGCTTTAAAATTAAAACCCAGCTGCTTGCACACTTGTGGTCTGCGTCGGGGCATCAGCGCGTCACGTCATTACGTCAGCGTGCGGGCGTGGATTTGTCTGTTGCTAGTTGTTTACAACATGGCGGATCTTGTCGAGAGAGTGGCTTGGGCTTTAATTAATGAAGCCACACAACGTTGAAAGTTAAAAGAAATATATTTAACTGCTTACCTGGCACTCCAATATCCTCCGATATCTTCCTCCAAATCAGATCCGATCTCTTCCTGTCTTTGTAAAAAGACGAAGACGGGTCATACAGTTCACGGACATTACATACAGCGACGATCAGTTTGTCCTCCATCTTGAATAAAAAATTTGCCGATTCCCACATGGAAGGAGTTACTACGTCAGTACAACGAGTCGCTCTGATTGGTTGACGCCGCGCGTCTGCTGCCCGAAAGTTCAATTTTCCCAACTTGAGCAGCAGACGCCCCGACGGACCGTCGGGGCGTCCGGGCATCAGCCGCGTGGACGCGCTGATACCAGCTGCGCCGACGCGCGCGACTTGCTGCTTGGCAGTTTGACGCCCACTAGATGCGTAGATACCATAGACTTGCATGTAATCTAGCTGCCCTGCTGCCTGGACGCGCTGACCGGTGTGAACGCGGCTTAAGAAGAGAGCTGCTTCAAGCACCGGTAACACTCCAGCACAGACCCCAACCAAGATAACCAAGAAAGTGTGTATTCCAGTGCGGCAAAGAGGGTGAAACTGGAATCGGATCGACGTAGGCAAAAAACAAGAGTAAATATCGGCGCCGCGTTTGAGAAGTGGAAAATACTGAAAGAATCACTCGGCATGACAAGAGACCCGCAGCTGGTGTTGTTTTTACTTGAAAGGTAAGAATTATTTACTAAATACGTGTGGGGAAAAGCGTAGTAAATTGATTTCAAAGGGAGGGTTTCGGTACATTGCCATTAATATGAACACTTTTTTTATTCGGCTTGTCTGGCGTGCTCACAGCTGATTACATTGATTAGCTAAGTTGTTGGGAATTTTGAGAAAGAACTAAATTGTCTATCTAAACTTAATAAAACTGTGTTGCTAATCAAATAAAGTGTGTATATTATTGATTGTCATTTGTAAACATGTGTATATTATGATTGGAGCAGTAAAAGTGGCTGTGTTGTTTTAGTTTTGAGAAGCACACAGCATCGGAAGCACCAGTCACATCAACACCCCATCGGCCATCTCAAGCAGTTTTTGGAGGGACCCATCCCCCCAGTTCAGTCACTGCAGGGGAGTCCGATAGGTAATTTTACTTGTAAACAACATGAAACTCCTGTTCCAGGTTATTGTCTCCACATAACATAAAATAAATCCTCTTTCTTGTCTACAGGGATGACTTCCAGGTTGCAGGAGTTCAACCTCTAAAAGAAGACAAAGAAATAGAATTATTGGAAGCAAGGTAAACTGCATGGCTTTTACATTATGATGAAAGTTACCCTATGTTTTGTTACTGATGTAGGCTCTAATTTTTTTTATTTTTTTACCATCAAATCAATTGAGCTAGAGGATGATGCTTTTGATGAGAAACAAGCCAATAGTTTTGAAAACAGTGTGTAAGTAACCAATTACTCTATTTGAAATTCTCTATGCATATTTATGTGTACATATTGTCATATTTTGGTGTTATTTTGTTTTTCCAGAATTGAGCTTGATTTGGAAGGAGCTTTAGACCCATACGATTCAGATTATGTACCTCCAATCTCATTACGGTACGTTTTGTATTTGGCAGTTTTTTATTATCATTGTAAAATCTCCTCTCTCACTTTGCACTCTCTGATTGTATAAAATGCATTTTTCTTTTACAATAGTGGTGCATCACAGGATGTGGTTGATCAACTTCCTTGTATTGGCCTGGATGAAGCTGTATTTGACATCGCTGAATGTGTTGAGGAAGAATTCGAAAATGATCCTGAAGAACTGTCTGACTCATCCATTCCCATTTTCCCAAAACATGACAGCGTGCTTGTGGAAAGTGATCTTATAAACCAGCAAGCGTGCATTGCGTACTGCAAAAGTTTGCTCCAGATGGCCAATTTCCTCCAACTGCCTCTCAGTAAATGCCACTACAGTGACCGCAACACAGGCGCTGATTGTGATGCCCGTCCACCTTTTCATGTAAAGTCACGTCCACGAGGTACAGCTCTGATTTTGGAATGGGTGAGTTAACAATGTAATTCTTGCCACACGTTACCACAGGAAGAGCTAAAATTTTATGAATGTAAAATCTGTGTAAAGCACCCTTTTAATATTTTTTTTCGTTATTTTTTTTTTATATGTAGTTTTGCCAACGTGGACATAAACTGTGGAGTTGGAACAGCCAGCCAATTCTGAAACATGGGATGCAAGGAGGAGATTTCATGCTGTCAACAACATTCTGCTGTCAGGGAATAACTTCTCCAAGATTGCTCTGCTGTTCAGATTCATGAACATGGGCAGGGTGGCATCTCCAACCTTGTTTTCAATCCAGGGTACCTACTGTATAAAATCAATACGGGAGTATTGGGAGGAGAAGAGGAATGCCATAATCCAAAAATTACAGTCAAAATACCATGTGGTTGCTCTTGGTAAGTAAGGATAGATAATATGTAAGTATAGCTAGAAAGTATCTAAGCCTCATATTCGTTGTATGCCTAAATGTCTCTATTTCTTTTATAGCTGACGGAAGGATGGACTCGCCTGGTAATGAAAAAGCTCTTCAAAAGCTAGTGGAAATAATTTAGCTCTTTTGAGATATGTCGTTTTAATAATTTTTCTATTTTCTGTATGTTCTTCCAAGAGGTCACTCTGCAATGTGCTGTACGTACACAACAATGGACCTAGACACCATGGACATCATCAGTGTTGTCAATGTGGACAAAAGATGTGTTGGCCGTAAAAGTAGTGCCATGGAGAAGGCTGCCTTTATAGAGACCTTTGACAATCTCACAAAGGAGTTAAACATCAAAGAGATTGTTACTGATGCTCATGTGCAAATTGCTGCCCTCATGCCTAAGAATTTTACAATACTTGCGAGTTTTGAACTGTTATATAGAATTATAGATTGTTACAATACCACTTTGCTTTTCTTTTTCTGAACAGATCCAGAAAGGGGCCGGTATAGAGATCATAGTATTACCCATTTGCTTGACGTCTGGCACGCTTCAAAAAATCTAACAAAGAAACTTCATGCTGTATGTCAAATTGTATTACAATTGAACTAACCCAGGCTTGTTCAGACTTTATTTTAATTACTTCTTTTTGTCCTCCAAAAGGCTGGAATGGTTTCTGGACTAAAGCCTATACTTGGATGGATCAAGGACATAATTAACCATTTTTGGTATGCTTGTCAGCAAACAAGCACCAGAGATGAGTTTATGGTTTGTACGTTCATGTATACATTTCTCTGCTAATCTGTTTTTTTATATTTGCTGACATGGTTTTTTTATGTTGTGTATCTTTAGAATGTGTGGAGTGGTGTACTTCACCACGTGAGTGGAGAGCATGAATGGGCCTTTGGCAGGTGCTTTCATGGTCCTTTGGGGGAGAGACCAGGCAAAGAGCTGATTCTTTCTGGGTCTGCTGCACATGTGGCGTTGTCACAGATTGTCCTGAACGAGCGGTGGCTGAAGAATATTGAGAAGTTACTCACCTTTCGGTAAGATGTTAGTGACATGATGTAATGTAATGTAATCTAACTGTCTTAATAATTCCACAGATAAACGGAGAACGTAGTGACACTTTTTTCCTGAATAATAAAGATTAAAATACGTAGACCTGAATTATTTTAGACACAGAGTACCAATACAGATACATCTAACACATACACAAGGGAACTAACTTGAACACATTTGGTAGTTTCTGCTCTGTTTGACGATGTTATTGTCACCTCAATAACAGCATCTGTATCGTTGCATCCCTTCCACAAACTGTGTATATATATGTATGTGTGTGTATATATATATATATATATATATATATATATATATATATATATATATATATATATATGCAGTTTATTGCAGTAAGGTAGAATGTATTTGTTCTACAGACATTGACTTTTGTTTTTTATTTGCAGAATCACTTCTACGCTGGAGTCTTTCCAAAACCACATACTGATGTACGCAGGGAAACGATTTGCATTTTCGTATGGCGTCTATGAAGCAAGAACATTATTCGCTGCATTGGACTACAACCACCACAACCATCGCCCAGTGCAAGTGAACAGCAAAGGCAAAGTAAAGTAAGTCATACTTTGTTGCTTTGACATGATTTTCAAACTGTGGTACAAGTACCGCCAGTGGTACTTGGAGGAATATTCTAAATATTATTGGAATAAAAAATGTATTTAAAAATGTATAATTCACACACAGTGTAGCTGTGGCAGGCAACAATCATCAATAAATACTCATAATTAGGAGTAAATAAGCTTCCTTTGTTAACTGTCTATAGTAAAAAGGGTAAGCCTTCTCTACTGTATGTTAGGTTGGTCCTGATGGTTGGTACTTGGATAAATCAACATGTTCTCTGGTGGTACCCACTGTACAAAGTTTGAGAGATACTGCTAATGTTTAGCTTCAATAAATATTTTATTTCCCCTTATTGGATTAGATGGCTTGTAGTGCCAGGGTAAAACATAAAAATACTATACATCATACAGAACGGTTTGTGTACAATGTGACAAGGACAGGAAAAATCATAGTTGCTTATGGCACTTATGTGTTATTTTCCTTTGCTGTGGACAAAGCATGATTTATCATTACTTGTTGTGACCTATTGGTGAAAAAAGAATTCAACTACTTTACCAGGAATTTGCTAACTTTATCATCTGTCTACTTTTTGTTTTCTTAGACACAAACGAGTGTACAGCAAAAACTCGCAGCGTTGCACTGTTCACACTGTGAAGGAGAACAAGGACTACGGCTACATCCCAGAGCTGCAGACAAGAATACTGCAGAAGCGCCTCAGCTCAGCAGGGGGACTACCAAAAAGGAGAAGAATTAAGGCAGACGACCCCAGGGCCCTGGGTCCTCTCTCCGGGATCATCCCTCCTCCTACAGCTGAGTTGGTGCAAACACAGCAACGCAGAGGACAGGTAATGATAACCATATGCCCTCTCCATTTTGGTTGAATAAAATTAAATAATTCTAATTTTCCTGTGTTTTTTTTCGCCACCAGGACTGGATATGTGATCCATAAACAGAGGCTGACGAGATTCAAAGCTGAACACAGCAAATTTTATTTTTCTAAATCTAATAACTTGTATGAAAAAAGTTTGACTAAAATAACAATAAAAGTAAAAAGTATATCTGAGGTGGTCATGATTTTTAGTTTGTGCGGAATGGGGCTTCTTTGAAACCCACGTAAACCCCAAAAGGGTTGGGATATTTGTCTCTGATCCTCCAAACACAATATGACGGAATCACATGCCGGTTGCCTCCGCCAAGACGTCCGTGTTGCCAAATGGTGTACTGTCTGTAGGCAGAGTAACGATACTCCCTGTGATCGGTTCCAGGGTCTTGGCTGTCACGCAGAGCCAACACGTCATTCCACGTCTGCCGAGCCAAACACAAGATTCCCTCATCCAAGCAGAACAAGTTAAAATGCGCACGTCTGCTCAGACACCCTTCGGGATCCTGTCCACAGCACTTATTTTCAAGGTCTGTAGGCATCAGTCGGCAGTTGGAGCAAGTGCACCAAGCTGGCTGACCCTGGTGTGATGGAGGATGTCCTGGTGCGGCCTGTCTCTACTCCATAATGTCCAGTAAAACTCCTGGCTGACGTGTTACTACCATCTGAAGGACTCCATCTTTCTCCTCAGGATTTAGTTGTTGCAGCTGTGCCTGAAAATTGAATCCAAAACTTATTTTTATAATACTTATGATTATGACATATTGTAGTTTTCTTCGCAAGACATACCTGTAACTCTGCTGTTCTGTCAGCAGACAGCTGAGCAACCCGTTCCCTGTCCTCCTCACTGATAGGTCCTGCTCTTCTTCCTCTAGCCTGGCTTCTCCTCCGGCCCGTGGCTGAACCTTCATTTCTGCTTCTCCCTCTTGCTGCTCCTCTCCTCGCTCCTCTCCCTGCTCCTTTCCCTACTCCTCTAGCTGCTCTCCCTCTACCCCATTCAGAGTCACTGCTCTCCTCAGAGACTTCAGAATAAACATTTGGACTGGATTCCTCAAAGGAGAAGTATCAAGGTTTACATGTAAATGTAATGGAATGCATGTTTTATAAAAACGTCACTGAAAAGAAGCCATCAAATGTTTTGGTGATGGTGCTGTATTTACAATGACATAAACAATGTTGCTAATACTTATTTTACCTAGATGAAAAATATGAACCGATTTGGGTAAAGTACCCAAAGTTGTACTCAAGTAATAGTGGCAGGAGCTCAAAATATTTTTACTTGAGTAAAGGTATCCATCCAACATGCTATTCAAATAAGGCTGAAAAACGTTTTGGTAAACAGGCTGCTTGAGTACTGAGTAACATCTGATTTTAAAATTGTCATAAGACAGACCTAAACATGGATTTCTTGGCAAATTCAGTTATTTCATAGAGTGAAAACAAATTACATCAATAACATCACAAAATAATTAGGAGTAGAGGAAATCCATTTCTAAGTCATTAATTTGAATATAAAACATACTGTAGTTATAAGTAGTGGGGGGGAAACAATTGAACAGGACTTGTCGTTTAAAACCATTTTATAACTTTTCCATTAAGCTACTACAATAATTGCATCGGTCCGAGGAAATGTAAGGGTAGATATTTTTATCCTACTAACTGGCTTATTCTTGTAAAGTACAAAGTAGTAAAATGATTATTGGCCACCAGTGGGATTAAGTAGTTTATGCATTCAAAATGTACGAGTGTTTTTATTTATTTTAATTATCCGTCTAATGTGAGTCATTCATTTAGCCTTATTATTTGGCTTCTTCACTCGATTCACTTTGCTGTAACTTTGCCCACGTATCACATCCTACAAATACACTAAAACTGATTTGGTCTAAATATCTTACATCACATTCATGATTTACCTCAGTCGAAGTCATCCCTGCAAAGCTATATACTGTCGTGTACCGTATTGACTCACCAGTTGTGAGGTATCGCTTGCGAGTGCACGTACAACATGCGCGCCTCATGCACGAGCTTAAAAATATGGCTGCAGTAACACGTTTGGCCTGATGGGGCAATCGCGAGCAAAAAAAATCCAACTTCCTTAGAGTCCCTTTAACAATAACAAAACAACATTTTGTGAAATTTCTCAACAAAAAAAGTTGGCCTAGCTGCTGTTGGCTTAATGGATTTCTTGATCATTTAATACTGCCAATGTTTGAACCTTGTACATAATATAGTCAGAGAGGACAATTACTCACTCCCATACTCAGTTTGCATTATTCTCAGGTTAAAGCTACTTTGTGTATTTTTGTTAATTTTTAACAAAAACCCCTTTGTTCTTTCAAAAATATTTGCTTATTCATGTGTAATTACTTCTACCTACTAATAAAAGTATTCTCGTAAGTGTAGAATCTGCTATTCAGAATACATACGCGCGAGTCACGCAAATTGCTAAATCCACGTTGAGCCTCCATCTTGGAAATACATCTGCCAACGAGGGACATTCCTGGAAATTCTAGCTCCGCCTTTCGCGCTTTGGCTACACTCAGTTGCACCGTGACGAATGCCGGAGGGAGATTGTCTACTTGCGACGCGGCGGATGTCTGTCTATATAACTAAATGCAATGTAGTTTTCTAAAGTAACCTCATCACTGGAAGGAACACTGGACAAAGTCATAGTACTGGAAGCCATGTTAACCTTGGCATGAAACGGCCACCTTAGGAATGGGGGGTGGGATTGGAGGTGGGGCTAGAACGTAATATTCAGTTGGTTGTTTCACCGTTAGATGGGAGAAGTTCTTACACATTATAGCTTTAAACTAACCCAAATTTCAATTCAATTCAATTCAGTTTATTTATATAGCGCCAATTCACAACAGATGTCATCTCAAGGCACCTAACAAGAAGTAATTTCAATACATTTATACAAACATTACAATCCATTCCAAACCTGAATGTTGTTGGACCATGGGTGGAAACTGGAGGACTCCAGAGAAAACCATGAAACCTAATCAACTGAAATTCACAGAAAAACCAATTTAATTTTAGATGTTGAGCTTAAAGAAAATGTGCTATTTACTTTTTTACAGGGTGTAAACCTTTGTACCTATAAACATGAGGAAACGATGGAGACATTGTGGAATATTAACCCCTGTCACATCCCTGAAGTATCCCATTCTGAATATACTCAGATAAATTGAGTGTTCTGCTTCGTCCTAACTGGAAGCGTTAATATCTTGGGGGTTCTTCTGTGTTGCTGGGTTTTTTCATAATAAAAGAACAACTGACCATCTGAGAATACAATCAAATAAAACAAAACTTTTTAAAAGTAAATGGGTGCCCCAAATGGTCAGAAAGCAGATTATGCCTTAAGTTTCACTTTTAGGTTGATACATCCATGAGAGTGAATAATCTTTCTTAGAGCTTGAGTGAAGCAACTCCTGTGTCACATGTCTTCATGAATGCATGGTAGATGAATGAGAGCCAAAGTAGTTCTCTTTTTTTATTAACTAGTGTTTAGTCAAGTTACAGGTTTGTCTGAAAGAATTTCCTTGCCCAAAAAAGGAATCTTTCAAATTATAAATCTGACTAATTGCTTTGTAATACACGTATAAACTGTCAGAACTGATGACAACACTCGATGTACAGTATGATCTGATTTCAATAACACAAGACCTGACGTCATTATATTTCTAAATTTAATCAAAGTCATGCTTATATTTAAAATAAATTATTATACTTAGTATTTTATTAAAACTCAAATTCATATTTTATGTTTTAATTACTGTTCTAAATGGATATAAAATAAACGTTTTAAGAGAACACAAAAGTTTACAGTTTATGCTATTTAGGTACAATTTACATTCTTGCTCTGAACAATTTCCCGACATATATATATATATATATATATATATATATATATATATATATATCAGTAGAGAGTATTGTAGCCCCTGGAGACATCAGTACAAACCATTTTCTTTAAAGTAAACCTTGAAAACAAAAGTTCTCTTAATAAAGAAAATTGAAACAACAATTAAAAGTTTGTTTTTTCATCTGATATAATTTAGGTTTAAAGATTTTCTGAAACTTGAAATCCTGAATCCTGGCCCTATCCCAGCAGTTCATGGGTGAGAGATGGTAAGCCTGGATGTCATTTAGTCATTGATTGGGTATCACAGAGACACAAAAAATTAACAACCATACACTCACACTCATATTCAAGAGCAGTTTTAAGTCCCCAACGAAACTAATGTGCATGATTTTGGTTTGCTGAGTTAAAGATAACTAGATTCTAGGAGAATAACCACAGGGACAAAGTGCAAAAGTTAGAGCTCCTGGTGCGGTGGAGTATATTTAGGTGGAGTATAGCAAAACCTAGCTCAACTAATCCAGCTGTAATAGGAAATAAAACACTCTGTGTTCTTATTTTCGGGACCACACAGAAAAGATGTCAGATTACTATTTGTCCCACTATTCAGACTCACTGACACAGATTAGACCCTAAATTCTTTTTCACCTCTTTTCAGCCTCATTGTATTAGTGGTTGAATACTAACCAAAGCAACCCCAAGTACTGAAAGGAATCCTGCTCATTGAAATAAAAGGAGCATGGATGTTTAACAGACCTCTTTTGACTTCTATTGGAATTTGCAATCAGCTTTCAGGGCTATTAGCCCTAGAATTCACTGCTGTTACAATCCTATGAGTCTCATCTAATTCGGAAACTAAAGAATGGCCTAAATCAAATAGATTTTCAAGTGGTTAATACTTAACAATGGACAATGTAAACATTATGAAAGGGAAGAAGAAGATTTGTTCTATGATTTCATTTCATGTGTGGTCAACCACATTTCGACTACACTTAGATTGAACCATTTTTCTCCATTTATTTTGCTTGATAGACAAATGTCCAAAAAATCCTCAATGTTCCCTACAACCCAACCATCAGATAATCTTGTAGGTCCACCAGACTTGAGAACAATTTTAAATAACACGATATTTAATAGAAATATGTCCTGTAAAATAAATATCCTTAAACAGCAAAATGCTATGTTTGACTTTCTTATATCTCAGTCTGTATATTGAAACACTTTATTTGAATACATATTGGTTTTTTTTAAACTGTTTTTTATTTCGTTTTTGCAACATTGCTTCAGAATATTTCCCTGCACTCTTAGCACCATGCTTTGTCTACTTTGTGTTTTCTGCATCCTTTGTTCTGCCTAGCTCCCAAATGAACTATAAAACGTGAAATATTCAATATATCAATGATGACACACGTGTACTTATGTTTTAGTTAAATATTTTATTCGCACAGAGTAATTCAATACAACTTACAATGAACCTTATTACATACATTTGTTCTCTACAGCCAAAAAGCCACAATGTATGCAGATAGAATATTTTAAATACATGAATAAATATTTACAAGGTTTTTTAAATATATGTTGATATTATATGAAACAACAAAAAGTTTTTGCAGTTTCAGGATAATGTGAGAGACACATATCTTTAATAAGTTAAGGTATCTTAACAAAAAATTCATCAGGTTAAAATGAATATTACATTTTCAGGCACAAGAACTGCTTGGGTTTTAACATCTTTAAAGACAACCACTATGGAAAGCCTTTTGAGCATTTATTAGATATCTTTGATATCCAACTTTAAATCCATGTACTAGTACACACTTCATCCTCACTAGTAAGACAATTTGGCACACTAGTTTAACGATTAGGGTGCACTAGTATAACGACTGTGTCTTACTTGTCACGTTTTTTCCACTACTAGTGTCACTTTTGGACTACTAGTATGCAATCAAACCTTACTAGTAAACTACTGTGCAATTTTAATTGTAACTGGTAGTCTTACCTTTTTACATAACCTATAATGGTTGTTTGTTGATTATATAATGAATTTGACATTCAGATTCAAGTGTATGCCTATGCTTCATAATTATTCACTGTCCTTAACACTTAAAATACTCTTTTGGAAACATGATGTCATTTGATTTTGGTGCCCACTAGTGGCCTGTTAATGCCCACTAGTAGCACTTGATGGCCACTAGTGCTACAAGTGGGCATTTTGAGGCCACTAGTAGAACTAGTGGGCACTTAACGGCCACTAGTATCACTAGTAGCCACATAGTGCCCACAAGTAGCACTAGTGGGCATTTTGAGGCCACTAGTACCACTAGTGGCCATTTTGAGGCCACCAGTAGAACTAGTGGGCACTTAACTACCACTACTGGGAACATAGCGGCCACTAGTACCACTAGTGGGCATTTTGAGGCCACTAGTAGAACTAGTAGGCACATAGCGGCCACTAGTAGCACTAGTAGCACTAAGCTTAGAAGCCACTAGTAGCACTAGTGGGCACTTAACGGCTACTAGTACCACTAGTGGACATTTTGAGGCCACTAGTAGAACTAGTGGGAACTTAACGGCCACTAGTACCACTAGTAGGCACATAGCGGCCACTAGTAGCACTAGTAGGCACATAGCGGTCACTAGTAGCACTAGTGGGCACTTAGCGGCCACTAGTAGCACTAGTGGGCACTTAGAGGCCACTAGTGCTACTAGTGGCTTCTAAGCTTAGTGCTACTAGTGGCCGCTGTGTGCCTACTAGTGGCCGTTAAGTACCCACTAGTGCTACTAGTGGCTTCAAAGCTTAGTGCTACTAGTTCTACTAGTGGCCGCTATGTGCCTACTAGTGGCTTCTAAGCTTAGTGCTACTAGTACTACTAGTGGCCGCAATGTGCCTACTAGTGGTACTAGTGGCCGTTAAGTTCCCACTAGTTCTACTAGTGGCCTCAAAATGCCCACTAGTGGTACTAGTGGCCGTTAAGTGCCCACTAGTGCTACTAGAGGCTTCTAAGCTTAGTGCTACTAGTGGCCGCTAAGTGCCTACTAGTGCTACTAGTGGCCGCTAAGTGCCTACTAGTGCTACTAGTGGCCTCTAAATGTCCACTAGGGCTACTAGTGGCCGCTAAGTGCCCACTAGAGCTACTAGTGGCTTCTAAATGCCGACTAGTGCTACTAGTGGCCTCTAAATGCCCACTAGTGCTACTAGGGGCTTCTAAGCTTAGTGCTACTAGTGCTACTAGTGGCCGCTAAGTGCCTACTAGTGCTACTAGTGGCCTCTAAATGTCCACTAGGGCTACTAGTGGCCTCTATGTGCCCATTAGTGCTACTAGTGGCCTCTAAATGTCCACTAGGGCTACTAGTGGCCGTTAGGTGCCCACTAGTGCTACTAGTGGCCGCTAAGTGGTTACTAGTGCTACTAGTGGCCTCTAAATGTCCACTAGTGCTACTAGTGGCTTCTAAGCTTAGTACTACTAGTGCTACTAGTGGCCGCTAAGTGCCTACTAGTGCTACTAGTGGCCTCTAAATGTCCACTAGGGCTACTAGTGGCCTCTATGTGCCCACTAGTGCTACTAGTGGCCTCTAAATGCCCACTAGTGCTACTAGTGGCCTCTAAATGCCCACTAGTGCTACTAGTTGCTTCTAAGCTTAGTGCTACTAGTGCCTGCTAAGTGCTTATTAGTGCTACTAGTGGCCGCTAAGTGGCTTCTAATGCTACTAGTGGCTTCTAAGCTTAGTGCTACTAGTGGCCGCTAAGTGGCTACTAGTGGCCTCTACATGCCCAATAGTGCTACTAGTAGCTTCTAAGCTTAGTGCCACTAGTGTTACTAGTGGCCTCGAAATTCCCACTAGTGGCAACTAAGTGTCCACCAGTGCCAATAGTGGCTGCTAAGCTAACATTAGCAGGTACTGTATACAGTCAGGCCATGTTGCCATAACAGTACATGCTGTCTTAATTCAAAAAATGACTAATAAAGCTGGCAACAATTAGCTGTCTTATTTTCTCACAATGACAGCTTTAGAAAACTTGAAAACATAGCACTACAAATGACAATAATATACTGTTATGAACCAGAAAATAAGAAATAAGGGACTATGGAGGAAATGAAATAAACTATTACATTAGTAATTCTGTGCATATCTTAGCCACTAAAATGTCAAGGGTGCCACATGGGCTATTTTATGGGTCTATCTGAATAAAATAGTTCTGATTAAGTTAACAAAAAAATTGGCACATCTTTTAGAATGACTGCTCTTAAACACTTTAGTATCCAGCGTGGCCACTTTAAGGCTTTAAGCACACAGTTTGAACATCCACCAATCAAAATCCATGTCCCACCTTCTTCATTTGCATGCAGTCCCTAGTCCTACTAGTAAAGGCTAGAATGTCCACTAGCAACACTAGTGGACAGTAACACACAATATTATGGTTTTACTAGTACCACTAGTAAAAGCCAAAAAGTGTACTAGTAGCACTAGTGAGACTTTTTTGATTTCACTAGTACCACTAGAAGAGGGCAACATGTCTACTAGTACTACTAGTAAGGGCCAAAATGTGTACTAGTAGCACTAGTAAGTGGCAAAATATCCACTAGTAGCACAAGTAGGGGACTTTTACACCTTACTAGTAGTACTAGTGAGATCAAAAATGCTCACTAGTGTTACTAGTGGCAAGGTTTTGCTTTTTACTAGTGTGACTGGTAGAAGAAAGTTTGTCTCACTCGTGAGCTTCTGAACGTCACATGTAAAGGCTTTGGCTGTACTAGTGCTAATCTGCGCATCACTAGTTCGCAACTAGTATACCACTAGTATGCAATTACACACTACTAGTGCGTGACTACACACTACTAGTGCAACATTCCTTTAACATGTGAGACATTTCTGCACACTGGTAGGACAACTTTGGCATACTAGTAGGACAGCTACATCTTACAAGTGAGGGAAAACTGTGCACTAGTTGACAATTCTGTACCGCTAGTGCTACTAGTGACATCATAAATTTCTACCAGTTAACATCTAGTGCTGCATTAGTAGTACTAGTAGCATACAGATGTCAACTAGTGCAAAGTTTTGCCTCACTAGTAAGACGTAGCTGTCCTACTAGTATGTCAAATTTGTCCTACTAGTTACCCTAGTAAAAACAAAACCTTGCCACTAGTAACACTAGTGAGCATTTTTGATCTCACTAGTACTACTAGTAAGGTGTAAAAGTCCCCTACTTGTGCTACTAGTGGATATTTTGCCACTTACTAGTGCTACTAGTACACATTTTGGCCCTTACTAATAGTACTAGTAGAGTAAAACATGCCTCACTAGTAGCACTAGTAGACATGTTGGCCTTTTCTTGTAGTACTATTAATATGATAAAAGTCTCACTAGTGCTACTAGTAGACTGTCTGGCTTTTACTAGTTTTACTAGTAAGGTAAAACACATCCTCACTAGTACCACTAGTGGATATTTTAGCTTTCACTAGTACTACTAGTGAGCATCTTCGTTGTTACTAGTAGTACTAGTAAGAAAAAAAACCACCCCACTAGTTCTACTAGTGGACATTTTGTCTCTTACCAGTACATTTAGTGAGGTCAAAATGCCTTACTAGTGCTACTAGTCGGTATTTTTGCGCTACTAGTAGGGTTCAGGAGGCTACTAGTGCGTGACACATGCCTACTAGTTGGGTCTAGTAGTGTCACTAGTGCTGCACAGTAGTTTACTAGTAAGGTTTGATTGCATACTAGTAGTCCAAAAGTGGCACTAGTAGTGGAAAAAACGTGACAAGTAAGACACAGTCGTTATACTAGTGCACCCTAGTCGTTATACTAGTCTGCCAAATTGTCTTACTAGTGAGGATGAAGTGTGTACTAGTACATGGATTTAAAGTTGGATATCAAAGATATCTAATAAATGCTCAAACGGCTTTCCATAAACCACACTTATATAAACAACACTTTGGTTTTAAATGTTTGGTTTGGTGCTGATCCTCACATGAAGCCATCAAGAGGTTCTCTGGAAGTAGACTCTTACAACATTGTGTTTTTCAACCTCTCAAAAATCGTTAGGACTTTAACCGCAGGGACACAGCCTTCTCTTACAATACTGATGATACCTGAATGAAAAATGAGAACACCTTCAGTTAGAGTGGGCTAGGTAAAACCAACTTGAGAAGGAGAGGGGCTTTAATTATTTACACTTACCTTCATCAATCCTGAGACAGTTGACCACAGTTGAAGCCACAACTTCATTGGAATCGCCGTCACAGAGGACCCCTTGGATCTTGTGCCCCAGTCGACTGTGATTAAAAGAACATAGTTTTGTTTTTTTAAAGAGATAGAGAGAGAGAGAGAGAGAGAGAGAGAGAGAGAGAGAGAGAGAGAGAGAGAGAGAGAGAGAGAGAGAGAGAGAGAGAGAGAATGAATGTATATGCTTAGAAAGCAACTGTTTTAGTAACCTGTTGTGAGATAAATGTCAGTTCAAGTTCTTTTTTGGAGTTTCTTACTTGATGACCATGCTGTGGTGGGTGCTGTCTGGTTCTCCACTGGGATTGGCTGATGTAATAGCGAGGGGTCCAGTGATGTCACATAAGTGGCAGGTCACCGTGTGGTCAGGGACACGGATCATGATGCTGTCCCTGGTGCCAACACGGTCATAAGCTGCTCCCACACCTGCAGAAGAAATTTTTATATTTGAGATTAGAATTTTATTTTACTGACCTGAGATCAAACTCAATAAAGCCAGGCAGATTTCAGTCCATGATCATGAAAATAAATGATTTCACACTGTTTAACAAGTTGGAACAGCCAGTCTCCTTTGCTGACGATGCAGCTGATGCCTCCAGGATAAACATTCTTCATGAACTCCCACAGCAGAGGGCTGAAAGGAGGCTTGGCTGCCACCAGCTGCTCTACACTAGAAATGCAAATGCATATAGGCTTCTCTGCTGGCCGGTCCTGGAGGAAGATCATATTTAACAAAACAGTGACACATCAGATACACATTTTGAAAATGTATATCATTAGTGTAATACAGTTCAACCAAGTCCGTATAATTTTCTTACCTTAATGTTGTAGATTTTCTCTATAGCCTGGGGATTCTTGCAGGAGGCAGCTAGAGCATACACAGTGTCTGTGGGAATACCGCACACTCCTCCCTCTTCCAGGAGCCCAGCAATTTTTAAGAGGCCGCTGGTGAGGCGAGAGCTAGCCATCGGACACGGAAGCTCCTCATATGTTTCTGACTTAATTTTTTCCTAGAACCAGAGATAATGCAGCAGATTTGCTTAATAATAAAAATTATTGTGCAAATGACAATTCCAAGAGGGTCCAAACTTTTCTCAATGGAGTAATTACCTTGATGAGGGGAGGTCCCATTGGTAACACTCTTTGTGAGAAAATGCCGTTTACCAGGGAAGCCAAAGTACCATATATGGATATCAGAGACACCAGTGCAAGCATAGCAACTGTGAAATAAAAGGCCAACATGTGCATATAGTGAGGTGAAAAGATCCATCTAGATTTAAATACCCAATGTTAATCAATATATGTGGCTAATGATAACTTACTTTCAAGCTAATATGGCAGTGTGTGCAGGGTGGAGAGAAGGAAGCAAACAAGAACGACCTCCATGAATGTTGTTAGAAACAAAAGTATCAGGTTTCTATAAGCAGCTGGAAAAGTTAACAGAAGGTTACCAAAATAACCAAAACGAAGCAAGACACAAATATCTACAACTGAAAATACACAAATAAAACCTACCAATCAGCATGAGGAAAGGCATTGATGACAAGAAAGGCGATGGCTCCTGCAGTAAAACCATAATCTGCCTCAGTTGAGAGCTGAAGCTGGTTACCTGGTGAAAAGTGATTTGAGATTATATATTGCAACAAATATTGACCTGCTACTCATATATTTGCGCTGACATACCTGCAAATCTAAACCATGTCCACGTTGCCCAAACAACCACATAGATGGAGGAGATGACTGACCCGAAGCGGCCACCTCGTGTCACTTGCAACCTGCTGACATAGGCCTGGATGATAGCTCCAGAGATCAGGACCCAGGGGATGGTCAGGTGCAGGAGGGAAGGATCCATACTCATCCTTCTTGAATGAAGAGCTGACAGAGCTGCAACCCCATTTGAAAGATAGAACAGCGCATCTGAGGTCTGATCAGTTGGGGGCAGCACATCCTGATCTCCCTGTTTAGACCTTCTACATCTCAAAGCCCTAATCAGCTGCTCAGAGGACACTGGTTGTGGTCCTACAGGTTTGAGAGATTTTTCTGCAATGGTGTTAATGAGACGGGTGAAGGTGCCATAGATTGAGACTGCAGTAAAGAGACAACAAGCTACTCCAAAGAAGATGTAGTAACCCTGCAGGGGGATCTGAGGGACTGTGGAGACTGTGAGCAGGACAAAGAGCAAGTTATGGATCAATTCCAGGACGTCCATGTTCAGGCTCCCCACACAGAGCACCAAGGCTGCCACCACAAAGAACCAGTCTCCTACCATTGCTTCCCTTCCAGAGACAACTTTATTGTCCTCCACTATTAAAACAGACACCACAAACTCATCCCAAGCTTTGATCAGCCAATATGTGGCATGCAACCCAAACTTTGTGGTGTGGTAGCAATCTTGGCGCAGATGGGCATAGTAGCTGGAGAACAATTGGGCAACTGAGATGATTGATACCCAAGTAACACCTAAACCAAATGATTTCATGTACCCAAAGCTGTAGAAAGCAAAGATGAATGGCGCTATGGAGTCACCGAAGAAACCTTGGTTCTGCATATTTTGTGTTTTTCTTCTTCTCCTGGCCTCCACTTTGAGCTTTGCCTGAGTTGGGACTCCCTAGAAGGAGAACATTAAAGAGTGGGGTCCCAAAACCTTTTAGGGCTAGACGCTGAGTGAGACCTTTAATTAGAAGAGCAGCTGAACCATAAATGGCAAAGATCAATATGAGCAACTCCAGAACCCCAGAGACCACCAGAGCCCAGGAGTATGGTGCTAGAGCAACTGCTTCAAAGATCACAGTGGCTGTGATGGCTCCAAATATAAAAGGCATGATGTAGTTGACCGTGGCAGAGCAAAATGCAAGAAGAAAAGACAGGAGAATGTAGGGGACCAGGCCAGCAATTGCTGACTCGTCTATAGACAAACATAAATAGCACTGTGTGGAGTTGTTGACAGATGTGTTGCTCATCATGTTGTTGGATGAATTGTTCATCATCTGATCTGTAGTTACTGCCATATTTGGACTTTCAGAAAGGGCACCATAGTAGATTCTGGTGGCACCATAACTGGCATACACCACCAATCAGGATGAGATGTACTCCTGGAAAAAGGGTTGCAGAATTAGGGTCAGCTTTCTTTATTTTTATGTACATTTTGAATATGTTTTGCTTATTTATATAAATTTTACCTGCAAGAATGTTCTCTACTCCAACTGGAGCTTTGCCATTGTGAGCTGTATTGAAGTTCTGCAGAAGTACAAGGAATGCACTGATTCCATTTGACAACATGCCTAACACTCCCGGTTCCCCATAGAAACTGTCAGGAAACCCATCCGATGCGGCCATGTTTTGTCCTATATTTACAGTCAAATTAAAACATGAAAAACAAAACAGACTAGGCAATAAATATCATGAAACCAAATTCTTCCACAGCACACAAAGCTTCACATAAAATTTTAATGTTTCACTACTCAGAGCAGGCAATACTTTTACACATTCCTTTATGTCTTCTGGGAATACTTTCTAGATAAAGAGGTCTATTGTCTGGAGGCCTTTTGTGTCTTTTCTCTATATACATATATCATATACATATCTGATGGTTGCTGTTCCTGCTCTATCAGGAGTGTGGAGAGAAATTTTTGTAAAGTAAGTCATGCAATAAATTAGCCTGTATGTATGGTTGTTGTACAATTTATGAAAAGCAGTAATTTACTCCTAACCAAAATATGTTTTACAAAGGTATTTACCCTCAAACCTGTGATTGCTTTAACATGGTAAACATGTTTTTACGATGCAGAGAGGCCACTGTTAAGACAAAACTATTGAAACCCATGGCAGAATTAGGCTTAAACTAATCTTTTAATTTTACCAACAAGTTTCTTCTGACTTGAAGTAATATTGTCAATCATAATCGGACTGACAATATTTGAATTGAGCTAATAATTAGGGTAATGACAAGGAGCCATTCTAAATATGAAGACTTAAGAGAAAGGAAAAAATAATTTTTAATATAGCATGTTTTCTTAAATTCTAAATAAAAACAGATGCTTATTTAAAACATTATGCTCTTTTGTACTGCTTCATTATTTTATAAGAAAAGTCTGTCTCATTCCCAACCAGAAAAAAAACTTCTTGGTTAAATAAAAATTAATTGAAAACCTATATCTGTCAATAGTATGAATAATTTTGGGTTTAAGGGTACACGATGTGATAAAGGTTTACCTCTTGTTAGTAGCAAAGAAGTAAGTGGGGTCTTACCTTAAGATAGACGAAGCGTTGATTCATGCAGCAGCAGAGATGCAAGTTTGTTTTACAAGGCTCCCCTATATGTAGGAGGAGTTTATGAAAATTCCCCCTCTCCACTCCACCATCAACATGCTGAGAACGGTGACATCACTGATTGCACTTGACACAAAGCTAAACTTTTTTCCTCCTCCTCCTTGAGGGACAATGACTAACATTGAAATTCTTCTTTTTGATTCGATGCAAGCTTGTCATAGATACCCGCCCTGCCCTAGCTGGTTTTGTGATCATTGTGTTGATTACAGCAGAATAAAAGGCAGGTAGGTTTACAACTAGAGAAGCATCAGCATCTTTTGGAGAAAGCTGCTGGAAGCCAGAGGAACAAGAACTAAGGTCTTTGTGATAGAATCCAGTTGAAGCCATGCTCTCAGTGCTACAGGTAAGAATTAAGATGTTTTTACATTTGTGAATTAGCCGGAACACACTTTCTTAGTTTCTTGTTAAGGTCATGAATCTGTAAAAAGAGCATTTAAACTTCTTTCAAGAGCAAAACTTTTCTCATTTTAGCGATAACCCTTTAATTATTCTTGCAAAAAAAAATGTTTGTCTTTTCACTGTGAGTAAATACAAAGTTTTTAAGGAGTTCTTGTTAAGGACTAAGGTTAGTTTTGGGAAACCACACTTGTTACAACACTTATACGACAGCTCTTTGGGAAGGAAAAGGTCCTGATTGATATTCATTAAAGTGACAATCGACATCGGAGCGAAGTCCACTCTGAGTCACACAGTAACAAAGAAAACAAATTGCAGTGGTGTCAGTTTCCTGTAACAGACTTAAATTGTTAAAAACAAGAATGACAAAGTATAAACCTCATTCCCAAAGTGTTTAAGGTGTAACCAAGCACATTTTGCCCTGTTTGTGCTAAAGAAAACAATCCGGCCAGTCCAGGCTGCCAGAGGAGTTCATCAATCTGCAGTGCAGGGTAAGACTTTGTGTATTTTCTCTCTGTAAAGGAAACATGTTTTATCCAAACTGGCTCCTGTTGCAGCACATTTATGAGCTCACACAAGCTTACATGTGTTGCTCCTCTCCATCCTTTGCTGCAGTTTTGAAGTACCCAGCTCCTGAAGATACGGTCACAGCCAGTTTTGGGAGGTTCATAAGTGAAATCAAGCCCCAGCATCAGTCTTCTGTTGTGCTCAAGCGCAGTAAAAGGATGGTGCTGGACAGCATGGGGGTCGGCCTAATTGGAAGCACAACAGACGTGTTTGAACTGGCCCTGCAGCACTGCAAGGTAAATCAAAACAAATGAACAAAATGAACAAATGATCAAAGCGGGAAAAGATCAGTGGTTATTACATTTTTTAAGTCAAGAACAGATCATTTAATACACTTGTGTTATGTGTCCGATGACCTTTCAGCACATGTATGCACCTGACTACATCAGCTCTGTGTACGGCCGCAGGGAGGTCCGGCTTTCCCCAACACTGGCTGCTTTTGTCAATGGAGTGGCGGTGAGTACGAGTAGCTGGAACAAGTTTGGTCTCAGCTACAGGAACTGCTTTCACTCAGCTGTTCCTAGTCTGGCCCCTAAAACAACAGGGTTAGTTTGCGAAAATAAAAACAAGTCAGCTGTCCCTAAAACTGTCTATCATTACATTACATCTGCTTCCAGAGAAGCCATCTAAACATTAAGCCTGTTTCTTCAGAAAGCAGTTTAAGTAATTTTCCATATTAAACACACCAGGTACAAACAAACAAGCACTTTACTATCCCATGACTATCCTGAGTCAACTGAGCTGTAATCTGCGTGTAGTTTCACTCTGATTTATCAGCACTGGTTCTCTTTTTGCTTCCAGACTCACTCCATGGACTTTGATGATACATGGCATCCAGCAACTCATCCATCAGGAGCCGTCCTTCCTGCTGTGTTAGCTCTCAGTGATATGATGCCGGCAAGCAGGAAACCCAGCGGCCTGGACTTCTTACTGGCATTTAATGTCGGCATTGAGATCCAAGGGCGCCTGATGGGGTTCTCCAACGAGGCTCGCAATATTCCTAAAAGGTCAGTTACTTAGAGTTGGAGTGAAGTTAGACCAAGATTAAACCTATTTAGAACAAACCTCCTCAAATGTAGGTTATTCTACTTTTATCCACATGAGTTTATAGACTTTCTGTGCTGTTCTCAGCACTGCGGTGTACAAATGGCCACTGAGGTGCAATTGCAGTATTTAAGTGATTTATGTCATTGAGCTCTGAATGGAGCATAATCATGTTAATCTCAGGCACAGCAGAGGCTCTGTAGCATAATAAGCCAAGTGAAGGAAAAAGAGTGTGTATTTTGCAAACCTAAGTGACCTGACACCCTCTACTAGTTTTATTCAGAAAATCCTCAAATGTCAAACAAACAAAACACCTTTGATATTTGTGGGAGAGCTGGTTGTTTTAAGTTAAATCATGTCTGTAATGCATAATCAAACACATCAATTTAGTCACCAGTAGGAATGCTCCTTTACTGAGATATTTCGGTGTGTCTTTTTTCCAGGTTTCATCCTCCCACAGTGGTTGGTCCTATGGGAAGTGCAGCAGCCTGTGCTCGCCTCTTGTCTCTGGATCCCTCTCAGTGCAGTCATGCCCTGGCTATAGCTGCTTCCCTGGCTGGAGCTCCCATGGCTAACGCTGCCACTCAGTCTAAACCTCTTCACATCGGCAACGCCTCACGTCTGGGGCTTGAAGCTGCCCTTCTGGCCTCCAGAGGCCTAGAGGCCAGTCCTCTGGTCTTGGATGCTGTTGCAGGAGTGGCGGGCTTTAATGCATTTTATGAAGATTATGTGCCACAACCTATAGATTCACCCCATGATGGCCATGCTTTCCTGTTAGAGGAGCAAGACATGGGCTTTAAACGCTTTCCTGCCCATCTGGGGATGCATTGGGTGGCAGATGCTGCAGCTTCTGTCCATAAGCTTCTTGTGGGAGTTGGTCCTGGAAAGGTCTCTCCAGATCAAGTCAAGGACATCTTGCTCAGAGTCCCCCCATCTAAATACATCAACAGGCCTTTTCCTGACTCAGAGCATGAGGCTCGCCACTCCTTCCAGTTTAACGCATGCAGTGCTCTCCTGGATGGTGAGGTGACCGTTCAGTCCTTCACCCCAGTTGCCATGAGCCGCCCTGAGCTGCATGCTCTGCTGAGCCGTGTTCGGCTGGAGCATCCCCAAGACAACCCTGCAAACTTCAACCTGATGTATGGAGAGGTCCAAGTAATGCTTGTAGAAGGAGACATTCTGAAGGGACGCTGTGATACCTTCTATGGTCACTGGCGCAACCCGTTGACCAACAAGAGCTTGAGGAAGAAATTCAGGAACAACGCAGAGGTGGTGCTTCCATCAGAGAAGGTTGAACGATTGATTGAGGCGGTGGACGAGCTGGACAGACTTGACGACTGCAAATACCTTCTCTCACAGCTGCAATGAAGATTTGCAAACATACACTACAAAAAAACAGAGCCCAAATATTAAGTGCAAGCTAACCTTAAAATGATATGAAAAGCATACTGACCTTTCTATTTATTCTAAAAATATTTTTTTATCAGAAAGTTTCTTTTATCAAAGAAGAAAGATGTTAAAATACTTACTGTCATGTCAGGTTGTACTACTTTAACCTATACAGAGGAAATGTTTAGTCTATAAGAAGGAGAATGGACTCGGTCTGCAAAGATTAGTGTTACATAGTGTAGTTATTTAATATTTGTAACTGTGTGACTTGTACACATTGCATGGTTAAATCAGTTGTTTATCAAGACACTTGTTTATTGTAATAACTCAAACATTATACCAGATAAATGTAGCATATTTGTTTGTGTTTTAATCCTAATAAACTTGCTAAATTCCTAAAATTGCTGATCAGGAGTATAATTTTCCCGTATAAAACAAATATTGTCTTCTGTAGCACTGTCAAGCTCTCACGTATCTTCCTGTGATCAAGTTGTCACATTTTGGATTCATCAACAATGCAAACATCTGATGTGTCCAGGATAGTTTCTGGATAAACATTAAATAAATACTCAATCAGAATCAGAAGGACAAAAACCATAACTTAAAATTTTTTATCTTTCTTGGATACAAATGATTGGAAAATATTCAAAGGTGGGTTTTTATCAAATACTTTTTTACTCTTACTTGAGTAAAAATATGTTAAATTAGTGCTACTCTTAATTGAGTTCAATTTTTTGTTTAATCTACCCACCTCTGAAAACATTGTAAGGACATTAAAACCTATTAAATCTATTTTTGTTTGTGTAGAAAAGCAGGAATTTGTCTTAATTTATCTATTATACATACATACATACATACATACATACATACATACATACATACATACATACATACATACATACATACATACATACATACATACATACATACATACATACATACATACATACATACATACATACATACATACATACATACATACATACATACATACATACATACATACATACATACATACATACATTATAGAATTAGTATTTCACCTACAGGTAAAGAAATCATTGTCCCCCTAAGGATGTAACAAGATTTAAAGCGAACGTTCCTCAATGACTTACTATTTTAGCTGACTACATTTACTCCAATGAACTGTAGTAAGACCTAATCAACTAAATATATACAGTAGCATTACAAGATGACTCAAATGTTACTGAAACTAAATTAAGTTTAAGTCCTAAGTCCATGACTTAATTATTAAATAAAATTAAATAAATTAATCATCTGTCCTCTGAAACCTTTATTTTTCATAGTTCTCAGTTTTCCCCATTTTATTATATTTTCTTTTGAACCCAGTATCGGGTTACAGTACCTCATGTGGCAAGCAGGGCACATCCATACAGCTTAACTCACAGCCAGGACACAACCATGAGAGTTCAGCCTAAATAAATTATGCTGCAAATGATAAATAACATTTTGCCGTTCTGCTGGATTTATTGGACCTAATTGTGTAAGCAATATCTGTTCTCTGTGAAATAAAGTGCTGTGGAAAAATATTTGCCACATTACAGTTTTCCTTTGTTGTCCCTTTGACACACTTAAATGTTTCAGATCTTCAAACACACTTAATGTCAGACAAAGATAACCTGGGAAAATACGAGAAAGAATATCTGAAAAAAGCTATCCCAAACAACATGGCCCTGTGAGAAAAATCAACTGTTCCCCAAACCACATCTTGTAGTGGTTGCATCAACCTTGAGGTCAACAATTACATCAACAACTGTCATCAACTGTAATAACTGTCAGTGACTGATTTGCATTACTGTGGAGATATTTTGGCCCACTTTTCTTTGGAGCATTGTTTTAATTCAGTCACACTGGATGGTTTTTGAGCATGAACAGCCTGTTTAAGTTCATGCCAACCTACATCAATCAGATTTAGAAAAGAAAGCTTAAAAAGAGTAAAGGAGAACATGAACTTTCTCAACTTGCACTGCTTTAGCCATGCTTGGGATCTCTGAGCTTGAAGATCGATGTGGTTAATGTTTACATTATTTAGTATAGGATCAGTGGAGATTGTTTTCAGATTTGGAGGGGAAAATATTTATTTTAGGAGTATTGATTAGGATAAAAGAACCATCCTGGATACTTCATGAACTTAGGCAAACTGTTGGTGGACTGAAAGGTCCGAATGAGGTGTGTCACACGGACACTGGCATCAAAAGTAAGGATGTTGTTTTATGTCTAGAAAATACTTGTAGCAAACAACTGGAAAATAGGGTTATGAATGGTATAAGTTACATTTAGCAACACATTAAGATGCATCAAGACATATTGAGTTGTTCCCTAAATATTAATATTAGAGTTCAATTAGGAGTACAGCCAAGATGTACAGCTCTACAGTCTACCTAGATCTACATTAGGTTTTTGTAAACGATGATACAATTGTTTTAATTGTTACTGGAGGTAGGAAGCTCATTTTTCTAAATGTGTTACAGTGATCTCTCAACGCTATGCATTTTGTGTATTTAAATGTGCAGTCTAGCCATAAGATCTAAAAGGTTTTATGCTAGGATTTAGCCCTACATATGTTCTCATCCTCTCTAAAGAAAGGAATTCCGTCAGCGGATGCCACCACCATGTTTGATGTAGTAATTTTGTGTTCAGGGTGTCCACCAGAAAAAACTTAGTTACATGTATGGCAGTCATTTCTGTTTTGGTCACTATCCACCAGAGCACATAAACACAAACCTTCAGGACTGAGGTCAAAATGCTCAGCCTTTCCCTCAAGGAGTTTTATGGCTCTGTGAAACACTAATGTCCCTCAGTCAGTTACAACATTTTATGTGCATACACAAGTGTCAGTAAAGCATCATTGTATAGAAAGGGATGAAGGATAATTACTTGTTTTAGATTAGGACTCTGACCTCTGACATCAGTAGACAAACGCGGGAAGACCTGCTCTTTGAAGCTATGCATTGCACAGGATGCTTCCGGCAAAACAAAATGGAAATACCTTTAAGTGATTTGTCTTGGACCTGAAATAAATGCTCACATTACAAGAAAGTGTTTGCATCCATTGAGTTGATCAATCTACTTCAGTTTAATACAGTTTCTTTATTTAGCACAAATTCAAAGAAAACAAATCATACAGAAATATATGGTCAAGTCAATCCAGTTAAATATACAGATTCAAATTTAATAACATAAAATATTTTCAAAATGTATCATTGTTATACATTGCAGTAAATTTAAGTTTATTACAGAAATTAGAAAATAATTCTGTCTAAGAAACCCAGCCAATTGCAATGGGTCATCAACTTTACAGCAATCCCTCATACTTAATGCATGTGACAAATGGGAAAGGAAAAGTATCATTAACAGGAAGAAATGTTCAGCAGAACCAGGCTCAGCTTGAGCGATCATCTGTGACGACCGGCTGGGGGTATTGGATGCATAGTTAAAGGGTTGAGAGGATCAGGGTGTGGACTGGGGAATAGTAACACAAAGATGTTTATCTGAACATCATTTTCTGTGTGTTTAAATGTCTCTGAACCATTTTACCATACTGGGATAACAAAAACAAGAGATGTTTGTTATCTGATCATAACAGACTGCACGTGAATGCTTCTTGTTGTTTGTTCACCCACATCTAACACAGATGAAGAATTGCAAAAGTGAAATTCGAGACAAAGATACGGGCCTCCATGCAACTAAATCATTGATGTAGATGAAGTTTCAAACAATGGCTGATCAGGTTGCTTTTGTTTATTTGAGTTCCAAAGTGTGAGTTTTAGTGTGTTAACTATCAAGAAGTTTCATCAGACACATTTTTGTAGAGACACCCACTTGGATATTGTTTCTTTAATAAATAAAACACACCTGTGATCTTTTTGATTATGCCACAGAATAGTTGTAAACGGACCAGTATGAATGATAAACCTGGGCAGGTGAATACATACACAGTTTGTAAAACAATGTCTCTCCCACAAAGCAAAGACAATGCAGCAGTGGTGCAACATCAAATTTACCAGCACCTGCCTCCTTTGGCTCACAGCAATGACATAGATGGAGCTTGCGCAGAAACACGACTCAACACTGACATCTAAATAAAAACTAAACAAAGAGAACTGACTATGAGTGGATAAAAAACTCCTACATAACAATGTGAGGAATGTTTCCATTAAGTCTCTTGCTACAACATTCAAGAAAAGTCATAAATAAGGAAAGTAAACCCCCCTTAAGTTGGCCAAAAATACTCATTAAGACATGAAATGACAAAAAAAAGAATTTTTCAAGATATCACTACTACTGGAACTCTAAAGCTTTTAATTCATAATGAATGTGCACATTTTATACTTTAGTGCCTAGCCATAAAATTGTGTTGAATAGGTATTGTAAGATCTTCTATAAAATATTTAATTTAATTTCAAACAAAGATGAGGGGATACAAAAATCTGTTGTCAAATATTGAATTTATTTATGAATCGAATTAAACTATCAAAATCAAACTGGCTCTGTATGAAATAGCATATTTGCCACAAACATAACTAGTTGATTTGAGGACCACACCTGAACTTTCTGTTCTGCTTTACATTATTTTCCCGTTGCAAAACCTTAACATTTAGGCCACAGACTGATGGCTGTTAGAGCAGATGCCACAGTTCTATCACCTTTAGCTGTCCAAGCCCTGAAGCAGCAAAGTAGTCCAGACCATAACTCTACCACCACCATGTTTGACTGGCAGTATGGTGTTCTTTTATAGAAAGGCTTTGTTAGTTTCAAGACATATGTAACATGACCTACACCTTCCAACAAGTTCCACTTTTGTCTCCTCAGACCACAAAGTATTTTCCCCAAAGGTTTGGATATAATTTAAGACTTTGATGACCTCCTGGATAAGTAGTCAGTATGCTCCAGTATTTTTATAGGGAATTTCACCACTTTTGCATGTTGTCTTCATTTGTCTCCCTGTGAGTCCCAAAGCCAGACTAAAGTCGTAAATGACTTTGTTTCTTATCTGCTCTTGAACATCTTTATTTCAGTGCATAATGTGATACTTTTCTAGATCTTTCAACCTTATTTATTACCAGTGGAATTGATTACTGTAATGCCCTGCTTTCTGGTCTTCCCAAAAAAGAATATCTCAGGTTTACAACTTCTATAAAATTCAGCAGCTCGTGTCCTGACGAAGACCAGGAGGTCGGAGCACATTATGTCTGTCTTAAATTCATTGCATTGGCTACCCATATGTTTTAAGATCGATTATAAAGCTAAATTGTGTAAGAACTTCTCCCATCTAGCAGTGAAACAATATTACGTTCTAGCCCCACCTCCCACCCCCGATTCTGAGCGCGTTTTAACTCCTACAGTGGCCGTTTCATGCCAAGGTTAACATGGCTTCCAGTACTACGACTTCGTCCAGTGTTCCTTCCAGTAATGAGGTTACTTTAGAAGACTACATTGCATTTGATGATGATCTGGTTGACAGCGTTACGTCCTCATTGCGTTTGGCATTAGATAGGGTAGCCCCCTTAAAAAAGAAAGTGGCTAGCCATAGGAGGCTGACTCCTTGGTTCAACGCAGAGTTGCGTACTTTAAAGCAGAATACTAGGAAGTTGGAGAGAAAATGGCGCTCTACACACCTAGAGGATTCCTATTTAACCTGGAATAACAGTCCATTGCTGTATAAAAAGACCCTTCGACAAGCTGGAACAGCATATTTTTCATCATTAACAGAGGCGAATAAAAACAATCCTAGGTTTCTTTTTAGTACAGTTGCCAAACTTGCACAGAGTCATAGCTCTGTTGAGCCAACTATTCCCCCAGCTCTTAGCAGTGATGATTTTATGGGATTCTTCATAAATAAAATTAATTCTATTAAAAATAAAATCATTGGCATCCTCCCAAACATGATTACTTCTTCCTCAGTCAATGAGGCAGTATCGGAAAGAACTGTAGAACCTCAGTTGTGCTTAGGCTGTTTTGATTCAGTCGAGCTTTCAGAATTATCAAAAATATTAGCCTCATCTAAACCTTCAACTTGTATGTTGGACCCAATTCCAACCAAATTATTTAAAGAAATGTTCCATTTGGTTCCTGGGCCCATTATGGATATGATGAATCTATCCTTAGTAAACGGATACGTACCACAGGAATTTAAAATAGCTGTAATTAAACCTTTACTCAAGAAACCTTCCCTTGATCAAGATGACTTGGTGAATTACAGACCTATATCTAACCTTCCTTTCTTATCCAAAGTCCTTGAGAAAACTGTTGCTAATCAAGTCTGTGAGCATCTAAACAGTAACAAGCTGTTTGAAGAGTTTCAGTCAGGTTTTAGAGCTCATCATAGCACTGAAACAGCACTGGTGAAGGTTACTAATGATATTCTCATGGGCTCAGATAATGGACTTGTCTCTGTTCTGGTTTTGTTAGATCTCAGTGCTGCTTTTGACACAGTCGATCATAATATTCTCCTAGAAAGGCTTGAACATGTTGCAGGGATCAAAGGAACAGCACTAGGCTGGTTTAAATCATATTTGTCTGATAGATTCCTGTTTGTTCATCTAAATGATAAATCTTCTTCACTCTCAAGGGTTACTTGTGGAGTTCCACAGGGTTCTGTGCTTGGACCAATTCTGTTCACCATATATATGTGCCCAATCGGTAGAATCATTAGACAGCATGGGATAAATTTCCACAGCTATGCAGATGATACACAACTATATTTATCCATAAATCCTGATGAACCCAGTCAGTTAGGTAGATTACAGGCATGTCTGGAAGACATAAAAGCATGGATGACCCTAAACTTTTTGCTTTTAAATTCTGACAAAACAGAAGTTGCTGTCTTTGGTCCAGAAGTTCTTAAACAGAAACTGATTAGTCAGTCACTTCATCTGGATGGCATTAAGTTGGACCCCAGTAATAACGTCAAGAACCTCGGCGTTATATTTGACTGAGATTTGACATTGAAATCCCATATTAAACAGGTTTCTAGGATTTCTTTCTTTCACCTCCGGAATATTGCTAAAATTAGAAACATCCTGTCCAGGAGTGAGACTGAGAAACTAGTCCATGCATTTGTTACCTCAAGGCTGGACTACTGTAATTCTTTACTATCAGGTAGTCCACAAAATGCCAATAAAAGCCTTCAGTTGATCCAAAATGCGGCAGCAAGATGCAAATATAAAAAAGAGAGATCACATTTCTCCTGTTTTAACTTCCCTTCATTGGCTCCCTGTTAAATCCAGAATAGAATTTAAGATCCTTCTTCTTACATACAAAGCCCTTGATAATCAAGCTCCATCATACATCAGAGATCTAATTGTTCCTTATGTTCCTAACAGAGCCCTTCGCTCTCAGACTGCAGGTTTACTTGTAGTTCCTAGGATTTCTAAAAGTAGAATGGGAGGCAGATCTTTTAGTTATCAGGCTCCTCTCCTGTGGAACCAGCTCCCAGCTTTAGTCCGTGAGGCAGACACTCTGTTTACTTTTAAGGCCAGGCTTAAAACTTTCCTTTTTGATAAAGCTTATAGTTAGAGTGGCTAAGGCCATCCTGAGCTATCTCTGTAGTTATGCTGCTATAGGCTTAGACTGCTGGAGGACAGACTTACCAATTTTCTTCAATTTGCTACTTCCTTTTCTACTACTACTCTCCAGTTGTATTACAGTACATTCTGTTATTTCGACTGTTAACTTTGTTTTCTCTCAGTGTTTTTCTCTCCATAGAAGATATACCTGGTGTGGTATCCTGCTTGGCTGCAATGCCCTGTTGGACTGGGGGCATCGACTGGGATGATCCTCCCAGTAACTGAACATCCACTGTGTCCTGTTATCAACTTTTTACTTTCTGTAACATAGAAAGTTCTCTTATATCAGATCTTCTGTTCCTTCTGTGTTTCTGCTCTGTCTTCTCAAACCCCCAGACGGTCGTGGCAGATGGCCGCTCCTACTGAGCCTGGTTCTATTGGAGGTTTCTTCCTGTTAAAGGGGAGTTTTTCCTCTCCACCGTCGCTAAATGCTTGCTCAGTATGAGGGATTGCTGAAGGATTGCTGTGGTTGGAAAGTCTGCATCAACGGGGCCCAACCTCACGCCAATGACTGACGCAATCTGCTGGGATTCCTTAAATAGGAAACTTTTTAACTGATTGGAATGTTTGTATAAATGTATTGAAATGACTTCTTGTTAAATGCCTTGAGATGACATCTGTTGTGAATTGGCGCTATATAAATAAACTGAATTGAATTGAATTTAGTTACATAGTCAGACGTCTGCCGCGTCATCAAGTAGACAATCTCCCTCTGGCATTCGTCACGGTGCAACTGAGTGTAGCCAAAGCACGAAAGGCGGAGCTAGAATTTCCAGGAATGTCCCTCGTTGGTGAATGTATTTCAAAGATGGAGGCTCAACATGGACTCAGCCATTCGCACGACTCGCTCGTATGTATTCTGAATAGCAGATTCTATACTTACGAGAATACTTTCATTAGTAGGTGGAAGTAATTACACATGAATGAGCACATATTTTTGAAAGAACAAATGGGTTTTCAAATGAGAATCAACTCAAAGAAATACACAAAGTAGCTTTAAGGTTCTTTTAATGGTTTTTAAGGGTCTTAATAGTCTTGGGCCTTCTTATCTTTCAGAACCGCCTCCTCTGGAAACAGTCTCCTTGTCATCCCCAAAGTCAGGACAAACACTTATGGCGAGGCGTCTTTCTATTATTATGGCCCTCACCTCTGGAACAGGCTGCCAGAGGACCTTAGGGCCGCGGAGAACGTTCATGTTTTTAAGAGCAGGTTCATAACTCACCTGTTTAGCCTAGCTTTTAACTGATTATTGCTTGATTATATTTTCAGTGTTTTACTGTGTAATCCCCTGTTATTTTTACACTTTAATCTGTTATTTGAATCTTCCTGCCAGTGTTTCCTCTGTGGGAGCCCTGCTTTTAAATCAAATCTGTGGGTGAGGGATGGTAATATGGTTTACTGTATGTGGGGTTATTTTAATCTTTAAAGCACTTTGAGTTGCAAATTTTGTATGAAAAGCACATAATAAAGTTTGATTGATTGACTTCATGTTATGAGATACCTTCTGTTTCAATGATTTATCGGTTCTACAAGTTAAGCAGCATAAACTCCCTGGTGTGATTTATGAAAAGGTTCTATAAGTTTATGAATAAAACTAAATCCTTATCCTTCCCCTAAACTACTTAAATATTTATTGACTATCTAAATATAAAAAGGTTGAGAAATATTGGTGGTTTCAGCTGAAATCTACTTGGTACATACTTACTTGGTAAAACTGGCCAAGTGAAATCATGGATTTTATAAAACATTTCCAGAAGAGCACAGGGATATACATTTTAATGATTTTTGGGAAAACTAATCTCAAGATGGCTAATGGTGAGACATTGTTAAATATTAACCTAAATGATCAAATTTATCCACTAACTGATGGGGTAATGCTGTTGGTCCAAGGAGCAGTGTGTTGACGAAACGGTCTGTTGACGGCACAAGGCTTCAATTCAAAGGATATTTGGACCACAATCAAGTATTTTTATTGACACATTGAAAAATCCCCAGGAAGTGAGAAACTACTTAATATGTCTACCTTTAACAGACTATGGTGAAGTTTTTTATCTTTTGTGAGGGTGTGTGTGTGTGGGGGGAGCCTTGAGTGAATTTGATCATTAACTGTTTAACTGGTGTCACTGAAAACTGAATCTTTAATCATTAAACTCCCTTTTTCTTTTTTGACTCAAAGGCAACTTTAATTTGAGGCAAACAAGAAGAAGAATACATTAAAACATATCCTGTCATGTTCCTGGGCACAAAAGGAGGGGCTTACCCAGGACAACATTCATTCTTGAGGCACTTCTGTGACATAGGCAATGTAAATGTTTCACCCACACATTCAACTCAATACAACAGTGGTGCAACATCCGATTTCCAAATACATTAGTCTCCATGTATCCCTTTAGGTATACCATGTACAGTACGTACTTACAGCTACGATAGTTTCCACCTAACAATACCTGTGCAGGTTTCTTGAACAAGAGGTGGTGACTCAAAACTGCATGAATAAAACACAAACAAAAAGGAGGGCTCTGAGTGGGTGACAACTCTAGATAACAATGAGAAGGAAGCTCCCTTTGTGTATTAGGTTGTAACTTCCAGGAAATGTCATCTATAAGAGAAATTAAACCAATATTTCAATCAACTTAAATTGCTCATTGTAAAGCTAGGGTATATTTTCAGTCCAAATATAATTTTTTCAGAAGTCTAGGTCAAGAAAGTATCTGTGAGGCGGGTCTTTGTTTTTGTTGGGTTTTTTTTTTTTGTTAGCAGTGCTATGAACACTGATATTAACTGAGTCAAGTGAGGCCTGCAGTGTTTTAGATTTCTTGGCTTCTTTTCGGATCTATTAGACTAATATTTTTTACTGGAAAAAAAGAACCAAGAGAAAATTATAAAGTTCATTATAAAAGCAGAAATTCACCATATTTTACATAGATGGATCTTTGGATTTTAAGGCTTGTTGTTGGAGTCATTTCCCCACCAAAATATGTCTGTCTTATAAGATATAGCAGTATACAATGTTATAACTGGCTTATGGATCAATCTAATTGACTGGTCATTAGGGGCGTCTTCAACAACCCTTGCCGGGTTTCTGGTTTCAGTCTGCCTTCTTGGATTTCTACCTTGTTTTGACTGGTCCTGAATATGTTTCAGATTGCTCTCTGAAATAAAAAATAGCACTTCTCTCTGATTCTTTTCCTGGTCTAGCTCCATAAACTTGTCTTATCTTTTTATGTTCTATAGTTGAGTCCTTCATCGTCACCTTACAACAAGGGTCTACAGTGTTTTAAGCAAATCTGTGGACACACAGAGCCATAAAATCTTTAGTGAATTTAAGACCTCACTGTAGAAACAATCTTCATAAGATCACAGTATAGGTTTAGAATAGAAAAATAGAATATAATAATCCTATGTTATCTCACAAAGGGGAAATTCAGGTCTAACAGGTGACAGGTGACACTAAAGCATTTAGATTCACACAAGAAAAGTATAAAAAGTATAAAAACAGAATTAAGAATAATATATGTACATTAAGGACGAAATAACAGAAAACAAAGTACTTTACAGTTTTTTGAATGTACAACTGAGTAGGATAATTTAAAAACAAAAAATTGACAGAATGTGCATGTGTAGTTAAGCATTAAAAAGCAAAAAAATAAACATATTAACAAGAATTAAACAGAATATAAGCTGAGAAAACAGATGTGCAAATAACAGCAGCAGAAATGTTAATTAAGTGAGTTAAACAGCGCAAATTACAGCAGGAATGTGAACATTATTGGGTTAGTTGGTAGCAGTTCTGGTTGTAGAGTCTAACATCTGCAGGGAGAAAGGACCCTCCTTCATGCACCTAGGATTCAGCAGTCTGTCACTGTAGGAGGTTGCAGCTCAGCAACATCTTCCTGCATGACGTGGGAGACATTGTCCATCAGCGATGTTATTTTGGCTCCAACATACTTCGCCATAAAAGATGGATGATGCAACCATCTAAATTTTTAAATAATGGTTCTCATTGTGGTTCTTGGAGTCCCACATCCTAAGAAAAATCCTATGAAACGACTTTGTAACCCTTTCTGGACTGATAGATATCAGTGACTTTGTTTATCATTGGTTCTTGAATGTCATTAGATTTTACCTACTTAGTGTTGTCAGACAGGTTCTATTTAAGGCATTAAATAGAACCATTAGGGCTGCATGAGACTATTGAAACTAAACTGAAAATATCTTATTGATAACAAGTACATTTTTGATTTAACAAGAGAGGGCAATCACATTTTCACATCAGTTTCACATCAGTTTGAATCATTAAATATCTAATCTTTCACAACAATTCCTAATCATGACAACCCTGTAAATGTAAATGTCAATTATTACAGCAGAGTAAACCGGTAAACCTTAGCCTAGGGCACCACTGTGTTCAAGGATTGTACATGTGCTCAAAAATAAAAATGAGTTTGTACCTCAAACATCTTACTTATTGTTTGTTGGCATTTCCAGCTTGCTAAAGGGGAATAGGATCCCCCTGTGCTGTGCACAGTGTAAATATTAGTATCTGATTCAAGTTTTCCAATCGGAGCTAAATATTTTTTTTCTTTAAAGATGAGTAGATTCGATCATCAACTGTTAAACTGTTTGAGATTCAGGAAACACAAAAAAATATTTTCTTCTGTTTTTTGGCATATGACTAGCATGGAAACCACAGACAGATCAAACCTGGACTAATGATTCCAATCTGTTCACAGATATGTGTTTTGGGTTGATTTGGGTTTGCAAAAGTTCTCAATTTTCTAATAAAAAAGCAAAGGTTCCCTTTCTCTATAGATGTGACAGAGGCACTGTTTCCACATAATGATGGCTAAATAGATTGCTTCTGTTGATTGACTAAAGGCAGAAAACTTTAAACAACAGCACAACATTTCAGAATGGGCTAAGCAACTGTTGATGAAAATGTTTCTCCCACAGACGAGACAGTGCATCAGTGGTGCGACATCAGATTCCTCTGTGGACCTCCGTTTGAAGCTATGACATGGATGGAGTTTCCACGTAACAATACCTGACCAGGTTTGTTTTGTAAGGTGCAACTGGTTTATAGTAGAACCACCTTGGGTAAAGTCTTTGTCTCTGTTGCCTACAGGCAGCAACGTCACACCATGCATACGGCTTTTTATCTCTATCTGTGTGGGTGGAAAAACTTTCAACAAACAATGAAATGGATGTTTTCTTTGAGCGTCTTCCTGAAACATCCAGTAAAAGTAATGAATAGTATACATTAACTGTCATTTTAAAAAGAATGCTCTTAGATTACAGCATGCTAAATTTAAAAATGTGTAACGAAAAAGGATGCAATAAAAAGCTTAATTTTTAATCAACCACAAAGAATCAATCTATCTGTGTAAAGATATTTTTATATATTGATGTTTGGTAGATGGTAACTTTTACATTGATTGTTAAGTTTAAAATATTTAAAAGACACAATGTATTTTAAAAAACTGTCAAAAAAATTATTTCATGAGATTTAAGAGATCAGAAATACTGAAGTGGAAAACTAAAAGTGTGTTTTCACCGAAAAATGCTGTGAAGTCAAGAACAGATGGCATGTATTACTGCAACATTAGGTAAAATTAAATTAAATTCACTTTATTTATATAGCGCCAATTCACAACAGATGTCATCTCAAGGCACTTAACAAGAAGTCATTTCAATACATTTATACAAACATTCCAATCAGTTAAAAAGTTTCCTATTTAAGGAATCCCAGCAGATTGCGTCAGTCATTGGCGTGAGGTCGGGCCCCGTTTATGCAGACTTTCCAACCACAGCAATCCTTCAGCAATCCCTCATACTGAGCAAGCATGTAGCGACGGTGGAGAGGAAAAACTCCCCTTTAACAGGAAGAAACCTCCAACAGAACCAGGCTCAGTAGGAGCGGCCATCTGCCACGACCGTCTGGGGGTTTGAGAAGACAGAGCAGAGACACAGAAGGAACAGAAGATCTGATATAAGAGAACTTTCTATGTTACAGAAAGTAAAAAGTTAATAACAGGACACAGTGGATGTTCAGTTACTGGGAGGATCATCCCAGTTGATGTCCCCCGTCCAACAGGGCATTGCAGCCAAGCAGGATACCAGACCAGGTATATCTTCTATGGAGAGAAAAACACTGAGAGAAAACAAAGTTAACAGTCGAAATAACAGAATGTACTGTAATACAACTGGAGAGTCGTAGGAGAAAAGGAAGTAGCAGAGTGAAGAAAATTGGTAAGTCTGTCCTCCAGCAGTCTAAGCCTATAGCAGCATAACCACAGAGATAGCTCAGGATGACCTAAGCCACTCTAACTATAAGCTTTATCAAAAAGGAAAGTTTTAAGCCTGGCCTTAAAAGTAAACAGAGTGTCTGCCTCACGGACTAAAGCTGGGAGCTGGTTCCACAGGAGAGGAGCCTGATAACTAAAAGATCTGCCTCCCATTCTACTTTTAGAAATCCTAGGAATTACAAGTAAACCTGCAGTCTGAGAGCGAAGTGCTCTGTTAGGAACATAAGGAACAATTAGATCTCTGATGTATGATGGAGCTAGATTATTAAGGGCTTTGTATGTAAGAAGAAGGATCTTAAATTCTATTCTGGATTTAACAGGGAGCCAATGAAGGGAAGCTAAAACAAGAGAAATGTGATCTCTCTTTTTAATATTCATCAGATCTCTTGCTGTCGCATTTTGGATCAACTGAAGGCTTTTAATGGCATTTTGTGGACTACCTGATAGTAAAGAATTACAGTAGTCCAGCCTTGAGGTAACAAATGCATGGACTAGTTTCTCAGCATCACTCCTGGACAGGATGTTTCTAATTTTAGCAATATTCCGGAGGTGAAAGAAAGAAATCCTAGAAACCTGTTTAATATGGGATTTCAATGTCAAGTCTCGGTCAAAAATAACGCCGAGGTTCTTTACGTTATTACTGGGGGCCAACTTAATGCCATCCAGATGAAATGATTGACTAATTAGTTTCTGTTTAAGAACTTCTGGTCCAAAGACAGCAACTTCTGTTTTGTCAGAATTTAAAAGCAAAAAGTTTAGGGTCATCCATGTTTTTATGTCTTCCAGACATGCCTGTAATCTACCTAACTGACTGGGTTCATCAGGATTTATGGATAAATATAGTTGTGTATCATCGGCATAGCTGTGGAAATTTATCCCATGCTGTCTAATGATTCAGGAACCAAATGGAACATTTCTTTAAATAATTTGGTTGGAATTGGGTCCAACATACAAGTTGAAGGTTTAGATGAGGCTAATATTTTTGATAATTCCGAAAGCTCGACTGAATCAAAACAGCCTAAGCACAACTGAGGATCTACCGTTCTTTCCGATACTGCCTCATTTACTGAGGAAGAAGTAATCATGTTTGGGAGGATGCCAATGATTTTATTTTTAATAGAATTAATTTTATTTATGAAGAATCCCATAAAATCATCACTGCTAAGAGCTGGGGGAATAGTTGGCTCAACAGAGCTATGACTCTGTGTAAGTTTGGCAACTGTACTAAAAAGAAACCTAGGATTGTTTTTATTCGCCTCTATTAATGATGAAAAATATGCTGTTCTAGCTTGTCGAAGGGTCTTTTTATACAGCAGTAGACTGTTATTCCAGGTTAAATAGGAATCCTCTAGGTGTGTAGAGTCAGCTGGTAGCACTTAACAAAATCATTTGTAAAGTAAATAAACTCTAAACTGGAGTTTTTATTTCTTAAAAAATCCTAATTTGAAAACTTAAATGCCTTTGAGGTCATGGAAATAATGATAAAAACACTGCAATTATGGTCACACAAGTATTATTAAGAACAAATCTCAAAATCATTAAACCTTTTTAACTTGTTTGAATCAAATGGTTCTATCACATTCAGAAGGTTCATCAAATGATGCAACTGAGATTTCAACCAGATATGTTCTATGGCAACACCATGAAAACTACAAAAGGACACTTTTATGTCTTGATTTAAGAAATAAAAAGACACTAATCTCAAGAAAAGTTGTGATGTGGAAATAGTGAAACCCAAGAAATACCTCCTTTAGAAAACAGAACTCCTTTAGATACCAAGATTCATCATAATGTTGGAAACAGGCAAGAAATGAAACTAGTAAGGACCAAGTTTCTGACAGTGTTAGTATTAGTGGGGTCTTCATCAGCTGTTATACCAATAGGGTTGGTGACTGTCAGTGTGTTCACCTGTGTCAGCATGGCAAAATATAGATCTAAAGAGACTTGCATTGATGTCTATAAAGGGATTTGACCACGAAAATGCATCACAGCTGAGAAGACGCCACCCTCTGCACAGTCAGTTTGGACTGCAAAAAAAGACACTAAGATCAGAGTGACTCTTGAAAAAGCCACGAGTGAAACTTATTAAATCTTTACGAGTCCCACAAAGCTGAGCCACAAATAGGAAATCTTGTGGTTCATTGTGTAAAAAGAGCATCTCACTATTCATATCTTCTGACTAACTGGATCTAAACACAACTAAACACCTTGGCCTTTGCAATAGGCACCACTCTGCACTACCATTTAGAGACAAAGTAAGGGACGGCATTTCAGAAGAATGGTGGTTCAGTCCTGTAGTCCAGTTTCAAAGAAAGAAAGCAGCTAGACAGACTGAATGTCATCTTGTTAAACATGAAACCTTACGGTACTCAACTTTATTGTCCGAGAGGGAAATTTGCTATGCAAATACAAATATATTTAAAGTGGAATTATCCTTTAGTGTCACCAGAGTGGAGTATTGCTGATCTAAGAACCCATAGGCAAACCTCATAGCAATAAACCAGTGGTGGTGAGAGTGAATTTTTCACATTACAGCAAAAGCAGGTAGCGTTTAACACAATAAATGCAAATGTTTCTTTAACAAAGTCGAGACAATATAGCAGTGTTGCAGCATCAGATTTCTGAACACCTCAGTCTCCTTGTACCTAAAAGCTCTGAAACACAAAGGTGGAATTTTCATGTCACAATACCTGCACAAGTTGCTTTATCAGGTGTAACAGCTTTGCAGTTTCAACACAAAACAATACTTTTCTTGACAGAAAGCAACCTGAAGTATTTCTACACAACTATTGATCAATGGGTATCGGAGTGGGTGGAATAACTGACAAGATCAGCTGTGATGAATTGATCCTGACAGGTGAACAAAACACAAACAAGAGGATGGGCTCTGAGTGGGTGAAAACTCTAGAAAAACAATGAAAGGGAACTTTCCTTTGTTTCTTTTTGTGTCATATCCAGGAAAATTCATGAATGAGGAAAGCAAAGCAACCCTTCTTTGAAAAATGTTGTCAGATTACTGACAGTAAAAAAAAAAAAAAGTATCTCAAGGAAGTCCTAAAAACCCTGGGCAGCAGGATTTACCTTAATGTGCTTAAATATAGCAGAACCTGAAGTCATTATTCTTTTGTTAAACAATAGTAATGGATCGACATGAACGATCTCATTCTCTTGTTCATTCCATGACATGCTGACAAACATTAGTAGATATGAGCCTTTATGAGCATCTATAGCTGTGCCAGTGTTGGAGTTTCCACATAACAATGGCTGATCAGACTCCTTTTATGGTCAGACTAAAGCCAGAAAACTGAAAACAACTCATCATGTCACAAATAAATATCAGAGTGGATTAAACAGTAGGCTATATTATCATGAAGAATCACATGTTATGCTCTCAAAGCTTTACCTTTTTCACTTTTTAACTTTAATAGTCAAAGCTAAAAAAATCAGAACATTTAAAACAAATGTTTTATTTTTTTTATTTTAAAGTTGTTTTTTACAATATATTTAGCTGTATTTATTCAGTAAAAACGTTGAAAAAAATCTATTGCTATCATCATTAATGTTCAATCAAAATAAAATACTGTTTAGTGGTGGTAATACTTTTCAGGTGTTAGTAACAAGAAGAAATGTACTGATCATTCTCTGAAACCTAAATGCTTGTTAATGTGTTTGAAGTGCATGATCGGATTCACAAGATTAAAAAAAAGTATTTAAACTTCAATCACTGAGGAATCAGTGCTGAGGAAACAATGACAACACGGTTATAATGACAAAGGCAAATGGAATAAGTGAAAAGGCCACTTTTTATGTGTTCTGGTGCCTATCTCCAGCAATGATCGGGCGAGAGGCGGGATAATTACTCTTTACTATCCTTAATCAATGAAAATATCAGTTGTAGAAAAACAGGGAATCCCCTTAAAGGAATTTGTCTTTAACAATATGCATCAAGATATCTAATATTTGGAATTATTGTCATAAAAAGCAATTAAACAAATAAATTCACACAAGGCAGGGGAAGAATGCAGGTCTATAGTGTCTATAGTCTATACTTATTCTACACTGTTAAATAGCATTTCAAACAATAATGTTCCCTGGACATTTTCAAGGCCTTATTTTATCATAAGGAAGTAGTTTTTCTGAATAATAACAATAAACATAAAGAAATGCTATCTGCTTAGCGGAAATTAAAGCCTGCGATCTAATGAATGTTTTATCTGATTCTCTTTTACTGGTCCAGCTGTAAATAATATTCCAATTAAGAACGTCTATGGATCAGCCTGTTCATTAATAACCATCGATGTATGGCTGCAAATCAAAGGGGAATTTTCTGAGGACACTTCCTTCAAAACTGTTTAACCAGAGGGAACCGGGTTGTTTTTTATCAATAAACAAAAAAAACTCTAGGGAACAAGGAATATCCTAATCTGTTTGAATGTATTTTAACCTACAGATATTTTTATTGAGATATCAGGAAATATCAGGAAAGGCTATCAGGAAAGACAATATTTTTGATGAAAAGAAAACTACAACTTAATATCCCGTGTATCTTTTTATCACCCACATTAAAAAACATTGTCTAACAATAGTAGAGAAAACTCATATAGATATGTATTTCTGATTTTTCCGAATAATAATAGAAAACTCCCCATAGAGTGACAGCAGAGTGGGAATAAAAGTCTGTCACCTAGTGGCATCCATCAATCCATCAATTTATTATCTATACCATCTATTCTATAGAATTACAGAGCATTTCTGTATTGACACGGATGTAGTTTCCAAATGCATAACAATGGCTGATCAAGTTGCTTTTATTGGGTGAAAACTGAGATAAGCAACACACATTATTACACCTGAGTTTCAGAGTAGAAAAGCAACTGATTAGATCGTCAGGAAGTATCATGTTACATTTATTTGCACCTAAACAGTGGCCTTAGTAGTTTTTAACATGAAATTCTGTAAAAAAATAAAAATAATAAAAATAATTTAAAAAATCCATTAAAAAGACAGTCAATGGCAAACATGCCACAGAATATATTTCACCTCAGGAGACTAAAATTCTCAATCACACTTCAGTGGAAATCTATGAAAGGGCAGTGAAAAGTTAGGGGAAAAAATGAACATATTGTTGGTGCTGTATCACTGAAATATTAGGGAAAACACTCTCTATAGAGAATATTGAACTAAAGTGGTTAGTTTTACCACTTAGAAGTCCAGTTTGAAGGACTTTGATTCATTTGAATCGACAGAAATTCCAACAAAATTGTACAGATAGCAAATAGAGCTCTATGAAGCAATATTTTACTTTTGTTCAAACCAAAATTAACCTGTCTAATGTTTTAGGTGTTTTTCGAAAATGTTTCTTGTGGTTTTTCTTGTATCTTAATGACATTAGTCAATGAGTCTCAGAGACAATAAGGAGCCTGGTTAGAAAATGTACAGGAGCCAAAAACACCTCAAGATACAAAGAGAATCTGTGAGGTAAGTGAGAATCCAAGCCTGCCATCTAGTGGAGGATTTCTCAGTCTACTAAACTTAACCTGTATAGGACCAAAAAAGTCTAATAAAAGTATAATTGTAATTTACTGCACAGATTAATTTTCTAAAAACATTATGATGTTCTGTAACTAATTATTAATGGACTGGCAACTTTTTAACTTCATTCTTACAATTTAACTCGGAAAATACATTCCTTTATTTGAGGAAGGCATGAATAAACATGAAAGTGTTTATTGTATGTATAGTTTTATGTGGTCTAACTTCTCATCCATTTAGCCAGTTTGTTAACTCAAAAACAATTTCACATCATTAATCCAGAAGTGCAGTGAAAGGTTGTTGTCTTGTTCCTCTCTAGGTTTCAGTATAATGAGCTCTTATTCTGAGACAGGGGCATTAGACTGGAACTGGTTTAGGTGTGATCTATTCCTCAAAATGTAAATATTTCAGAATTTCACCACAGCCTTAACGTCTGTGTTAAATTTTAAAATTGTGTTTGAACACCAGGAAATGTTTTTGCTGATAAATACAGTAGAAAAACTCCTGGAAAACTTAAGATTGTTTAAATGTAACAGAACCTGAAGCTATTTTTATTTGGACAAAAGGGAAGGGAAATGTACATTTCTTTTAGCAATGGGAATAAATGGCACGTGAATGTGCTCATTTTCACGCCTACATAGACATGAGTTTTTCTGACAGAAGGAGTTTTCACATAATGCCTGAAAAGAGAGCTTTTTTTAGCTTGTTCTCAGAAAACTGAGAACATCAACACACTGTTTCATTCACAAGAATCAGAATTTATTAACCTTCTGGAAGCTTCATCTGCCACTTTTTCACACTGAACCTTCTCACTTTAAAGTGCTAGTTCATCAAATCCAATCACATGCAAAAACTACAGAGATCATACAATATGACCTAAACCATCACAAACACGTAAGTGGAAAGTTAAGTAAAAAAACAAATTGAAATGTAGTCTGTGTCCATGTTACTGACACATTAAAAGAACGTGCTTCATCTGTCCAGAAAGATTTCAGAAACTTGTTGTTCATCTCACACTTTAAAACTATTGCATTATAGTGCTTTGGAAGAGCTGCAGGGATCCACAGCTCAGGTGGAAAAATCTGTTTACAGAACAGCTACAAGCTGTAAAATTTCACAAAGCTGACCTCTATGGAAAAGTGTACAAAAGAACGGCATTATTGACAGAAAGTAATGAGAAGTGAAACTTGAATTTTGCCACAAACTATATTGGGGACACAGCAAACATGGAAAAAGGTGCTCACATCAAATGTGACTAAAGTTGATCAATTTTGGATGCATGCAAATATAATGTGTAGATTAAAGTTATACATCATGCACAGTAAAATCTGGTGAGCGGAGCAGTATGTTGCTTGGATGCTTTTCTTCTGAAGGAAAAAGGAAAGCTGGTCAGAGCTGACGGGAAGATGGATGGAGCTGAATGCTGGGAGAAAATCTGTTAGAGGCAGCAGAAGATTTGAGACCAGGAAACAGTGGGAGACATAAACCTGAGAAAGGACACACACATATTTTTGTCTTGCTAGTAGTAGTGAGGACCTTTATTGACTTCCATTCATTTTGGTGACTGTATTATTACTAACCCAGACACTTTTCCTAACCCTAACCATTGCCGATCTATTCCTAACCCTAACTAAAACTTAATTTACACTATACCTCTAAAACCAACCAGAAGAGCTCAGTAACACTGTCCAAAAGTGAGGACCAGGCAAAAATGTCCTTACTTTACAGGTGAAAAACCTGAAACGGTGAAAAATTGGCCTCAGTCTGAATTCTAAACAGCAGAACACACAGAGACTTTCGTTAAAAGCTGTTCATCCTGGTGATTAAATGGATGTTTTTAACTTGTGTTACGATCATGGTTATAACAGGACAATGATGCATCTATGACAAATTTTTAAAGTGTTAACTTTTTAATCATTTCTGAACTAGAAAAGCACCCAGACTGCAGACTCCACCAAGGCAGCTACACTACACTTGGCTTATTGTGCAAATTCAACAGAGCCTCAGTTTTCCCTGAGATTAACATCATTACGCACCATTCAGACCAAAATAACAACACTTAAAGACAGCATATTGCCCTTCAGCTGCCATTTGTACACCGCAGTGCTGAGATCAGCACAGAAAGTCTATAAACTCATGTAGATACTAGCATAATAAGTTACTTACAATGAGCTCTGTGCTACATCAGTTGGATTTTGATGTAACTTTACCCCAACTCTGATAAACTGACAACTTAGGAAATTGCATTAAGTCACTGTGAGCTAACACAGCATAAATCAGAGTGAAACTATAAACAGATTACAGCTCAGTCGACTCAGTTTGTCTAATTATAGTTATAGTAGAGTCCCTGTTTATTTGTACCTGTCATGAAGTGAATCAGTTTCCTGACCCACGTGCAGAACACAAGACTTAGTCCAAAGTAGATTAAAAATATTTTTTGAAAAGGGTGGATGATGACTGGAACCAGGAAAACCTCACAGGAGAAACCAGAAACAGCTAGCCTGGAGAGAGGGGAGTCTGAACGTGAGTAGTTATTCTTGGATGATGAATAATGATGGATCTGAAAGAGTTTACTATAGATGGTGTGAGGTGAGGCTGGAGAGGAGAATAAGTCCAGGAGTGTCCGTGGGTGCTTGTGGTAGGAGGATCCAGGGGAGCTGAACACCGGAGATGGATGTTGGATGTTGCTGGCTGGCAAGGAGCTGGGGGGAACAGATGGCTGCCAATGTGGACAGCATTGTTTAGAAAGTTCGGTTTCTATTTGAACTAGTTCGAAGTTCAGTTTACACATTTAAAAATTAACTAAGTTCACGGTTCCAAAAATGAACTACTTCATAGTTATTTTATCATTCAATTAAGTCACTTTTCAATTTTTGTGAATGAACTTTCTGATTTGTTTGCCTAAAAAAGAAATAAAAGTTGGGTCAGAAAGTGCAACAATCAGCCAAAATGAATTAGTAAGATTGCAATTGCTTAATTAAATTTATAAAAGCTGATCACAGTTTTCACTTTTCTTAGAGGCTGCAGGTCTCAATAAATAGCCTACCTATTGTCCAGCTGCAGCTGGGAGGTGAAGATAACAGAGTTGCTGCTACTGAACGTCGTTATCTAGTTTTGGGTGGCAGAGGATCTGTTTTGGTATGTTGTTGCCATGTATTTAGATTTTTAGAGACTTGCACATATCTTGTAAGGCTAGCTGGGTGCTTTATTTCAATATGCCGTTTCAAGTTTGCTGTTGATGATGTCTGGAGTAGCTTCTTTGGACTCGGCGGGCACCTGGGTTTATTCCCACCTGGATCATCACTAACCTTTTCAAAAAAATATTCCCTTGAAGGGAACAGAGAGTTGCCAGCAAACGTAAGTACTCTCAAGGAACACAGGGAACTCAGAGCGCTAGAGGTACCATAAGAGGCTAACACTCATGCCCTGGATGTGTGGTGACCACCTTATAAAGCCTGCAGATGACAGATGTAACCCAGGTACAGGTAAGCCAGCAGGTGGCTTCGCCCTCCAGTGCTGGTTGACAGCTCCTGCCTCTGGTGACGCTCCCTGGAGGAGCTCACAGCAACAACACCACACAGGCATCCCACACTCATGACAGTAAGTGGTGTGTTCAATTAAACTGCTCAGTTAAAATTACTCAATACCAATTATGCTTTCTGAAGAAACAAGCTTGATGTTCAGATGACTTCTCTGAAAGCAGATGTACTGATGGAAATTTTTTAGGGCCACTTTTTAGAGCCACTCCCCACTCACAGCTGCGACGGCATGGTCACCAATGTTCCCTCTAAACTGCGCGCCTGCGCAATTGCGCACTGCTGACAGTCTTCGCGCACAGAAAAGCTGCTCTGCGCATACAAAAAAAATCTAACCGGAATTGAAAAAAACAACAACAAACAAATAATTAATTATGTGCTATTTTACAGATGAATCAATAAGCATATGCGCCGATTTACAGTTCCAGCGGTGGCCCGGCACCGGTCCAATTAGAAAAACACACACTCGCTAACAATGGTTATTGCCATATCAATGCGGCAGAGACCCGCACACTGACACAACACAGATTAAAGATAGACACGGGTATTGCAAATAAGACTAAGGTAACAAAAAAAATTTATTTAGAAAGTCTGTGTGGAATTTTCTTTAACGAAAAGGGGGATTATGGAATGTTCTGAAAACATCTGAAGTTTTCGTTTTATTCCACTCAGAAACGTTTGATTCTGCATTTGGGTTAAAAGATTTCGCTTCAAGACAATAAGGTTTATGTCATTGAGTGACCAGTGGCTGGCTGCACCAGCCAATGATGCGATTCACATACGTATTTAGTAAATACGTATGTGAATATTTACGCAGCTAATCAATCGATATTTGTGCTACATTTCAAGCATCCAGCGCAGACTGTGAAGAGGCTTTAGTTTAATGAATCGTATCAAAACAGCATCGAGAAATCGTCTTGAACTGGACCATTTGGATCAGCTGATGCGCATAAAGTCAAAGGTGCAAGCAGATGAGGCCATCAACAGCGTGTACAACCACTGGACACGTGAGAAGGACAGACGACAAAAATAAACTTAAATTTAAGTCCTTAATCAGATTTGTGCTTATCTAGTGTCATGCATTTACAATGCTCATTTAAGAAAATTGATCATTAAATACCAGTTTGAGTAGCAGAAATACAGAATAATCGTGTGATTATATAGCCTACTGTATTTTGCAGACAAATAGTTACTTTTACCCAGTGCTCAGCAAGAGCTTCTCACAATGGCTCATTCTTATAATAAAAGTCAGAACCTTATAATAAAAATGTTAAGTATGTTTTCAAAATTTTCATAGTTACCTTGGCTTTCTTGGCAGTTCATGTTTCTCCACAGTTACAATAAAATATTTATACTTACAATAGTGTTAACACACTACACAGGTCATGAATAAGATCTTTGTCATTTTCATTGTAAGTGAAATAATATACTTAATTAAAAAGTATTCGGACAGAAATTTAAATGCTTTAATTTGATTATTTTAATAAACTATGTAAACTGGATGGATGCGATGCTGGCATGACCACAGTGCACACATCTGACGTTGCTCACAGTGGTCAAAGGGACCGCTGAGGGCATTTGTGTGTTATCTCAGACACATGAAAAATTAGAGGAAACATTGATCACAGCCAGTTTTGGGAGGTTTATCAGTAAATCAAACCCAAGCATTTGCCTCCTTTTGTGCTCCAGCACAGTGAAAAGATGGTGCTGGACAGCATGGTGGGCCGGCCCCATTGGAAGCATAACAGACGAGTTTGAACTGGCCCTGCAGCATTCCCAGGTGAATCAAAGTCTATTAATAACTAGCAAATCAGTGACCTTATATAATCAGAAGTACTGAGTATGGGGAGATTCAGTGTGGAGACTGAATGATCAAAGCAGGAAAAGATCACAGGTTATTAAAAATGTTTTTAAAATGCTTTAACAGATCATCTAATACACTTTTGTTCTTCTGTGTCCGATGACCTTTCACCACACATATGCACCTGACTACATCAGCTCTGTGTACGGCCGCAGAAAGGTCCGGCTTTCTCCAACACTGGCTGCTTTCGTCAATAGAGTGGCGGTGAGTATGAATAGGTTGAACAAGTTTGGTCTCAGATACAGGAACTGCTTTCACTCAGCTGTACCTACAGTCTGGCCCCAAAAATAAAAGGGTTAGTTAAGGGCTTCGACTTGTATTTTTGTTTGATCTTCTAAGTGTTTCTCTTGATCATTTTGGCACAAATCTAATTCCATATTACAGGCTCTGCTCTAAGTCACCCCAAAGGTGTTTTTTCAGGTTGAGGTAAGGACTCTGTGCAGACCAGTAAAGATGTTCAACATCAGAGAAGATCATGAGTGGAGATGAGCTGCTGCTGAGATCTCGCGAGAGCTGTGCGCAAGTAATATGGCGGTAAACTGGTAAAACAAACAAACTCGGGTAAAATCAAACCATAACATTCGAGCCAAATATAGCAAACGTTTGATAATAATAATAACCATTCTTTTGTATTTCTCCATAAAACAAACTGGACGAGGAAACCTTGCACAGCCTGGAAAGCTACTTGGACGAGTGCTTTGACAACATTGTTATGGGCAAGCCACAAAAATCCACCTCTGCTATGCCGACAAGCACACCATCACAGAAACGCACCCGTTCTGAGGCCAGCACCTCCACCATCTCTCCAGAGAAAAGCTACAGTGATGTCCTGGACTCAATAGGTAAGAAGCTAACCAGCCTAGACGCCCGTCTGGCCCTGGTTGAGGTTCTCCACAAAGAGTTTCAAGCTCTAAGGGAATCCCTGGAGTTCAGCCAACAACAGGTAGCATCGCTCGCTGCAGAAAACCAAACGCTGTGAGACGGTGTAAAGAAACTCACCGAGGGGATGATGCAGCTGTCCGGGGAAAGTAAGAGGATGAAAGAAACTATCTTGGACATACGTGCCAGGGGAATGCGGGACAATCTTGTTTCTTCCGGGACGACGCTGAATCCACCGTCCGAGATTTTCTCCAACATCAGTTAAAGCTCCCAAGCGACACGGTAAAAAACATCACTTTTCACCGCGTCCACCGGCTCGGAGGTAAGAAGCCCAACAACAGCCGGCCGCGACCTATTGTTGCTAAATTCGAGCATTACAAGCAAAAACAGCAGGTCAGAGGCCAGGGCAGAGAGCTGCGGGGAACGAATTACAGCGTTAACGATCAATATCCGAAGGAGATCCTGGATAGAAGCGCATTTTGTTCCCAATCAGAAAGAAATATATCAGTGAAGGCACCAGAGCTACAGTAGCATTAGATAAACTGTATGTTAATGGGCAGCTGTTCAGGGACCCCCAGCTTACTCTTTGGCTTTATTAGTCACGTAACACTGGCTAGATAAGAGTTGTTTTATCAGTTAACTATAATCTAATGTTAGCACAGCTCTGTAAAGTTATTTACATTACTCAATGTGAGCGGGGCCAGGGCTAAGCACTGGGATACTGGCTCTTTTTTATTTTCTCATCTTCACATGTCTATCACCAAATGTCTTTGTCACTGCTATTTTCTTCTTTTATCACTCACACACACACAAATAATTTTTTTCATAATATAACTATTTCTTTCTCTCTCACCCTCACCATTAACACCTTCACAACTTTCTTCTATTTTTCTCTTTCTTATATCTCGGCTTTTGGATTTTCAATCAGGCAACCCCAAGCACAAACTAATAATGCACCTGTGTTTTTCTGTTTCTGTGATATGGACTTTACAACTTTTGTCTCAAAACTATGGCTACTCTAAGGTTTGTCACATGGAATGTTCATGTAGCTGGCACCAGAGAGAAAAGAGTTAAGATTCTTAACCAGCTTAACAGATTGAAGGCAGATGTTGTCTTATTACAAGAAACCCATAAATCTACCTCAGCTGCAGATGATCTTAAATCCCCTGAGTTTCCTAATGTGTTTTCTGCATGCTATAACTCTAGACAAAGGGGAGTAGCAATATTAATAAATAAAAATGTTAAATTTACAGTAATAGATACAGTTACAGATCCAGAGGGTAGATTTATTATAGTAAAACTATCTATACATAACCAAAAGTTATGTATTGTCAGTATATATGGTCCAAATGTTGATGACCCCTCATTCTTTCATTCCTTCTTCTCTGTGCTCTTTGAACACATGGATTGCTCACTTCTTCTTGGGGGCGACCTCAACTTTGGTTTAAATGAAGAAATAGACAGGCTCAGCACAGCAGGGACTCAGCGCAGCAGGAAATCTATAGATACAGTCAAACAGTACATGAGCGATTATGGACTTTGTGATGCATGGCGATCTCTTCACCCCAATGACAAAAAATATACTTTCTTCTCAAATGTCCACCATTCATATTCTCGACTGGATTATTTGTTAGTCAGCAGCTCACTGTTGACTGACATTTCAGACACAGATACACCCTATAGCTGTTAGCGATCATGCTCCTGCCTCAAAGCAAAAAGTGGAGATTAAATATATCATTACTTAAGGATAAAGAATTTATTAAATATTTTGAAAAAGAGTTGGCTTCTTAATTGGAATATAATATCCTACATGGTATGTCACCATCCATTCTTTGGGAGGCAGGGAAAGCTGTGATTAGAGGTAAAATAATCTCATTCTCATCAAATAAAAAGAAAATGGAAAAAAAACGTATTCAGGAATTAGAAGAAACTATAAATTCATTAGACGCTTCTCTGGATGAGGAGAGACTAGGCAAAATCCGTAAAGCAAAGCTAGAATTAAATTAAAATATTAATAAACAGACCCAGTTCTTAATTCAAAGACTTAGGATAGAAAACTTTGAACAAGGTAATAAATCAGGTAGATTTTTGGCTAACCAGCTTAAAATTAATAAAGAAAAACAACTATTTCTGCTATTAAAGATCAGACCGGGAATACAGTATATGATCCTGGAAGAATAAACAACACCTTTAAAGAATTTTACAAGGCTTTATACTCACCAGAGATAAACCCATCAGATCATGAAATTGAAAATTCTTTGGATAACATAACACTACCTAAATTATCTGAAAGTCAAGCGATGGCCCTGGATTCACCACTAACAGCGGCTGAACTCCAGGAGGCCCTCCAAAGCATGCCCAATAAAAAGGCTCCAGGCCCAGATGGATTTCCAGCAGAGTTCTATAAAGAATTCTGGAATATTCTGGCACCAACGTTCCACAGAATGCTGCAGGAAACCAAGGAAAATGGCCGACTTCCACCAAATATGAATTCTGCCTACATTAGTCTTCTACTAAAATCAGGTAAAGACCCTTTGTTTCCTACCAGCTATTGTCCCATATCCCTCATTAATGTTGATCTTAAAATAATCTGCAAAGCCCTCGGAAAAAGGATAAAGTAACCCCTCTTATAATACATCCTGATCAAACTGGTTTTATTAAAGGGTGACATTCATCCACAAATTCACGTAGACTAATAGATTTAATAGGTTTTCCTTACTGTAAAAACATTAAAACTAATATATTATCTCTAGATGCAGAAAAAGCATTTGATAGTTAACTGGAAATTCTTATTTGCAACCTTACATAAATTTGGCTTTGGAAATTATTTTATAAACTGGTTGACAATATTATACAGTTCACCAACAGCATGTATCAGGACTAATAACCAAACATCATCTAGGTTTTATCTTCAGAGAGGTACCAGACAGGGATGTCCTCTCTCTCCCTCCCTGTTTGCTATTTTTATTGAACCACTAGCTGCAGCAGTCAGGCAAACTCACAATATTAAAGGCATAAAATGCAATAACATAGAACATAAATTCAGTCTTTATGCAGATGATGTATTATTTTTTCTCCAGCATTCACAAACCTCTTTCTCTCAGGTAATTGGGTTGATAAACTCTTACTCAAACGTTTCAGATTATTCTATAAATTGGTTAAAATCTACAGTTCTTCCAATCAATTGTTCTGTCCAGAATCCAACTAATACACAACTGCAGTCAGGGAATATTACTTATTTAGGTATCAATGTCTCACCAAGACTGGCAGATTTAATAAAGCTAAACTACATCCCACTTTTAAAAAAAGTGGAAGATGATCTTGCTAGATGGAAATCCCTACCCATATCACTTATGGGAAGGGTTGCTTCAATAAAAATGATGGTTTTGCCCAAAATCAACTACTTATTCTCAATGATCCCAAGTAAACCATCACTAGACTGGTTTAGATCTCTGGACTCCTCTGTCTCTAAATTTCTTTGGAAAGATATACCCCCAAGTATCAGCTTAAAAACACTCCAGAAGACCAAAGAAAAAGGAGGTCTAGATCTACCAAACTTCCATCATTATTTCTTAGCCAACAGGCTCCAATACATCTCAAGATGGTTAAAACATAGCTACCTAGATGAGTTCGGGATAGACGTAGAACAGACACTATGCAATAAGACAAAACTTTCAGACCTACCATTTATTAGCTCAAATATAAAATTACATGAATGCTTAAAAAACAAAAATATCAGCTCCTCTCTGACAGCTAGCTGGGAATTTCTAAAAATGACAGAGTCCACAATAATCCCATGCAGACGTACATCCATCTGGAATAACCCCGACATCTTGCAAAAAAAATGTATGATACGTTTTCCAGACTGGAGGTGCAATGGAATTGAATACCTGGAACATATATTTGAAGGAACAGAGTTGATCCCATTTAATACATTAATTACACAATATGGAATTGATAAAAACAAATTCTTCGAATATCAACAAATTAAATCTATTATTAAAGGTAAATTTAGGCTCAATACAGTTGAATTACAAATTCCAGCAATAGCTTTAGATTTTCTTAATCTCAAACCCCCCAAATTAATGTCTAAAATATACAAAACTTTATCTACATTAGATGAATCAATAGCCATCCCTATTTCAAAATGGGAGGTGGATTTATCAGCCAACTTTGACCAAAACGTCTGGTCTCAGATATGTTTAAGAACCTTTAAAATAACAAAAAAATCCTAATTTGGAATTAATACAATACAAAATCCTTCATAGAATACACTATACAGGTCAACGGATGTTTAGGATGGGTTTTACGTCGTCTAATATCTGCTTACAATGCACAAGCAATATACCAGATACTTATATTCATGCGCTTTGGTTCTGTCCACCTGTTAAGAAATTTTGGTGCCAGATATGTGAGGACTTATCAAAGTGTCTGAAATGTAACATTCCACCATCTCCCTCAGTTTGCCTGTTAGGAGATTTAAATGATAATACAATGGACACAAAGTCAGTTCTAATGGTTCACATTGCCTTATGCATCGCTAAGAAAACTATCCTCCTGAACTGGAAAAATAAAAGGCTCTTAATATTAATCAGTATAGAAATCTCTTGTTGGACCATATTGGTCTTGAGACGGCCTCTGGCTCCATATCTGAACAATCTCTCTGGGCTCCTTTGATCGGCTCCATCACCTAGTAGGGGTGGGGGGCACTTGGTTTTGTCGTTTGGGATACTGTGGCTGATGTGGGGGTTTTTGGGGTTGGAGGCGTCTGGGGGGGATCCCTGGGGGTGGGATCACTGTGCGGACGGGGCGCTGGACGTCGTGGCCCCAACCTGGGGTTGGGCTTTGGGTGGTAACTCCTGATGGCTGCTTGCGGTGCCTTAGGGGGGTTGCACTGACGGACATGGGTTACTGGCCTGGTGGCCGTGCTGCACCTGGGTAGGGTCTGGGGTGGGCCTGGGGATTCGGGGCTCTGGGGCGCCGTGCTCCCTAGCTGTGGTCCTGGCCGGGGGTTGACCAGCGTGGGGTCTCTGTTGCCTGTGGGGGTCGGGGCCTGCCGGCATGCGCGGCCACCTCTCTCTTTTTCTCTGGGCCGATTGTCATCGCCGGTCCCTGTATGGCGTCTCGCCTTGTTTGCTGGTTGGGGTGCCTGGCTGGTGGTCGCGGCGACTGGGTGGCATTTCTGGGCCTGATCAGTCTTTTTCGCACTGGACTTAGCTCCTGGGTCTTGGTCTTAATGCGTTGCGGGGCGCTGGGCCCGGGCGTTTTCCCGGGTTCGGTCGGACCTGCGGGTGGACTGGCCGGGTAGTGGGCGTGCAGGGCAGGTGGGGGGGGCGCTGGGTTTGGTTGCCTGCCAGGCCGTTGAGAAGCAGTGGTCGCTCCACAAGGGAATGGGGCTGGTGGATGTTGGCCTGGTGGGGCGGCCGCCCGGTTCATCGGCTTGCTCCTGGTCTGGGCAGGTACGTCGCCGGGGTTTGGGCTGCAGGGACCTCCAATGAGCAGGTGGCGCTGGGGGCCTCCTTTGTTGGCGGGGAGGCTATTGCTAACTAGCGACAGGTGCTCTCCCCCTACGAGGGAACTTGGATGGGGGAGAGGGGTGTGCTGGAGGGGGGGCGAACTCAACCTGGGTGTCTAGTGTCTTTTGTGTTCTGATAGTAGAGCGAATGTCAGGGTGGGTTTAGTTCTCTTTCTGGGATGGGGCTGGAGGGACTGCCTTGGGGTCTGTGGGGCTTGGTGGTGCTGTGGCCGTGGGCCCCGGGTTGAACGTGCCATGGCCTCCCTCCCCTGGTGGATCCCGGTGAACAGAGGTGCCTATTGGGGTCAGTGGGGGAGCTGGCTCCCTGGGAAGACATTTTGTCTCCCAGTCCTTCCCTCCCCATCCCCGAACACCTCTGTTCACCCGCTCCATCACTTTACCACTCATATAGGGTCTTGGGGCATGGGCACATCACTGGGGTGCGAGGAGGGGTTTCCTTCCTTGCTATCCCGTGGCGTCCTGGGTCCCAATTTTAATATACAACTTAGACACTCCTACTTATAACATTTTCATGCGACACACATGTAGTGACTTTGGGGTGGGCACACTTTTCGGCATCCAGAGGGGGAGCGGTTCAATTAGCTTCACCTCCGGTGCCGGTGCCCACTGTTAAACCACATACAGACACTAAGGGCAAGGGGTGGAGGTTGGGGGATGTGTGGCTGCCTTCCCCACATCCCACCCCTCTGTTTCTAAATGCACATTATAACAACACGCATCAACACCATACTCGAGCGGGAGGACAGAGGCTAGGGGTCTTCTCACACCCCTGTTCACTACGGGCCATCAGGGGTTGGGGTCCGGAGGAGGAACAGGTGGTCTGGTCGAGGTCCTGGGCTGTCGGGCTGCTTCGCCACTGTGGGGCCCTTGGTGGTCTGCTTGTCTCCGTCTTAGAAGGTAGGGGGTCCATCTCCCGGGTTCGGGGGCTGGTGGCTCTACTGGGGCATCGGTACCTGGACCTGAGAGCATGAAGTGTGTATGGGGTGTGTGAGTGAGGGTACAGCATCATTTATTGGGTGTCTTGGTGAGTTAGTGAGAATGTATGTGTTTAAAAGGGAGGGAATATATGACTGTGTCTGTATGTCTTTGTCTGCCTGTCAGGTTGGGTCTTGAGCTGCCCTCTCGCCTGGCGCACTTCAGGCCTTACATTTAATGGGGGGCCTATTTCCCCTCCGTCACTCCCCGCCAGTGACGGATGCTCCTGCCTACTGGTGCGTCGATGGTCAATCCAGTTCGGACCTGGTGCGTGCCTGGGCGGGCCTGGGGGGTCTGTGTGTCGGTCGGCCGATGCGTTGGGCCGATATCTTCCTTTGGTTGGTTGGGGCACCTCTTTTAGGGGTGCCAGGTTTGGGATTGTTGGGTGGTGCCTGCTCGGTGGCTCGGTGGGATACGGATCCAGCGTCTCTGCTCGTTCAATCACCTGTACTGTGCGCACCGTGCGTGGTCGGTTCATTGGCGGGATGGACCGGCCCTGGCCTTTGTTGGATGCCTGGTCTCGGCGCTCTGCGTTGCGTGGGATCAGGACTCGGGAGCTGGTACAACTTGGTGTCCAGGTGCTGGCTGAGCTTGTCCTGGGGATGCTGTCCATCCCCTGCGGCTATTGGTGGGGCGCCCCGACGTGGGGCAGGGGTGGTTCGCTGGGATGTTGGCGGTGGGGATTCAATTCAATTCAATTCAGTTTATTTATATAGCGCCAATTCACAACAGATGTCATCTCAAGGCACTTAACAAGAAGTCATTTCAATACATTTATACAAACATTCCAATCAGTTAAAATGTTTCCTATTTAAGGAATCCCAGCAGATTGCGTCAGTCATTGGCGTGAGGTCGGGCCCCGTTGATGCAGACTTTACAACCACAGCAATCCTTCAGCAATCCCTCATACTGAGCAAGCATGTAGCAATGGTGGAGAGGAAAAACTCCCCTTTAACAGGAAGAAACCTCCAACAGAACCAGGCTCAGTAGGAGCGGCTATCTGCCAAGACCGTCTGGGGGTTTGAGAAGACAGAGCAGAAACACAGAAGGAACAGAAGATCTGATATAAGAGAACTTTCTATGTTACAGAAAGTAAAAAGTTGATAACAGGACACAGTGGATGTTCAGTTACTGGGAGGATCATCCCAGTCGATGCCCCCCGTCCAACAGGGCATTGCAGCCAAGCAGGATACCAGACCAGGTATATCTTCTATGGAGAGAAAAACACTGAGGGAAAACAAAGTTAACAGTCGAGATAACAGAATCTACTGTAATACAACTGGAGAGTCGTAGGAGAAAAGGAAATAGCAGAGTGAGGAAAATTGGTAAGTCTGTCCTCCAGCAGTCTAAGCCTATAGCAGCATAACTACAGAGATAGCTAAGGATGACCTTAGCCACTCTAACTATAAGCTTTATCAAAAAGGAAAGTTTTAAGCCTGGCCTTAAAAGTAAACAGAGTGTCTGCCTCACAGACTAAAGCTGGGAGCTGGTTCCACAGGAGAGGAGCCTGATAACTAAAAGATCTGCCTCCCATTCTACTTTTAGAAATCCTAGGAACTACAAGTAAACCTGCAGTCTGAGAGCGAACGGCTCTGTTAGGAACATAAGGAACAATTAGATCTCTGATGTATGATGGAGCTTGATTATTAAGGGCTTTGTATGTAAGAAGAAGGATCTTAAATTCTATTCTGGATTTAACAGTGAGCCAATGAAGGGAAACTCAAACAGGAGAAAAATGTGATCTCTCTTTTTAATATTCATCAGAACTCTTGCTGCCGCATTTTGGATCAACTGAAGGCTTTTAATGGCATTTTGTGGACTACCTGATAGTAAAGAATTACAGTAGTCCAGCCTTGAGGTAACAAATGCATGGACTAGTTTCTCAGCATCACTCCTGGACAGGATGTTTCTAATTTTAGCAATATTCCAGAGGTGAAAGAAAGAAATCCTAGAAACCTGTTTAATATGGGATTTAAATGTCAAATCTCGGTCAAATATAACGCCGAGGTTCTTTACGTTATTACTGGGGGCCAACTTAATGCCATCCAGATGAAGTGATTGACTAATCAATTTCTGTTTAAGAACTTCTGGTCCAAAGACAGCAACTTCTGTTATGTCAGAATTTAAAAGCAAAAAGTTTAGGGTCATCCATGTTTTTATGTCTTCCAGACATGCCTGTAATCTACCTAACTGACTGGGTTCATCAGGATTTATGGATAAATATAGTTGTGTATCATCGGCATAGCTGTGGAAATTTATCCCATGCTGTCTAATGATTCTACCAATTGGGAGCATATGTATGGTGAACAGAATTGGTCCAAGCACAGAACCCTGTGGAACTCCACAAGTAACCCTTGAGAGTGAAGAAGATTTATCATTTAGATGAACAAACTGGAATCTATCAGACAAATATGATTTAAACCAGCCTAGTGCTGTTCCTTTGATCCCTGCAACATGTTCAAGCCTTTCTAGGAGAATATTATGATCGACTGTGTCAAAAGCAGCACTGAGATCTAACAAAACCAGAACAGACACAAGTCCATTATCTGAGGCCACGAGAATATCATTAGTAACCTTCACCAGTGCTGTTTCAGTGCTATGATGAGCTCTAAAACCTGACTGAAACTCTTCAAACAGCTCATTACTGTTTAGATGCTCACAGACTTGATTAGCAACAATTTTCTCACGGACTTTGGATAAGAAGGGAAGGTTAGATATAGGTCTGTAATTCACTAAGTCATCTTGATCAAGGGAAGGTTTCTTGAGTAAAGGTTTAATTACAGCTATGTTAAATTCCTGTGGTACGTATCCGTTTACTAAGGATAGATTCATCATATCCAAAATGGGGCCAGGAACCAAATGGAACACTTCTTTAAATAATTTGGTTGGAATTGGGTCCAACATACAAGTTGAAGGTTTAGATGAGGCTAATGTTTTTGATAATTCCGAAAGCTCGATTGAATCAAAACAGCCTAAGCACAACTGAGGTTCTACAGTTCTTTTCGATACTGCCTCATTTACTGAGGAAGAAGTAATCATGTTTGGGAGGATGCCAATGATTTTTAATAGAATTAATTTTATTTATGAAGAATCCCATAAAATCATCTCCGCTAAGAGCTGGGGGAATAGTTGGCTCAACAGAGCTATGACTCTGTGTAAGTTTGGCAACTGTACTAAAAAGAAACCTAGGATTGTTTTTATTCCCCTCTGTTAATGATGAAAAATATGCTGTTCTAGCTTGTTGAAGGGTCTTTTTATACAGCAATAGACTGTTATTCCAGGTTAAATAGGAATCCTCTAGGTGTGTAGAGCGCCATTTTCTCTCCAACTTCCTAGTTTTCTGCTTTAAAGTACGCAACTCTGCATTGAACCAAGGAGTCAGCCTCCTATGGCTAGCCACTTTCTTTTTTAAGGGGGCTACCCTATCTAATGCCAAACGCAATGAGGACGTAACGCTGTGCACCAGACCATCAATTTCTGAAGGGTTAGAGATAGAATTGCTGCCATCCACTGTGTTACCCTGAGACACTAAGGAAAGTAAGAATGGAACAGATTTTTTAAAAATTGTTACAGCATTGTCTGATAAAGCTCTACTATAATGACATTTTCTTTCCGATTTAAGATGGTCAGTTAAAGTAAATTCAAAAGTTATTAAGAAGTGGTCAGACAGGACCGGGTTATGTGGGTGGACTGTTATTTCCTCACACTAAATACCGTATGTCAGTACAAGGTCCAAAGTGTGTTTGCCCGAGTGGGTCGATCCCTGTACTTTTTGAGTAAAGCCAATTGAGTCTAAAATAGCATTAAAGGCTGCATTTAGGCTATCACTTTCAGTATCCACATGAATATTGAAGTCCCCCACTATAATAACCCTATCAGTATTTAATACTAAATCAGATAAAAAATGTGGGATCTGATCCAAGAATTGAGAGTAAGGGCCTGGTGGATGATACAAAACCACAAACAAAAATGGTCTTAATGTTTTGCAACTTGGATGAGGAAAATTAAGGGTTAGATGTTCAAAAGAACTGTAGCTATCAATTGGTCTGGGACTAATGAGTAAATCAGAACAAAAAATGGTTGCAACTCCTCCTCACCCAGTATTTCTAGGAATGTGAAAATTTAAATGACTGGAAGGAGTTGACTCATTTATACTGACATATTCCTCCTGCTGCAACCAGGTTTCTGTGAGACAAATGAAATCAATGTGATTATCACAAATCAAGTCATTTACTAACAAAGTCTTTGAGGAGAGAGATCTTAAGTTTAATAAACCACATTTAATAGATTTATTTTTCTGTTCAGTCAAAGTTGTATTTATTTTTATGAGATTTTCATAATTTGCTTTTGTTGGCTTAACTTTTAATCCATTTAATTTTGGCCGTGGGCAAGACACTGTTTCTATATGGTAATGGGTGGGTAACAGTACAGAAGCAGCAGAGAGGTGGGTTAAACTACGACTCTGCTTCCTGGTCTGGACCCTGGGTTGTCAGTGTTTTGGAGGACTAATAAATTCGGCCATATTCCTAGAAAGAAGAGCTGCTCCATCCAAAGTGGGATGGATGCCGTCTCTCTGGATCAGACCAGGTTTTCCCCAAAATGTTCTCCAGTTATCAATGTAGCCCACATCGTTTGCAGGACACCACCTAGACAACCATTGATTGAATGACAGCATGCGGCTAAATTGGCCCGGGGTGGTGGTGGCGGTGCTGGGGGCCCCTCGTCGGCTGGTCCCTTGTCGGGTCCCTGCTGGGGGGTGGGGCGCCCCGGCTCTCCCGGTCCATGGACCGGGCCGCCCTGGCGCGGCTGGTTGCCGGCAGGGCCCGTGAGCTCGTCACTGCTGCCCCTGGGCCCCTGCACAGTAGCCGCTGGACGTTCCCCTGGGGTTCTCCTTTGCTCCTCTCTTGGGGGATGTGGTCGGCCCCGCCCGGGTCCGCCTGGGGCTCTGGGGGTCCTTTGGACGTCTTGGCTCCGATCTCCTTCATGTCTGCATCGATTCCTGGGAGACGGATTGATGCCTGCTCACACCAGCTATCGAACACTCTTATGGAGAAACCTTATCTGCACCAGCATACTCACACACACACATAGATGTAGGGTCTCTGGTGTTTACAGATATATTCTTGGGCTGAGGTTATCATTACTAGAGCTTGATTAATCGGTACCATGAGTTTTTCTGTGACATTGTTGTTGTATTTTTATATCAATTTTTGTGTGATGTGGTTGTTTAGTTCTTAGTTCACAATGTTTGGTTTGTTTTGTCGATGTTCCTTTTTTGTTTTGTTTTGTTTTGTCCCCCCTCTCTGCCGTCCTGTGGGTATGGAGGCAGACTTCAATGTTTTCCTGTGTTTTCTCTGTTCCCATTCCTCTCTTGTATTTTCAACTCACCCTCCTACCTCTCTTCTTCATCTTCTTTCTTTCTTCCCCTTAATTTTCCGTCTCCGGGTCCATAACATCAGGAAATAAAACCCCCAGCAAATAAAAATACAAAATTTGACAAACTGCAAAGAAATTTACTTTACCGATCACCAGCCAGTAAAAATCAACTCCCCAATCCTTCCTCAACTGGAAAAACACAAATGTTATAATTAGGTGTAAAATCATAACAAATTTATTTGGTGGAAAGTGATTTTTGTTTTGATGGTGAAGCAAGAAAAAACATAAATTCTTAGATTTTTAAACAGTTTTTGGAAATTCTCTTGACTGATGCAGCTATTTGTTGTTTTATTAGGATTTATTTCATCAGAAGCATAATTTTGCTTAATCATCATCGCTATCTTAGATTCCTAGGTGTATATTACAAATTAGAAATATTAAATGTGTAAGTATTTTCATAGCTTAGAAAAGGTTTCAACATCAGTTTTGGGAAAACAGTTAAATCTTTTTAATAAAAATCATATTTGTGGTTATGATTAAATACAGATACCTTCAATGCTCAATTTATATTTTATATATATTAAATATGTTGTATAAATATGTTATTTATCTTTATTTTAAATATAATGATTATGATGTAAGAATTGATGTCATCTTGACTTGGTTTTCTAACTATCAAAAGGGAAATCCAAGCAAGTGTTTGATACATTTCCCTCATTGTTTGAATTAACAGAAATAAAAAGCTGTCAGATAATGGTTGTAAGAGTGTAAACATTTGAGATATATTGTCATTAATGGATGACTAAAGATGCATTACACTTTTTTTAAGGAAGATAAAAAAAACTGCTGAGCTGATTTCTTCACAGGGGAAGTTGACAGGACAAATATAGATGAGAGAGCTGCATGAGGTGGCATTAAATATTGGCCTTTTTTTCTTTTTTTCTCTTTAGAGGGTGGCTGAGATTTGAATCACAAAAGGTGGTCTCTATTTAATTTGGATGTTTTTTTTCTCCCTTAAATAGAGAAGACATTACTGTCAGTAGAAAAAGAAATGGGTGTCAAAGTATGATGCAGAAATGTCTTCTTAAGACTGCTGTACAGCTAAGAGATATACTGTACTTCTTTGCTATATGCCAAGGAATGCCAGTAGCTATTAATATTTAAAAATTACTGAAGAGCTTGCCACATTGATACTAAACCACATGAACTATTTATTTGACTATTTTAGAAAGAGATTTCTTCTTGTTACAACTAAAGAACTGCCACAATGTTTCTTTTTTTTCAAATGTAAGAAATGTGCTTACTTAAATAAAAAAATTAATCCATTAGCAAACAGAAATACCAACAGAAATGTTGTCTTCAGTAATGCATGTTTTTGCCATAGTTACTGATCTAAGATCAGGAAGACAGAAATGATGGATGACTTTTTTTGTATTACACAGGAAGTACATTTTGGAACAACAGCCTGAGATCCTGGAGTCTGAGTCAGGACGACATCTGCTGATGAACCTAGAAAATAAATAAAGGAAAAAAGTTACCACCAATTTTGTACAAATAAATAAATAAAAATAAGAACTATAAAACATGAAAAGGCTCTGCTCTTAAAGAATATATTAAGAAACTCTAGATGGATTAATCATGTAAGTGTTCAATACTGAAATAGAGTTTAAATTGTCACCCTGAACAAGGAGCCCCAAGATGGTCAGCTGTAGAGTCAGTAACATCATCATGGTGCTGCTGGTGTATCAGTGGCTCTGAAAGGCCTGGACAGCCACTGATCAACTCTGACCTCTTAACAGCTGGGAGCAGAGAGGCAGGACACATATGCAAACACACAGAGTCAGTCACATGGAGATCTGCTCCACATGTCATCATGTTTCCTCTTCAGTCCTGTGAGATGTATGCTAATTACAATATTCAGGGTAAGCACACCTCTAAACCGATCTGTTGCAATGTTAACATGTTGCTTCTGATTTAAAAAAACAACAAAAAAAACATCAAACTTTCTCATCCATCTCTTTTTCTGACCTTCCTTTGTATACTTCCGCACCTGTTGGAAGTTGGGAAATTGTCCAATAATGCCTTAACATTGTGGATCATTGAGCTTTACTTTTACTGAGACTAAGGGGTTGTTCCAAACCCCTAACAGTCCTAACCCATAATCCTGTCTGCACCACATTTACACAACACAATCCAGTAAGGTTAGTGCTGTTCTCCTGGTGACTAGCTCGCCCAAACTAGTCTATTGGACACTTTACCCCTTTCAACACTTGATGTACACTTGGATTTGGCTCCTCTGCCATGGAAACCCATCCCATAAAGTTCTCTATGCACTGTTCCTGAGCTAATCTGAAGGCTGCTTTAAGTTTAAAGTTTTGTGGCTTTTGACTACTGAAAGTTGGCAGCCTCTGCACCCAGTTGCTGTCATATCCAACATCTTCCAATTTGTTATAAAATAATCAACTGTTGAATGAGTATTTGGGAAATTTCATGACTGGCCTTAGTGTGCAGGTGTCATGGTGTTAAGGTACCATACTTGAATTCACTGAACTCCTGAGAGCAACCAGTTCTCTCAAATCTTTGTAGAATAAGTCTGAATACCTAGCAGCTGGATTTTATACACCTGTGACCATGGAAGCTATTGGGACATCATTCAATGATTAGATGTGTGGGTGAAGACTTTTAGCAATAAAACTTCCAAGACAACACAATAAACTGTGTGATCACTTGTTTATCTACAGCAAAACATGCAGTAGAAACTCTTACACCCTGTGTTCCCTCATGTCATTCAGAAGATCAAGAGGAAATATTGACGAAAGTGTCGTGTTATTTGGTAAAGGGCAGTATCAGAGAAATGTTTTGGTTGAAATGTGTTAACATTGATGCCTGAGACTCTGCATGAAAAGTACATACAGTATTTCAGTCGGCTGCCTTTGAAAAACAATACCATTGAACTCAGTTGCACTCTTCAGTCTAATCATCGCATTGTTAAACATCCCTTTAACAAACCTGAGAAACTCATTAACTAATGTCCAAATGGAGTGTCCTACCTTGAGCTTTCATAATGGACTCAGAAATTTTTCCCAAAGTTTCACAAAGCTACACTTAATATTAGACAAAAATAACCTAATAAAGAAAAGACAAAATGTACGGATGTTTCGGGTGATCATCAAGACATTTTAGGCACACGTGAGATGGGCCTTTGGCCCCTTTTGTGATCAGTCGTATTTCTCACCATAGAACTCTGCTATGTAGGGCTTTTTTTTGCCTATGTTGCCTCTTTTTTTTTGTTGAACCATGAACACTGACTTTTTTTGGGTGTTAATCCTTTTTTACAACTTGTAGGTGTTTCAATAAATAAAAGGAGTATGCCATTAAGCCCTAATCTATGCTTAATTCCAGCTGCCCAGTATCTATATTCCTAATTTATTCAGACTAATAAAAACGATTGTTTTAAAGAGAAAACCAGAATAGTAATCTGAAATGAATGACTCCAGTGGGTTTATTTTTCACTCCTCACAAACACTGAGAAGGTACTGTTTTTGCTCAACTGTAACAGGGATTCAAAGACTCCTGGAAACAGAAAGTGGACGTTAAGACGGGAACAAGACAAGATGGCCTCATAACGACAGTTTGGTCAAACTTCTCACTCATTTCTTATATTACAAACATTTAAAAAAAGGTTAAACTATGTAAACAGTGTGAAAAGACAGAGCAAATCAAGAGAGCACCAAACACAAATAAACATATGGACAGTAATAGAAAGAGACTGAGTGAGACAACAGTTCAGCCTTAGCACCAGCACACAACCCCGCTGTCAGTCTGGAGATGAGAAGGCAATGTTGTACCACAGTGAAGGCAGTGCTGCATTCAAGTAGATACCGTAATATTGAACTCCTTTAGTTCTGCCAGTGTGTGGAAGGAGTTTCTGCTCAGTGTTACAGAGGGAGTCACTTCTCATCCACCTCCAGCCTCCCCCATTCCTCCACCTCGTCATCATCAGTATCGTCATCCACGTAATCACCCCAAGTCCCATAGGTGTCACCTCCTTCCTCATCCTCCTCTTCCTCATCTTCTAGCACGTCTCTGCCATACAGCTATGGTGGAAAATTGTTATGCAATTAGGAATGAAGTGTATATTCTCTGTTTAGTGAATGCATCTAAGGAAATGACAAGCTTATTGTTCCAGCTTAATGTTATGAGAAAGATATATGTGTCAGGTCACCAGAGAGACAGACGCCGGGGCAGTAAGATAACAGTCTGGCCTTCGGATGAGCTGCTTTATGCGTTGCTATGACTCGCATGAAGCGGTTACTCTGGAGGCAGGGCGTGAAGGTTGGAGAAGACATCTACAGAGATAAACAATGATTGTTGAATACTATTTAAGCGGTTAGTTAGAAAGGTTGGTTAGGGTGATGCACGAGTAACTCTGTCCCCTCCATGGTCTGGCCAGACATGTTTGAATTAAATACTTAAACGCCTTCTGGGACTCAAGTCTTCTTTATTATGGAAACCCTGAGATACAATTTTTTGCCATAACACTTGGCGCCCAACGCAGCCTCAGCGAACGGAATGGACCGACAGGGACAGGGTCAAGGGAGTTGCTAGCGTCCTGGGAAATTTTCTCCCAGCCTCTTACCTCCAGTAGCTGTTTGAGAGATGAAGGCCTTGAAGCGTCTCTGTCGACCCTGCTGTCGCCTGAGACAGAACCTGGTAAGACTGAGTCCTTTAAATAAATAGTGATGACAGAATTTTATATGCACTCTCAGGAGGTGAAATATTTGCTAGCGTTTTCTTGTTTATTTACTTACACGCGGTTGATTGATTGATTACTTAATATATATACTTATATATAATTGTATGGTTAATTATTTTATCAATGTTGCATATATAACTGCAGCAATAGGTAGTTCTACAGAGTATCCACTCAGTTGGGCTGAATACAAATGCACGCCCCAGTTTTCTGATTTTGATTTGTTCAATATTTTCTTTCTACGCCATTGTGTACTACTTTGTGTTGGTTTGAAATTATGAACTTATTGAAATGTGACAAAATGTGACAAAAAGGGCCAAGGGAAAGAAATACTTGCAAGCACAATACTTTGTCTTGGTGCTTATCTATCTCTAGCTGTACATGTATATATCTTGCATTTGTTATTTAGGTTTTAATCTTTCTGCATATACTGTCAGCAAGGTTGTATAAACCTCTAAGCAAATATGAAATCAGGGTATTTTGTTAGTTTTTTTAGATTTGAAATCAGACCAAAACTCAGATCCTAACCATTACCTTTGGAGGGAGACAATTGCAGCCTGCTCATTTTCATTTTCTGCCTGTGTGGTCCCCAACACTTGCCAAGCCTGTAGGGAAAAAGAGAATACAGACATCATTAAAAAGCAGGATGGAAACACCACAGCTTGTTTTCTCAGGGGGGTCAAACACAGAAGGAATAAAGAACAGAGATCTGTCACAGATGCTGCTGCTTCAGGTCAACTGGCCCAGATAAGATACAGTGCTTATCAACAATCACACCTGGGTCTTTATTTTTCTTGGTGGAAGAAGTTACCTTTAATTGATTGTTTGATTATTTTACCTTTCCCATTTTTCTTTACATCTTTTGAAATCTTGATCTGGTAAATTCTTGTAATTTAATCAAATCTCTGTGTGAAACTTACTTTGAAAGCAATTACACAAACACTACAGCCTTAGCACATCAAAGATAAGAATGTTTTACTTTTGTAGGATATTTCCTACGTTTTCCAACACAGGCATAAGGTTGCCTTATTTGCCCATCTAGTTCCAATGGTTGTGCAAAGCTGTGAGTGGAAAATTAGTAATTGCTGTACAACAATTTCATAGCAGAAATCTGATTTATTTTTAGAAACTACAAAATGTGGAAGGGGTTATATTGAAACAGTAAAACCACAATAAATATTCCAGAGTTTGCAGCAGACACAGAAATATGTCTAGTAGATTAAAAAATGCATTAAACGCAGAAATCTGACAACAGTTTGTATTGCAGGAACTTGAAAAGACATAATATAATTAGCATATATATTCAGTCCATATATACCTTGCAAAAATAAAACACTTTGGCTATACAGCTTTACACACAAATTGTTGTGTTAGCAGTTTTTACCCAAGCCTACTGTTTGCGGTGTCACGGAACGGAGCTAGCCAGATGAATCAGCTGTAGACTGCAATCAGCTTTGCCTTCCAACTCGTGAGAAATTTGTATAATAAATTCTTAGGCAAATTTCAGGGAATATAATCTTATTTAGTTTACAGGGAAACATATATTTTACTAGCTCTTGAAGAGCTGAGGTGGAAGTTCATTTCACAGAATAATTTTTTTCTGCTGTTTAACCAAACCCAAAATCATCAATAAAATTTGCAGAATAAATGCTACATACAATTGGGAGGATTTTTGTTGAACTGGCTCGCGTCACTTTGACTTGTACTGAAAACAGGAATTTTTACTCATTTTTACTTTCAGAAAGTATCGGGTTTTTGCTCCGGGTTTTACCTGGGAGCACGGCAGTTGGACAAGTGGTCAATTAATTAAATTGATTGATTATTTTCCGACGAGGGTTTTTTTAGGCTTTTGTTTCACTCAAGGAAACTAGAAAGCGATGGGGGAGACGTCCTTCATGGGAACTGGGTACCCAGGCAGACAATCAGGTCTGTAATCTAGCAACACTTCACCTCCAGACAGTCCAAAATGTCGACAGAAAGAAAAAAAGAAATAAAAGAATTAATGGGCCCAGGGGAGGAATTTGGATAATCTGAAAGAAAATCTGAAAGTTATGTTATTTATTTGTGGTTCATTTATGTGGTTTTGTTTATTTCTCTTTTATTTACTCTTGTTTACTTCTTCCAGAACTGGAGTGTTTGAGCATTAAGATCATTTGTTTGATGGCTTGGTATAATGCAGAATGCCACACACACACACACACACACAGTAATTGTTACACATTCCATTGTAGAACTGCCGATGAGTTTCGCTGAGTTGTCCTGTGTTTTTCTTCAGGCTGGTTGGGACCCCTGCCTTCGGTCCAGCGGCACCTGGGGAGGGCCACAAGGAGCCCTAGTACCTCCCCCACCCTTGGAATAAGGGGTTTGGCAGCCATAACGAAGGCGGAGGCCAGACTCCGGCCTGAATGCGGGGCTGACCAGTGGGCAGAGGGGAAAACTCTTGCTCAGGTGAGATGAGTTATTTGGGGGCTGTGGTCCCTGAAACATGGCGATTAGCTGGATCGTGAGGGGGGGGCCCCGGGCCAGCCAGCCTGCAGATGACCCAGCGAAATTCAGGCAGGACAAAAATACACACAGCTCAAATGCAATTAAGAAATGCTTGCCGACTGATGTAGCTGTATTTTATCTCTGTGACACCTGCTTATGTAACACACACACATACACACTCCCTTAGGAAAGTAAATCTGGTTTTGTTTTTGTTTTGTTTCTGCCAGAGCGAAAGGGGTCTCGATGGAAGCAGGCCATAATTTCTGATTCTTTCTATTTTCTATGTTGATCTAATTGTTTTGTTAATGTGTTGTAATTTGTAAGGGAAAGTTGATGTGCAAACAAACCAAATTTGTTTGTTTTAGACAGACGGGGTAAAGCAGACAACGAAACTGCTACGGCTCTGATAAGGTGATGATTCGTCATCCGGTGAGTTTAGTCTAATCAGAGCTTAAAGACTATGTTGCACATCTGCAAGAGAGTGAACTGATCATTTGTCTTCTGGGGAGTTATCTGGTAAATGGTCAAGAAGTCTTTTCTTTTCTCTCCTAATGCTCTCTGTCAGGAGAGTCCACATTTATTTCATTTTGGTTGAAAGTTATTTGATGGAATTGTTATTACACTAAGTACAAGTTTCCTTAGCTATCGCAGCTTGTGTGCACCAACTAAGAAACAGGAGTTTCTACTTTAGAACAAATAGCAGAGTTGATTGGGGCATTTAGAGTAGGTTGTGAATTATACCCTGACTGACTTGATTATTACTAAGCTGACTGACAGTGAAAACATATTTTCCTTTCTTTCTGGGACAATTGGGGCTGAATTGTTTCCTTGTATTTTGGGGTTTGTTGTAAGAAAGTAAGAAAGTAATAAATCTTAGATCTGTGAACATTAACTAAAGTAACTTGGACCTTTACAGTAACACTGCTTAGATTTCGCCACAGCTGTGAAGGACACATTTTTTTTATCAGCTTGCAAGGCGCTAATGTAAACAATCTAAAGATGACTGGTCCTTAGGCTACTTAGGTTTTAAATAAATGGGAAAAAGATAAATACTAATCTTATCTGGGGAACATTCAAGCGTCAGAGCAGTTAGTGGGCCTTATTAGAAATTTTGATTGGAAAATTACTGAATTGATCTCAAGCTGTGAAGTATTCTGTGTCTCCTTCAAGGATAAGGGGGCAAGAGGTCAGGAAAGGTTTGATCCTAGAAATCTGATGGTTTTGTCACACTCTGGTGGGTAAACACAGGAAGTTACATAAGTGAGTCTTAATATAAGGCACCTGACTTTATAATTAAAGGGAAGTCGTCTCACTGTTATACGTAAAAATTAATATACCTGAAATGTTTTTTAGGGGCCATCAATTATAACAACACTGTGGTCCTGTGAGTTTGGAATTTTGCTTATGACAACCAATGCAATTTTCAATTTCAACTGAACCAGAATGCAAATCAGGCTGGTTCTCATTCTTTTTTTGCTTTTTTTCTAGAATGGACTGACCAATTTGTCCACAGGGGAGGAGAAATGTTCAAGGTTCGACCCAAAAAGGTATGGACAAGTGGCTTGGGAGGTTACCTGTGCGTACCTTTACAAGGGAGGCTCAGAAGTGTGATCCCCTGTAGCTGTAAAAACACTCTTTAAAATGGTAATAAATAATAAAACGTAATTGTTCGTCAACAGTGACGTATCACATTTCAAATTAAGAAAGCAAATAATATATAATCACTTGGTGTTTAGGGGTAAAAATCAAATCCTGAACTACAGATTTCACAGTTAGTTTTGTTGTAGGTCTCTTGGCTTTTATCAAAGCCTAAATTATTTGAGGCCTGTTGTGAGAATTTTTCTGCGTAGCATTTTTTATAAAAGAAGATTTGAATGGCTTAATGTGGGAACAAATATATTGATCATGTTAAAGGTTAAGTCTCTGTGTTAACTGAGATATGTATTGTTATGTTGAACCAACATGTGAGAGCTCAAGGATACTATGTGTCTTGGGTCACCAATTGTGAGATATGTCTGCATGCTGACTGAAGGACGTGGGAACCACTCCATTATCTTTTCTCATCCTTGTTAAATAATATTTCCATAATAGGCTTTTTAATGCATTTGACATGCATTTAGTATCAGTGGGTTGCTCGGGATCTCAGGATTATAAATATGTCATCGCTCTATCTGAAAAACTAAACGCAACAGATCTAGGAAACTGCAATCTTAACATCAAGTGATCTTGGATAAAAATAGATCAAATAAAACAGAGAATATTCCAATTTAAAGCATAATGAATGATGGATGATTATTATGATCTAGATTGGTGCATATGAGTCAGATTTAATGTTTAAAATAAACTATATTATCTTGAAAACGTGCTATAGTTTTAATGGTGATAATATAATAATGATTAATTATCTAAACGTGACTCAGTGATTTACTGGAGAATAAATTCCTACATCATTCCTACATCATTTTTGAAAACATATTTGCTCGAACACATTTCCAAAAATCATTAATAATGATATTTTTCTGCAAAGTGCAAATATGAATAAACACTCTTTTGTCTATTTGATTTATTATGCTGGTTTTTCAAAGCAATCCTTAAAATTCATGTGAGAGATGGAGATGACATCTGACTGTATTTACCTCATCAATCTAATATTTGAGTATTTTCTAACCTGAATCCATATTAATTTTATAGGCTATTAAATGGGTGTGCTGTACTCAGTGAGTTACAGCTGTTAGATTTGCGCTAATCAATAAAAGCCTCGGGGGGAAATAATGCACAAAGGTAAATGGTAATGTAAGATGTGAACTATTGTAACTGATTAAAACTGGTTCGACCTAAAACAGTAACACTCTGTGTTCATGAGATAAGGGGCGGCCACGTTTGGCCCGGGAACCTTAGCTTGAAAACGTTCTTTAAAGATTCTGTGAGAAACGATGCAATTCAGCTATAACCTAGATGAATGATGATTTCTATGTTTAACTAATACTTTTGATAAACGTAGCCTACTCCACAGTAAATAGAAATAACACGGAAAACGCACCGTTAAAATCGGATATATATTGAAAACCAACTCCAGTAAATACAAATCCGAGTGGCAGTATGAAAGTATTTCAGTCTTTTGAGTAATTTACTGAAAACGAATAGTAAAGACTCTAAAGTTAATCTTATCCAGCGAGTTATTAACTAAAATGTTGTAAAAATGATCTGAAATAAAGTCCGTTGCGGGTTTTAATATGATTCTCTAATTGCTAATCAGCTAATTGAGCCACACGCTTTTTTCTTATGACCGATGTGCTGCGATTCTCTGGTTGTAAACAATCACAGACCCCGACACTGATGAAGCGTTAATGACACTCTGCGGCTGGAAGTCTAAAATAGGAACTTAAACACTTGTTTTGACGAAAAGTTTAGTCTGGAGTTTTCAGTTACTTCCTGGACGTTAACGAGTCCGGGTTAGTCAAACTGTTTGTTTTGCGAAAAACCACTTCCTGTTTCAAACATGAGCGTTCCAAATTAAAATACGGTAATGCTTAATTTCATGAATCATGCTTTTATTTTCCCAAGAAGGGGAACTTCTGCTGTACCGGCAGCAAAGTGACAGATAGAAGCATTTAGATCATAGACTGTACATAAATTTAGATTCACACAAAGGAGGTAGAAATCATAAAACAAATTTAGGATTAGAACATTAAATGATAAAGAATAAAGCTTTAGCCATACCTCGACCAAAAAGAACTTTTACTTAATGATAGTAATGTTTAATAAAAATGTAAAATAATGACACATTTGGGATACACTAGTGTGAAGGTTCACAATTAGTCAGGACAAAGGTGGTTTGACTTGCAAGTTGTTTTTTAATATTTTCTTTTGAGAAAACAAGGGATAAAAAGTCCAACAAACATTGAAAAAGAGGTTGAGGGACAAAAATTTTTTGGGCCCAACTTAAAGTTAACTAAATAAAACAGACCAAAAAAAAAGACTGACTGGCCTGACAAGGATTCTTCTTCCCCAAATGAAACACTCAGGGGAGGTTTTAAGCAGAAGGACAAAACTAAACTAGACAGATGGGGGAGAAGAAATAAACTAAAATTACAATTTACTAATTTAAGTTGAAACAAAGAAAACCATTAAACTAACAAATTAAACAAAAAATAATCTTATCAATAAAGAAATTAAATCATAATCTTTAAGGAAACAAAACTAAAGTCCATGTAAAGGTTTGGCTGCTCCTCCTGCAGTTGTCTCCTTCAGTAGAGCAGGCCAACCTTCAATAATTGTGGGATTGAGGGCACCTGGGGTGAAACTCAAAAACAAACAAAGTAAATAAACTGTTTTTCACTTAAGACAAATCAAATGTGTGCACTACATTTAACCTATATCAAGTAAACAAATGAAATGTTTTAATTTAAAGAAAAACAAAAGAAATACTAACACCTATGTGGTGGGTGCTGGTCCATCCACCACAACTAGGCTACCTGTTTCAGCTTCATATGTGAAAATTATGCATTTAGTACAATCTTTAAGCCAACAGGTGTGACCTACACACACACACAGTGGGGTTTAAAATTACTTGGTTTCTATTTTTAAAATTTAGTTTACTTCATTAAGACAAATGATGACTAAAAATAGATTCAGAATTTTGGTCACTGACTCGCATGAAGTGGTTACTCTGGAGGCAGGGCGTGAAGGTTGGAGAAGACAACTACAGAGATAAACAATGATTGTTGAATACTATTTAAGCGGTTAGTTAGAAAGGTTGGTTAGGGTGATGCACAAGTAACTCTGTCCCCTCCATGGTCTGGCCAGACATGTTTGAATTAAATACTTAAACGCCTTCTTGGGACTCAAGTCTTCTTTATTATGGAAACCTGAGATACTATTTTTTGCCATAACACAGCGGCACCTCCCCTTCCTCATCTTCCACAATCTCCATTTCCTCAGTCTCATTGTCCTCATCATCTTCATCCTCCTCATCGTCGTCCTCATCCATGTCTAACCCATACACCTCACTGTCCTCCCCCTCTCCATCCTCTCTTTCAACACTGGAGGAGCCGCGAGTGTTGCTGTTTTTCAGTTCAGTTCTGCTGGTGAGGTAGGACCTGCTGGAAGGGACGAAGTTGGAGAGCAGTCTTTGTGTTGATGTCGAGACGAGGGGTAGGCTCGCGACTGGATGAAGCCGCCTGGATGGGAGTGGAAGAGAGGGAATCAGCAGAAGAAGATGAAGGAGTTGCTCCTTTGATGGCTGGAATCACAGAGGGGGCGACGGGCACAGCCATGTTCCCGGGCCTCATGGAGGCCATGCTGGGCATGTATTCACGTATCTCCCCTGGCTCCAGTGGGTCTGGTCCACATGGGTCGTGTTCACTGCAGGACAACTTTCCATCCAGTTTGGAAATGAAGAGCATGCCTTCTCGATGCTCCTTACAGTAAGAGTTGGGGCACATCTCACAGAACGAAGCTGCCTCCTTACCACAAACATCACACTGATGCCACGGACACTCCCAGCGCCCTAGAGACAAGATAATTCATTACTTCAGCCATTTTGAGGATAAAAAAAATATACAGAATCATTTAGCATGAGAGCAAGCAGTTAAATATTTTCTTTTAACTTTCTTGTTATGTTAGCTAACGCTAGTTAGGGCAACTACAAGACGTGACGCGCCGATGCGGACTACAAAGTGTGCAAGCAGCTGGGTTTTCATTTTAAAGCGTAAACTTTCGTTTGTTTGAGCGATTTGACATGTGGACGTGCTGACCGGTGTGAACGCCCCATTAGTGAGACTGGGTGTACTGTAATCATTGTTATTTTTCATATGATTTGTTTTGGCACCAAAAGAGTAACTGAAGAGTATGATAGGTTCTTAGGTTGCATTGTTAAAACTATTGTTTCAGACTAAAGCCTTTTTTTTTTATTAATACATAAATGCATGATTTCAACATTTACCTTTTTTTCACTGCAGAATTCAGCATCATCATATTTATGACTGTGAATATCAAAAAGTGAGAAATTCAGATGTTGCAATCCTTTAGTTCACTTTTTAATGGCAATGGAGCTCACAGTGACGGTAGAAACGAGGCTAAACCTTGGCAAAAATGGCTATGTCAAAGACTCTTATTTTGAAATACCAGTTCTCTCAAACCAGAAGTACCGGGTTACATGTTAAATATTTTTTCTTGATAGTAGTGATGATGACTGGTAGTCCGTGAGGCAAGGCTTCGCACTGAGCAAATAGGTTGTAACATACGTAAAGATGATTAATTTCTGCTGTAACATCAAACACAAAATAAAGATGAAACTGACAACTCTGCGTAAGCACACAAAGTAATGACACTGGCAAATGTGAACAAATAACACGGCCAGGCATCAGAGGAAGATGACCGTCTGTGACAACGGGGGAAACGACAGGTTGCAACGGCAGAGTAATATAAGACTACAGCAATTACAGAATTAAATAAACTTGAAAAGCTAAATGTTTTGTCAGTTAAGTCATTTACATGGGCAATGTAGTAATCAATTGCAAGTTTGTATCTGCAGAAGTACTGCTGCCAGATACATAGTGTCAGGATCCAGCAGGAGGAGCTGTTTCCACCTTGCTCTACAGGTGCTGGAGGCTGAAGGAGTGACAGGTGGAATCAATAACTGCAATCACCACAGCAGTATTTCAAGGGAGCGGATCCACCAGGCGGACATCAGATAATTCTGTTTCTCAGAGTGATAAACCTGACCACAGTTTCTTGAGGTATGCGCTATTCCTATCTGTGGACTTACCCTGGTCTCTCCTGTGTTCCTTGTAGCAGTTCCTTTCAGGCTTCACCTGTAGTTCTGGAATTCCTCATCAATTCTCCGGCGTACTCTCGACGCTCTCACGTTGGTCCCCGTCCTGGACGTCCGTCTCCTTGGGGTGTGGCCGCTCCTACAAACTCTGCTGTACCACCAGTCCAACTGCTTCAGCTCCGTCGGCTCCAAGTCTCCCTCGTATCTCCCAGCCACCTGTGGAAGAGTTCTCCTTCAACATCTAAACAGCTCCAGGAATCCTGCATCTACTGGATTACTGACCTCTCCCTCCAAGTCCGGTATTCGTCCTCACCAGTGAGTCAAAACCCATTTTTCCTTAACTCAAAAAAGAACAGTTCCGATAGTCTTGATTTCCATACTCGCCTCCTGCCTTACCTTCCAGTGTCGCCACCTGTTGAGTCTTATACCAGACTGGTTCCCGTGACTTCCCTGACGACAAAAGGAAATAAACTTTTAGAAAACTTTGAACTTGAGTGTCCCTGTGTCTGCTTATGAGTCGACCCTTAATTATGACACAGAGATGCACCCAAATGCTAACTTAAGTTGACATATGCAGTGTGCATATGAACATAAACAAACATTTTTGGTACATTTGTAACCTCATAGACCTATGCTTAAAAGGAGGGAAGTCAAAATTGGAGAGATTGAGACCTGAGATGAGTCAGTTTTGAAAATACAAGGTTGTTTGGATTGCACTGATTCGTCTGTCTTTGCTGCTGCTTCGGATACTGACAAGCTTGTTGACGTTGCATGTTATATTTCTGTGTGGATTCTTTAATTGTCAAAATATGTTAAAGTGTATGCAAATAACCCATGGGTCACTAGCTCACTGAAACAAGTGCTAATGAAAAAACACAGGGCTTTCCATAAGGGGGATGAGCACGAAATCAGACAACCAAGGAGGTCAGAGCAGAAACCAAGAAGGCCAAATTGCAATATAAAAATAGGATAGAGGAAAGACTGGGCAGTAACAACTTGAAGGAAGCATGGATGGTGTGAAAAGAATAGGTTTGGAAAAAGCATATCAGCCCAATTGCCAATGTATAAAAATGGCGAGTTATCTGAAGCGTTGAACTTTATTTATTTATTTTTTTCCATGTTTTCCTACTTAGGATTTTTCAGAGAAACTAAAGATCCTAACTGAGGAACAGGCTCAGGACAAACCCATACCTTTTTCAATTACAAAAAGGGAGGTTAGGTCTGTATTAAAGAGAACTAAAGTTAAGGAGTCCAGGACCAGATGGAATCACTGGGAGATTGTTGAAGTGCTGTTCAGAGTAGCTCTGTGGGGTGTTTGCTGACATTTTTTAGATGTCCTTGGAACAGAGAAGGGTCCCCATGGCTTGGAAGGAGTCGGTCATAGTTCCAGTGGCAAAGGGCAACTCAGCAGACACATTAAATGACTTCAGACCTGTGGCATTGACCTCACTGGTCATGAAGTCATTTGAAAGGATTGCAGAGTGGTTTCTGCTGTTCAGGGTGGGTTTGGCCCTAGACCCCAGGCAATTTGCATACAGGGCTAGCAGAGGCGTAGAGGATGCTCAGATTACACTTAGATCTCCTGTATAGACATTTAGAGGGTCCTGGCACACACGCCAGGCTATTGTTTTTGGATTTTTCTTCTGCTTTTAATACTATCCAGCCACATGTTTTAGTCAGTAAATTATCAGAATTTAACAGTGAGACTAATCTTGTGAGCTGGATTATGGATTTTTTTTTTAAACAAACAGAACCCAGCGAGTTAAGGTAAATGGTTGTCTCTCCGAAAGGCGTGTTTCTTTCACTGGCTCCCCGCAAGGCTGTGTACTCTCACCTCTACTATACATCCTCTACACTAACGATTGTAGGAGCCAGTATAGCAACAGACACTCCCTGAAATATGTTGATAGTTAACTGCAGAATCATGAATCTCAACATGGGCCAGTAGTCGACGAGTTGTTCAGTTGGTGCGACAGGTCTTTTCTCGAGCTTAACACCGCTAAAACTAAGAATTTGCTTATAGATTTCAGGAGAAAACAACCTGGTTCTCCTCTACCCACCTATATAAAAGGAAACAGCATAGAGGTGGTAGAGCAGTATAAATATCTGGGTACTGTGATAGACAGTAAACTCAAATTTGATATTAACAGAGATGATCTGCAAAAAGGGACAACAATGACTGTACCTCCTAAGGAGGCTTAACTCTTAATGTCGAAGGTTATCCTGTCTTTATTTTATAAATCTTTTATCAAGTCTATTCTTACTTTTGCTTTTATTCCCTGGTATGAGGGCATCAGTCTGAGGGAGAAAAGTAACTTCAACCATGTTGTGAAGGTGGCTGGTAAGTTAATTGTAACGGTTAAGTATAAACAGCCAGAAACCCAGTACGCAGCCAAGACTAAAATGTTTTTCAAGGACATTAATTTGATTAAACAGAAAAGGTGTTGAAGAGGTTCTGCTTGCTCAGGTGGCCAGGAGCCGGAGAATCCCAAGGGTCCCGTCTTCTGCAGAGTTGAGGAGTCCCAGAGGGTTCAAAAGCTCACCAAAACCAGGGAAAGTCACCCACAATCCAGAAATCTTTAGGCCAGAGACAGTCCAGGGTCATACAAAGAGGTTATTGGCAGAGGAATATCCAAGGTCAAATAAACTTGAGACAGGTCAGGATCAGGCAAGGTTCAGCAACAGGACGACAAAAACTCTTATCAGAATCCAGTAAGGGTAAGGCAAAAACAGTGGTCATGGACAGGCAGAGTCAAAACACAGATTAGCACTAGTAGCTTGAACAGGGCTTGAAGGCTGTAACTGAGGCAGACACTGAGAAGACCTAGAGCAGGAGTTTAAATAGGGAGCTGCCCAGGTGAAGACAATGAGCAATCAGCAGGTGGAGGGAAAGTGCAGCAAACTCGGGGACAGGGATGAAATCATGACATTAATAGGTTGTCCACAGCTTTCAATGGCAAGTTTTTATGAGAGGCAGGTTATGAGGAACGCAGATGCCATATTGAACTGTGTAAATCACCCCCTTCACTGTTCTTTTGAGGTCCTCCCCTCAGGCTGGAAATTCAGAGTCCCTTGTTTTAAGTCCAATAGAACAAGGAACTCCTGTATACCAAATGCAATTCGGTTGCTAAATTTGCACAACTCCGGGACCTAGATGAGTAGTAATAGGGTAACAGTGTTGTTTAATTATTTTTTAGGTGTATGTGGTGTTTACTTGTTGTGTTCTCTGCATGTATACCTGGCTTTAAGACATGTTTCCCTTAAGGGACAATAAACTGAGCTGAAATGAAATTATGAATACACCAAACGATAACAATACTTCAATTTTACTCAACTATAAAATTTGATGTGAATATTTCATTATAAGTCTGTAAACTGGTTTAAGAGTCCTGCTAAAACCTTCAGACAATTTAAAGCTAAAGTAATTCTACACCAGCAGCAGCCACAAAATGACTGTCCAACATGTTTTAGCCAGGTGTATTGATCAATGGGAAAACATCTGATTATCATTTCAATTAATTCACATTTGGTCACCATCTTTACGCAGTTCCGAGAGGCTTTGACCTTCTGTTAAATAGACAATGAACAACAATATTTATCGCAAACAGCTTTGTTTATGCGCATTGAAGAGTTAATGTAATGTTTTGGGGATTTAACATGCGCTGAAAGGCCGACCTCCAGCAGCAGGATCTAGGGATGCACTGATCCGACTTTTTCAGTCCCGATACCGATACCTGGGCTTTTTATATCTGTCGATACCCGATACCGATCCGATACCATTGTTGAATTGACAATAAACTGCATACCTTCCACCTTATACCTTCCTTCCACCATGTAGAAGAAACTAAAGGCACCAAACTTTCCTAACTAAACATCACTTTCCTAACTAAGACAAAATAACAGATGTAATGTATTGAATACTTATTTATTTGTTATTTAAAGAACAATTGTGCATTCAAATCGAAAACAGAATGTATTCAAACTTCTTAAAATAATTTTAAATAAAAAGAAACAATAGAACCAAAATAGTGTATTGGTCAAACATACAATAGTAATCAAACAAGTTACCAAACATTGTAAACATATTACGTGCAAAGTCCTGCAAGAATTAAAAATAAAAACAGCAGTTGAACCTGAGGAGGAACTAATAAAAAGTTGGTCAAACAACTTGGTCACACATACAAATAACTAAACATTGTGAACATGTAGTGCAGTGTTACACCACGCGTGACCAATGAATGCTTACTTAATCAGCAATGGCAAATTCTTTCTCATGAAGACGAGCATTTCTGTTCTCTCTGCTGTAAGTCTGTTTCTCTTTTCATCCACAATGTTGGAAACTGTCCTGAACACTCTCTCGCTTTCTACACTAGTGCAGGGGGCACAGAGATATTTTGCAGCAGTGGTAGCAAGACAAGGTAATCGATATTTGTTGACTCCCCAGTGCTGGTATGGGTTGTCGGAGGCAGCAATGGTTTTCTCTGCAAGACATCCATGCAGTTGGACTGCAGGACTCGAGCTGCTTGCTGCACTGGGATCTTCACACTCCTCCACAATTTTGTCAAACTCTTGCATAAAGCTGCTCTTACTTGGTGCTGCTGCTGCTTCCACCCGAGGGACCTTTTGTTGTGGCTCTGCAGCCTCTGATGCTCCAGCTGTGCTGCTCCTCAAGTCTTCTAGTTCCCCTGTCAGTGCATCTTTTGCACTCTTTGCAGATTGTGCACTTGTAAAGTATCTGAAACAGAAATAAAACATAGATTAGGCTAAATATGAAAACTTAACACTACAACTTGAGGCTGATTAAAGTAATATACAAATTAATATATATTTATTAATTTGTATAAACCATGTAAACAATGTGGGCCTATTTAATTTATGTTCTACATGTTTTAGAAATGTACAGCATGGCATTCTCATCAATTACAGTAGTAGTGTTACTGTGGAGAATAAAACAATCTATTAAAGATCTAATGTAATTAGTCAGTTTACAATCTTACCTGTCTTTATATCTCAGGTCCAGCAGGGTGGCAAGTGCATATAGGGGTTCATCCTTCACTCTGTCGAAGCGTCTGTTGACAGCTTGAAGAAGGGCTTTTTTCATTTTTTTTGATGCCAGTATCTGCATCGCCTTCTTTAGCCAGGATGCGTTTGAGGAACGGTGACGGCTGGAATGACGTCAGAGGTGGAGGCAGTTGCTGAGCTTACTTTCCTTGTTAGCTCTTCAAATGGTCCTAGAACAATGCTCGTTTTTTTCTAGCAAAGCCCACTGGTTAGCGGTCAGTGTACTGGACAGGTCATTTTCAGCAATGTGAGCTCCGAGGACTCTCTTCTGCTCCAGAAGACTATATCAGAAGACTGTATCATCAAGTACGTACTATTCCACCATGTTTTGACGTCTTGTTGCAGGCGTTTAGGTTGCATTTGCATCTGGAGCTGGATATCTTGCAGCCGTGAATGTGCAAGTGGAGAATGTTTAAAATACCCCACAATTTGTCTACCGATTGCAATGGCATCGCTCACACTCCGTTGTGACAGTAGTCCCTCGTTGACTACAAGCTGCAATGTGTGAGCAAAGCAGCCTAAGCTCCGCACGCCCATGTTGTCCATGGCCTTTTTCATATTACTCGCATCGTCCCTAAGTATGACGTGCACTTTATTCAAAGGAATGTGCCACTGGTCAAGCATCTCCTTAATTGCAGCCAAAATGGTATCGCTGGTGTGTGAACCATGGAAGTTTTTAGCCTGAAGCATTGCACCGCACGGTGTATAGCTCATGTCCAACCAGTGGACAGTTGAGCTTAAAAGCGACATTGGACACACAGCAGAGCTCCATCTATCTGTAGTGTAGCTCATTGACTTTACACCTTTAATCTCTTTTGAGATGTGTTTGCACACTTTTTTGTATAGTTCTGGCAGTGCGGTCTCGGAAAAATACTTGCGTGATGGAAGAGAGTACCTGGGCTCCAAGTATTCCAGTAGGCGACGGAAGCCCTCATCTTCAACAACTGACATCGGTTGAGCATCTAAAACAATGAATTCTAAAACTTTCTGTGTTATTGCCAAGGCTTTCAAGCTTTCTGTCGGAAACTTTTCATGTCGTTGAAGTGCATCTGCCAAAGTTAGTTGCTGGACTGTATTGTCTCCTTTTCCTTTTGTTTTGTTGAGCTGCAGGAATTCGGAGTGCTCCTTAGCATGGTTCTTTTGGATGTGCTTGATTAAATTTGTAGTATTGTACGTTGCAGTCTTACCACCACCCCTCGAAACATTTCCTTTGCAGAGATTGCACGCAGCCGTTGAACAAGTTGGCGTGGCAAGAGTGAAATATTTCCACACAGCTGACTCTTTGGCTCGCTCCATGTTATTTAAATGCTCCAACTTGCTCCAGCAGGCGACACACGTGCTGCTAACTAATGACGTAAGATCTGCTGCGACGAGGAAAAAAGAAAAAGAAAAAACTGATCGGCCAGTGGATCTGTTAATTTTTCCGATCCCCGATCCAGCTATTTTGTCAGTATCGGGGCCCATATCCGATCCTAATATCGGATCGGTGAACCCCTAGCAGGATCCCAACACCACTCTCAAGCCCCACAGCCCCTAAACATGAGGCTATTTCCATATTGTTAGTACCGAGTCCACCAGCGCTCCCTGGTGTATGGCGTGGGCAATGCCTATGCCATAAGTCACAAAACGTTCTTGACTGTGGTACAAATGGAGCAAACGGAGGAGCGTGGGGAAAAAGGTGTGGCTTGTAAAGCAGTTTTTGTGGCTTGCATCAGCCATTTTGTGCAGTTACATTCACTGATTTGTGTCTGTGAGCAACAAAGGAGTATACACAGGTTATTTCTTTTACACACAGGTATGTGGATGGCTTTTGCAACAAATGTTTTGGATCAATTGGGGCGAAACTGTAAATGTAAGATTTTTTTAAAGTGTGACTCAAAGAATGTAAATTGTGCATTGCATTTAAGGAATTGAAAAGGTGTCACTGTTTTGTTCTTGTGAAAGACTGAAAAAAAATCTACTATTACAAAACTGCTACAAAAATTTCCTGACTTCAACTTCCCAGTTACAAGACACAAATAATTTTGCACCAAAAATACCTTCATAATCATGGCATAGGTAATTATTGCAGTATCTCTAAAAACCTCTGGAAATGTAATTTTTAATTTGGTTTTATTTTTGATTGGTTGAAAAGAAAATTGCACTTGATGAATGAATTATTAATTTATATAAATTAATCATTTATATTATAATTTATATGTTGGTTATTAGTCCTCGAGGCAGCTGTTCGGAGTTTGATAACCTGGAACCTATCTGCTTCTCTTTACCCTTTTTCTCTGCCAATTTTATGTCTATCTACTGTAAATACAGGCCACTTTAAAATAAATTCACATTTCTTTTCATAAAATGTGTTGGTTATTATTTCTGAACATATCTTTTGACACTTTGTATTCTGCTACAGCTTTTCAAAGGTTAAAGCACACAGTGTGACTTCTGCCCATTCTTCACACTATTTATATAGATTAGTGGTCCCCAACTCCAGTCCGTTATAGTATTGTCCTATTAAATCTTAGAGACACTCCTGGAGTCGGACAGCCCTAATGGTAAAGATGATCATGAATCTATTCTTCTCACCCCACAGATTTTCTCCAGTATTTCGGTCCAAGTACTGAGATGGGAAGGGAAAAAATCACAGATATGTCTCTTGAATTAATCCTGGGTTAACTTGACCATATGTTTGCAATAACCATCAGGAAGTCTCAATGTTGCTTCATGTCAAACCTACTAGAAGTATGTAAATGACATCTAATGGTTGCTTAGAAAGTGAGGCCACCCTGTAGCTTTTTACATCCCTAACTGTACTCGGCATTTTATGTGATGGCAACAAGAACTTGGATCCTTGTTCAGCCTTGTGTATGAGAATGAAAGCTTTTTAAAACTAATTGATGCTCATCTAACAACTGTAGATATGTGCAGGTCTGGATGGAAAATGCTAACTCTACTGTAACAACAAATTACTTAAAGAGCCTACATAGCTAAAGGTTAAGTACAATTTGTAGAAGTGTGTCTGTTCCACTCATTTAGTGATTTATTGGGGTCCTAAGTATGGCACTGATAATAAAATAAAAGTTTCTGAAAATGAAAATTTTTCCCACTGTATAAAAAAGGTACTAAAGATAGAGAAGAAACTCTTGCATGCAAATTAGACACCTTTAAGTGGAAAACTCTATTTCCTGCATATTTTTTAAAGCTTAAATATGTTCTCTCTGGCCTAAAGTCATCAACTCATCAACAAATTCATAGTGTAAGTAAAGCAATGACTGGTTGTGGTTAAAGAATGCCATACTGTTGTGTGTTTGTATGTATAACGAATAATATCTGCCAAGCTGTAATTTCCAGAACATTTTATTGAAAATATCTCTCATTCTGATATTTAATTTTAGTTTCTGAAGAAGTGTGACAATATCTCTCAGTATTTAGAGGAGAAAATAGATAGATCTGATAACCCCCAACAATCCTTTTAGGCCAATTTCAGTGTTTCTTGAACCATGATGCCGACTCCATCAAAAACTTTGTGAATAGGAGCATTGCACATGAAGGCACAGGTGGTGACCAGTTTGTTTTTGACATCAACGTGAGCTTCATCCACCTCTTTGTTCACGTGTTTGCAGCCCATTTCCTTCATAGCTCCAGCTGTCTGAGCATACGGCCACCTGAAGATAAAACATGAAAAAACAAGGGAATTCTCACACAGTCTCCTAAACTAAAACATGCCTTTTTCTAGATTAAACAGAGTTTTACACACTTGTCACATTCTTTGTCCTGCCCCACGGTGAGCTCACAGCCGGGCAGCAGCTTCGCAGCCAGGACAGGGGAAATGCAGCACATGCCCAGAGGTTTTCCAGCTTTGTGGAAATCCTTGATGAGCTTCTCTAGATGTGGCTGGATGGTGCAGTTCTTGTTCTTCACAGCCCAGTCGCTCAGGTTCTTAGCCACACCAAACCCTCCTGATGGAGAACATAAGGATTTGTTCAGAAACTAACATTAAACAGGAGTTTCACACATCTCCCTCTGGGTTTATAAAAAGTCATCTCACCTGGAATGATGGCAGCATCAAACGCTGAGACGTCCAGCTTGGCCAGATCTTTCACGTCACCCCTGGCGATACGAGCGCTTTCCTGCAGGATGTTCCTCTTCTCCTCTGTAGGTTTCCCCTCACAGTGGTTCACAACATGCATCTGATCTCCATCTGGAGCAAACATCTCCACCTGATAACAAACAACCAATATGGTAATTTAAAAAAACACACACATTAACTCCTGCCGGTTTCCTATCAACATGATTTGACAAATTTGACAATTTGACCATTTTTGCCACTTACTTTTGCTCCAGCACGACTCAGATGGACCAGGACAGCCGAGGCCTCATGGATCTCTGTGCCGTCATAGACTCCACAGCCTGACAGAATAACTGCAACACGCTTCACCATGATTACTGAAAAACACAAAAACCATGTTCATCTGGTCAAAAGGAGACTCTTTAGGACAGTGTCTCCGAAGTTCAGCTAAAGCCTGTTAATCAGCCATGAATTTAAAGCAGGTGTGTTGAAGCAGGCAAACACCTAAAACATGGAGTGTGCCTTTAGGGGCAGGTTTGAAAAACACTAATTTGATATACACTCACTGGCCACTTTATTAGGTACACCTTGCTAGTACCGGGTTGGACCCCCTTTTGCCCTCAGAACTGGCTTAACCCTTCGTGGTATAGATTCAACAAGGTACTGGAAACATTCCTCAGAAATTTTGGTCCACGTTGACATGATAGCATCACGCAGTTACTGCAGATTTGTCAGCTGCACATCCATGAAGTGAACCTCCCATTCCACCACATCCCAAAGGTGCTCTATTGGATTGAGATCTGGTGATTGTGAAGGCCATTTGAGTACACTGAACTGATTGTCATCTTCAACAAACTAGTCTGAGATGATTCGAGCTTTATGACATGGCGCATTATCCTGCTGGAAGTAGCCATCAGAAGAAAGACACACTGTGGTCATATAGGGATGAACATGGTCAACAATACTCAGGTAGGCTGTGGCGTTGCAACGATGCTCAATTGGTACTAAGGGGTCCAAAGTGTGCCAAGAAAATGTCCCCCACACCATTACACCACCACCAGCAGCCTGAACTGTTGATACAAGGCAGGATGGAGCCATGGTTCGGTGTTGTTGACGCCAAATTATGATCCTACCATCCGAATGTCGCAGCAGAAATCGAGACTCATCAGACCAGGCAACATTTTTCCAATCTTCTATTGTCCAATGTCTGGGGGTGTCCTGAGCAGGCTCGAAAAGAAGACGGACTTCTGAAGACTGCTCCCCCACACAGAATCTTCAAGCCTCCATCAGTGCATCCTTCCAGATACACCATCAGTTTTTTTTCCCCTGATCTTTCATTAAACTAAAATACAAATAAATATTTAAAACAAGTGTTACTTGTTTGGCAATCCAGGTTGTTTTATTTTAACCCACTATTTGGTAGGCTAGTCATAACGTTATAGTTGTTTGTGGTTAAAACCCTAACAGAGACAGACTAACACAAATCTGTTCCGTTATTAACATTTTAACAGACATTAAAGGCAAACAGATCAACAGAATGAATTACTTACCTTATTCAGTTTTTGTGGTATTTCTTCTGTTGTTGACAACGTGTGTAGCAGAGCTCTTTAGTGGAGGTTTGAAAACTGAGCTACGAACAGTGAGGTTTTATAGCCCTCTCCTGCCCTGTCGTGCTCCTCCCACCAACCAGTAGTATCAGTCATCAGAGACGTTGAAGTTAGCAGAAGGCGTTAAATAGTTATCTGGGAGATAAAATGCAGAATCATTGCTCTCCGTGACATTTATAAACTCCCAGTTTTGGTGACGATATGAAGAGGCGTTTAATCGCATACAATCATGACGCACGGGTTCAGTAAAGTCACAAAGCATAAAAACGGAAATGAATCAAGTTTAGTTACGACACTACAAACTTACAAAAGTTCCGTACTAATAATAATAATAATAATAATAATAATAATAATAACTACTATTATTGTTATTATTATTATTCATACAGAGCCATCCAAATATCTGTACCCGTCCATTAATGATTAATAAAAATCATCATTATTATTATGCCCTGCGATGAACTGGCGACCTGTCCAGGGTGTACCCCGCATATCGCCCCGTTACTGCTTATTTTTCAGGAAAACTAGGTGAGCTGAAATTGGAAAACAACCTTGTCATCCAATCGCTTACAGTGGGCTGTGCTATTTCTCTGCTCTACCCTTTTGCTCGTCCTATTTGTTTACGTGACTCACAAGCGTATAAAAGTCTCTCTCACATCGTCAGAACAGCACTACAGCTGCTATGGCTCAGTCCAACTCAATTTATGTGTCTGTCGGCATCCTGGGCATTTTAGGAGGTAAGTTTTCAATTTTACATCATGATTAGACTATTAATCCCCATGTTGGTGCTGTTGGGATTTTTTCTTGTTTAGGTATTTTAGGTAAGGTATTTCATATGTCTTTTAAACTAAGCAACCTGTGTCCATTCGGATGTTGATACACCATTGCCTTTTGTGCATAAGGAATTTCCAATCGCTTACCCTACGCTTACCCACGCTTGCCATTTAACTGTTTTTATTTTTCTCTTTCTTCTCCTTTGGGGTTTGAAACCCTCCAAAATTTCTGATTTTGTTGTTTTCAACTCAGCGAAGATAGTTTTTACTGAAAATTTAAATGATGAGAATGAATCTGTGTCTTTTGATACTTTGAATTGGCTTTCCGATAAAGACTTCAAAAGCTAAAACTGGGGTCAAAAGTTTAAAAGATTAGTTAACATTTCTTATGTAGGCTATTGTAAGAACGTAGATTGAGAATTAGATTTATTACATAAAAAAATTATATTTTTATGTTCATTTTTAAAATAATCTTTTTGAGAGTTCAAATGACCCTCGAGGAGAAACAAAAGAAAATGCCCCCAAGGATTGATTGTCTGAATTTTCTTTCTTTCTTTATATCTCTGTGATTAGATGTTAGATGTTAAATTATCTTTAAAAACTTTATATTTCAAAGTTTGTTTATCACATAGCTATACTAATAATTATATAATTTAAATGCATATTATAATGCATATTAATGCATATTTTGTGAATATATAACAAAAAGTTGTCATAATAATTTAATGGGGCAAGAAAGCATTTGTCATAAATCCATACATCCATCCATCCATCCATCCATCCATCCATCCATCCAGGCGGTGTACACCTTAGACAGGTCTCCAGTCCTTTTTCACCAGAAATAAATGTTCTAAATTATAAAATGACTTTGTTTAAACTTTGTTACTTTGTTTACTGGTAAAGTTTGCGCAAATATCACATATTAAATGACATGCTTTCTTGCTTTTCATGTTTTTATCAGCCTGAATATTAAAAACACTGGAGATAAAAGTGTGTCACTTTAAATTCATGATAAAAAAGTATTTATTTATATATAATAAATATAAAACATTTCAATTATGTTATTGCCACGTAGTTCTATTTAAAGATTGTGGACATCAAAACTTTTACTGTAATGGTTGGCAAGCCTTTGTCAGAACAGAAGAACAAGTTTTTTAATTTCATTTTAATTACGGGTTTTCTTTAGATTAAATTAGGTCCTGGTAATAATTATTTACTTGACTTTCAGGTTCACTCCTGATGCTGGTAAACAGCTATGCCAGCTCTCCTGAAAAAGACTTCATTCCCCACACTGCACTGGGGATTTTACTTCTCTTCATTGCAGCCTTGTTAGCTTACACAGGTTTGTTTTTAATATATTTCACCTAACAAATTTGAATTTCTTGCCTGTTTCCAGACTCGTGACCTTGTCTTCTCTCTTTCCAGGTGTACGTCACAGTCTGTCTCACTCCCAGCTGTTTTCCACTCTGTGTCTGACCATCTCTGCTCTATGGTGCGGGTCAGGTCTGGTATATATCCTGAGAGGACAGAGTGTGCTGCCGCTCTTAGAACTGAAGTCATCTCTGATCCCTGGGCTGGCAGCATTTACCATAGCCCTGTTCATCATAAGCATTTCAGCCCTCTTTGTGAATAACCCAGTTCTGCTGGTCATAGCTATCAGCATTTCCTTAGCATGTGCCCATCAAATCGCTGGTCTATCAGATTCAGGGTTTGGTCAGTCTGCCACAGCTGCAAACTACCTCCTTGTTTGTCTTGTTTGTGGCTATTTTGGATTTGGGCGTCTGCTATACACCATCACAGAGGGTAAAGTGAAACCTCCAGGTATAGACATGAAACAGAAATTTGAGCTAAAAACAGAGCAGAACCAGAGCTGTAGTGATGCAGTTAGTATAGGTTTGGTGATGAACTTGTTATCTGCCTCTGTATTAGCGTGCCCCCTGCTAGGTGTGGTTCCCCAACTCTCTGTTGGTCATGTCCCCTGGCTTTGGACAGCTGGAGTCTTCCAGCTTGGCATGTGTGTCCTCTTTTACCGAGCCATGGACACACTAGCTGCAACTTTCTATGGGTTTACATCCCTACTGAAATTTGCTGAGGGTTACAGTGCTCTGTTATCTTTGTACTCCATTCAGCCTTTCTCACCTGTTCCCTTCCCTGTTGTCTTTGCAGTTCTTTTCTCCGTCCTGGCGCTGTTCAGTTGTCAGAAGAGTCTGTTGGATGGCTTCTACCAGTTATTCTTTGTAGCCTATTGTATTTCCATTGCAGCCCAGCCTCAAGGCTTCTTCCAAGGAGGCACTCAGGGTGTACAGGGAGCTATATTTGTAGCTACTGCTGGGATGCTTTTTGTTACTACATTCAACATGGTCTCCAGTACCAGAATTTCTACTGGGCAGGGCCACTTCAAAGCTTTAGTAACCAGGATGGGCAGTCTTACTCTCAGGGCTCTTGATAAAGAACGACATACACCTCACCTGGGCTACTCCAAATATGCCGATGCAGAAGTTTTGGGCCACGCTTGCAATGTTCTGGCTGCTTTTGCCATCACAGCCATGGTTGGGGACAGGAACCCTCTGGCTGTGCTGGTTCTGCCTTGGGCAGTGATGGCAGGTGGAGTGTTGCAGCTCCTGTGTGGTTCAGTGGCGTTTGCTCGGGGTAAAACCCTTGAGAGCACTGCGTTTATTCTCTACGGGTTGATGTGGACAATATGGGGGTTGACACGATTCGGTGGTCTTTACGGTGAGACTAGAAGCTTTAACGTTGCTGTTGGGATCATTGGCTTCATGTTATTTAACTTTCTGGTGACAGTTGCAGCAATATTTCTTAATGTTGCCTGGTTTGTCTACGCATTTACCTTCCAGCTCATCCTCATCAGCTTTCTGCTGGATGGAATAGGTGTATTGCCTTATGGTTACGATATTGGCGTCACAATAATTTTTGGTCTTGTCAGTTTTTACTGTTTCCTGGCGCACATTTTTAACAGCACCTTCCAGTCTCCACAAATCCCCTTAGGAAGACCGTTAGTGAAGCTGGCTGGGGTCGGAGGAGGGGAAGGGGTCTGTCCACATGTGCCAGCTCGCAAAGCAACATCAGTCCAGCAGATTGCGGGTAAGAAATAAAAGATAATGTTGATAGTTTTTAGCTTAATCTGTTAATTAATATGAATCAACTGAGCTCAGTTTTTTCTTCTGCTCTGTATTTTTGTGATGTAGAAATCATGAAAAATGGAGGCATATGTGGAATGCCAACTGACACAGTCTACGTGCTGGTAGCTGCCTGCAACAGGCCGGATGCAGTGATCAAAGCTTACAAGTATGTTTCATTGTTGTGAAGCTGTCTCTGAGCGTCAAAGTTTTCTGATTTCTTCTCACTAATCATTGATTTCTTTGCCTTCAGGGTTAAGAAGCAGGCTCAGGACCGACCTATGTCTATGTGGATCTCTTCTATCAAGCAGCTGGAGCCTGTTAGAGACCTGCTGAGTCCTCTGCTCCTGGACTTCATGGAGGCTGCATGGCCTTCTTCTATCAGCATGGTCATCCCCAGAGGTGAGGGATTTCTTATTTTCTGGTCAAACTCAATGTACATTCACGGTGGCATAATGTACTTAGTTGAATATTAAATGGGTTTTGTTGGCTGACTCTGACAGGCCCGTGGTTGGACATATTTGGTTTGGGAGATGCTGCCATACACATTGGGACTCCACAAAGCATTGCCATTAGAAGCCCAGACTGTGCAGTTGCCACACATCTTATTAATCTGGTAAAGTCCAAGATTATGGATCAAATCCCACGTGATTTTAAATAAAAATAATCTTAAATTCTGATTAGGGATTGACCATGTTCTATTTCTGAAAGGTGGGTCCAATCGCAGTAACCTCAGCTAACCCCACAGGTGAGGCGGACACAACTCACCATAACCAAGTTTATGCCAAACTGGGAAAAAAGGTCAGAACCATGATTTAGTATTGAGAAGTTCAGCAGAAAAGAACAATTTTATTTTTTCTGTACTAAATATGTGTTTTGTTGGTTAGGTGGAAGGGGTGTTGTGTGATGGACCCTCCCCAGAGAATATTGCATCTACTGTAGTTGACTGCACCAAGATTGAAACTGGACAAATTGGTTTCTTTAGAGTGGGCCTCATTCCAAAGTCAAAGGTAGTAAAGATACCATTGCTCATGTTCTCTCCTTGTAGATAAACTATTTTTATTTTACTGTTTATCTAATGTTGATGCTTTCCATTTTTCCTGCTCTTAAGGTTCTTCAGATATTTGATGAAGTTCGAAATCGCCACAAAAAAGGGTATACCAATCCAGGATTTGAACATGACTTATGCCTCTAGGACATCCAAGAAGATCAAAGTCCAACAAACACAACAGAGTCAGAAAGAGACACTGGAAACTCAACACCATCAACAGTTTCACCTCCACAGTCACATTTTCAGAAATGGCTCATAACAGCTCATTTGGGCTCTTTGCTGTAAGGTGGCCAGTGATCAAGAATCTGATAAACACAAATAGCCACTAAATTACCTGAAGAAATATTTTAAAGTTGTCTAATAGTGTATAATGTTAACACGTAATAGCTAATTTATTTTTTGTACTGAATGTAAGGTTTTTCTGCTTGTCATTGCATTTGTATCTCTTTTTACATGCTGTGTATGTTTTAGAGGTAAAATATCTGTGTTACACCATACTGTATATATTTTTTCAGTTCTGCTGCCCTAACCAATATATATAAGTACATATCATGTACTGTGTTAAGTTATTGAGAACATTGTCATGGAAGCTTTGCACACGGTGAAATATACCTTGTTGAACACATCATTGATGAGATTAAAAATAAAGTAAAAAAGCAAAGCAAATAAATTACTAACGGCACCGTAATAAGCACAAATGAATAATGTAGAAATGTTCGATAAAATTTTACTTTTTTAATAAATGTGTGATTACTTACAGCAATTAATTATCAAGAAATCCCATTTATGTCATTATGCACCATATTTATATACATATTTTTAAAAACCAATAGTGATTAGTTATGTTCTCAATGGCTTAGTTTTTCTTCTTTTTTTTTCACTTTTTTTGAAATTGTGTTGCTTTTCGATATCTTTCAGTCATCAGAAAGGTCCTATTTCAGTACTTTAATTTATCTGCAGGTCAATAAATAAATATGCTTTGACTTGTAAAAGCGAGCTCAGCTCTAATAAAAAAGATTTTAATTACAGTTAATTCATGACTAAGCAAGGAGAGTAATTACTTTTTCCCATAGGGTCAGGTCAATTTGGATAGTTCTTTTCCCAGAATGAGTGAAATTATCATTTGAAAACTTATTTTGTGCTTACTCAGGTCATTTTTATCCAATGGCAAGATTTGTTTGATGATCTGAAACATTTAAGAGTGAGAAAAAAGCAAAAACAGAATAAATCTGTAAGGTGGGGAACTGTTTTCCCCAGCCCAGTATTTTTATCTCATATACAGATTAAAACTTCAGGAGATAATCTAACATCCATTAACATAAATTAGAGGAAGTTGAGTTTATGAGTTTTGGGGAAAAGGGAGAGGAAGGTTACCCAGATTTATGGGTAGGAATGAGGAGAGCAGGAACAAAGTTCAGCATTCTAACACCCTGGTGTATATAGTTGTTCTCTGACCTGGTCGTGCCATTTTGCTGGACTTATTTGAATGCACGTGCTCGCACAAAAAAATGTAAAGTGATATAAAACCACATACTGAAACCTGGTTGCAGCAGGAGGATTATGTCAGTATAAATGAGTCAACTCCTTCCAGTCATTTAAATTTTCACATTCCTAGAAATACTGGGCGAGGAGGAGGAGTTGCAGCCATTTTCCGTTCTGATTTACTAATTAGTCCCCTACCAATTGATAGCTACAGTTCTTTTGAGCATCTAACCCTTAATTTTCCTCATCCAAGTTGCAAAACATTAAGACCATTTTTGTTTGTGGTTTTGTATCGTCCACCAGGCCCTTACTCTCAATTCTTGGATCAGATCTCACATTTTTTAACTGATATAGTATTAAATACTGATAGGGTTATTATAGTGGGGGACTTCAATATTCATGTGGATACTGAAAGTGATAGCCTAAATGCAGCCTTTAATGCTATTTTAGACTCAATTGGCTTTACTCAAAAAGTACAGGGATCGACCCACTCAGGTAAACACACTTTGGACCTTGTACTGACATACGGTATTGAGTGTGAGGAAATAACAGTCCACCCACATAACCCGGTCCTGTCTGACCACTTCTTGATAACTTTTGAATTTACTTTAACTGACCATCTTAAATCTGAAAGAAAATTTCATTATAGTAGAACTTTATCAGACAATGCTGTAACAATTTTTAAAGAATCTGTACCATTCTTACTTTCCTCAGTGTCTCAGAGTAACACAGTGGATGGCAGCAATTCTATCTCTAACCCTTCAGAAATTGATGGTCTGGTTCACAGCGTTACGTCCTCATTGCGTTTGGCATTAGATAGTGTAGCCCCCTTAAAAAAGAAAGTGGCTAGCCATAGGAGGCTGACTCCTTGGTTTAACGCAGAGTTGCGTACTTTAAAGCAGAATACTAGGAAGTTGGAGAGAAAATGGCGCTTTACACATCTAGAGGATTCCTATTTAACCTGGAATAACAGTCTACTGCTGTATAAAAAGACCCTTCGACAAGCTAGAACAGCATATTTTTCATCATTAATAGAGGCGAATAAAAACAATCCTAGGTTTCTTTTTAGTACAGTTGCCAAACTTACACAGAGTCATAGCTCTGTTGAGCAAACTATTCCCCCGGCTCTTAGCAGTGATGATTTTATGAGATTCTTCATAAATAAAATAAATTTTATTAAAAATAAAATCATTGGCACCCTCCCAAACATGAGTACTTCTTCCTCAGTAAATGAGTCAGTATCGGAAAGAACTGTAGAACCTCAGTATTGCTTAGGCTGTTTTGATTCAGTCGAGCTTTCAGAATTATCAAAAATATTAGCCTCATCTAAATCTTCAACTTGTATTTTGGACCCAATCTCAACCAAATTATTTAAAGAAGTGTTCCATTTGGTTCCTGGCCCCATTTTGGATATGATGAATCTATCCTTAGTAAACGGATACGTACCACAGGAATTTAAAATAGCTGTAATTAAACCTTTACTCAAGAAACCTTCCCTTGATCAAGATGACTTAGTGAATTACAGACCTATATCTAACCTTCCTTTCTTATCCAAAGTCCTTGAGAAAATAGTTGCTAATCAAGTCTGTGAACATCTAAACAGTAACGAGCTGTTTGAAGAGTTTCAGTCAGGTTTTAGAGCTCATCATAGCACTGAAACAGCACTGGTGAAGGTTACTAATGATATTCTCATGGCCTCAGATAATGGACTGGTGTCTGTTCTGGTTTTGTTAGATCTCAGTGCTGCTTTTGACACAGTCGATCATAATATTCTCTTAGAAAGGCTTGAACATGTTGCAGGGATCAAAGGAACAGCACTAGGCTGGTTTAAATCATATTTGTCTGATAGATTCCAGTTTGTTCATCTAAATGATAAATCATCTTCACTCTCAAGGGTTACTTGTGGAGTTCCACAGGGTTCTGTCCTTGGACCAATTCTTTTCACCATATATATGCTTCCAATTGGTAGAATCATTAGACAGCATGGGATAAATTTCCACAGCTATGCCGATGATACACAACTATATTTATCCATAAATCCTGATGAACCCAGTCAGTTAGGTAGATTACAGGCATGTCTGGAAGACATAAAAGCATGGATGACCCTAAACTTTTTGCTTTTAAATTCTGACAAGACAGAAGTTGCTGTCTTTGGACCAGAAGTTCTTAAACAGAAACTGATTAGTCAATCACTTCATCTGGATGGCATTAAATTGTCCCCCAGTAATAACGTAAAGAACCTCGGCGTTATTTTTGACCAAGACTTGACATTTAAATCCCATATTAAACAGGTTTCTAGGATTTCTTTCTTTCACCTCCGGAATATTGCTAAAATTAGAAACATCCTGTCCAGGAGTGATGCTGAGAAACTAGTCCATGCATTTGTTACCTCAAGGCTGGACTACTGTAATTCTTTACTATCAGGAAGTCCACAAAATGCCATTAAAAGCCTTCAGTTGATCCAAAATGCGGCAGCAAGAGTTCTGATGAATATTAAAAAGAGAGATCACATTTCTCCTGTTTTAGCTTCTCTTCATTGGCTCCCTGTTAAATCCAGAATAGAATTTAAGATCCTTCTTCTTACATACAAAGCCCTTAATAATCAAGCTCCATCATACATCAGAGATCTAATTGTTCCATATGTTCCTAAAAGAGCACTTCGCTCTCAGACTGCAGGTTTACTTGTAGTTCCTAGGATCTCTAAAAGTAGAATGGGAGGCAGATCTTTTAGTTATCAGGCTCCTCTCCTGTGGAACCAGCTCCCAGCTTTAGTCCGTGAGGCAGACACTCTGTTTACTTTTAAGGCCAGGCTTAAAACTTTCCTTTTTGATAAAGCTTATAGTTAGAGTGGCTTAGGTCATCCTGAGCTATCTCTGTAGTTATGCTGCTATAGGCTTAGACTGCTGGAGGACAGACTTACCAATTTTCTTCACTCTGCTACTTCCTTTTCTCCTACGACTCTCCAGTTGTATTACAGTACATTCTGTTATTTCGACTGTTAACTTTGTTTTCTCTCAGTGTTTTTCTCCCCATCGAAGATACACCTGGTCTGGTATCCTGCTTGGCTGCAATGCCCTGTTGGACGGGGGTCATCGACTGGGATGATCCTCTCAGTAACTGAACATCCACTGTGTCCTGTTATCAACTTTTTACTTTCTGTAACATAGAAAGTTCTCTTATATCGGATCTTCTGTTCCTTCTGTGTTCTGCTCTGTCTTCTCAAACCCCCAGACGGTCGTGGCAGATGGCCGCTCCTACTGAGCCTGGTTCTGTTGGAGGTTTCTTCCTGTTAAAGGGGAGTTTTTCCTCTCCACTGTGGCTACATGCTTGCTCAGTATGAGGGATTGCTGAAGGATTGCTGTGGTTGGAAATCTGCCCAACCTCACGCCAATGACTGACGCAATCTGCTGGGATTCCTTAAATTGGAAACTTTTTAACTGATTGGAATGTTTGTATAATTGTATTGAAATGACTTCTTGTTAAGTGCCTTGAGATGACATCTGTTGTGAATTGGCGCTATATAAATAAACTGAATTGAATTGAAATACAGGTGAAACTCGAAAAATTTGAATATCATGCAAAATTTCATTTATTTCAGTAATTCAACTTAAAAGGTGAAACTAATATAGGATATAGACTCATTACATGCAAAGCGAGAAATTTTGAGCCTTTATTTGTTATAAATTTGATGGTTATGGTTGTTATGGTAGTTATGGTTATTTGATGGTTACAGCTTATGAAAACCCCTAATTCAAGATCTCAGAAAATTAGAATATTGTGAAACAGTTCAATATTTTAAGTTCAAAGTGTCACATTAATCAGCTAATTAATCCAAAACACCTACAAAGGGTTTCCGAGCATTTAAATGACCTCTCAGTCTGGTTCAGTAAGAATTAAAACCATATGGAAGACTGCTGACCTGACAGTTATGCAGAAACCCATCATTGACACCCTCCATAAGGAGGGAAAGCCTCAAAAGTTAATTGCAAAAGAAGTTGGATGTTTCCAAAGTGCTGTATCAAAGCACAATAGAAAGTTATGTGGAAGGGGAAAGTTTAGAAGAAAAAGGTGCATAAGCAGTAGGGATGACCTCAGACTGGAGAGGACTGTCAGGAAAAGGCCATTCTAAAGTGTTGGGGATTTTCTTTCACCTTTTAAGTTCAATTACTGAAATAGGACAGAATAGTAGGATATTGCAATAAAATATCCACCTTAGCCACAGACTGACACTTTAGTGCTGTCTAAAAAAACACCCAAAATAATAAGTAAAGTCCATGGTACTTTTTGCATGAGTTAAAAACAATTATTATGTGTACATAATAGTTATTCTAAAATTAAACAAAAGTATTTACAGGTGTCAGGCAAAGCAGTGTATAACAATGTTGTAAACAGAATGGTGGCAACATAGCAAATTGAAACACTTTTTTGGTCGATCTCTTGTTATTCTCTGCTACTGTGGAAGCCTTTTGGTGCAGATTAGTGACGCCACTCACTGCTGACATAGTTGCGATATGCTGCCCTCTTAGCAATTTCCTGAAAATGCCAATTTTTTAGGGATACACAATGACTAAGAGGACAGATTGATTTACCCCACCAGAAAAAGGTCTGGTTAAATTATCCTGAAGTTCCGATAGTGGAAACACGTCTAATGCTTACCAGGAAGCAGTGATTAGTCTTCAGTCGACTGTGAGATCATAAAACCATGGTTGATTTGGAGAATTGCCCAGTGACAAGGTGGAAGTCATGAAAAATGTCTTGGAAGCGGGAACCTGGAGGGTAAACAGACCAGCTCTCTGCCCAGGAAATTACTCTAGTATTCTGAGCCCAGTTAATTCCCCATAGTGCCTCAGCTTAAAGCTGGGATCACACTGTGCGATTTTAGCCATGCTAGAACTTTTCTTTCATTGTGAAAAGAATCTTGATGACAAACGGGGCGCATGCATGTGGTCCGCAACTCCATGCCAGTGCAGTGTGACAGGCTCCCCGACAGTTTATTTAGCGCTTGTCCAGCCAAAACCAGCTATCGTGAATCTTCAGGCACTGCCTGAAATTCTAAAATCAGAGACTACCGTCAATGACTATGAACGACGTTGGCTTTTGGCACGCCCTGCTGCAGTTTGCAGTTTGACCAACTGAAATCTTGGGTCGTTCAGTGTGACACACCTCTAGAGCTCGGTCGAGCTTGCACAGTGTGGCATGAAGCAGTCTTTTCAGACCAGTGAACCAGTATTAAGACAAGAATGTTCATTCAGGAAACAGAATTATTGATTCCCTTCAGGTTGACAAAATTTCTCCTCCACTTCTCATCAGCATCATTATTCGGATGCACAGGGGGATTGAACTAAATGATTACATCAACAATCCAGTTTCCCAGTTATTTGGTATGGAGCTTTGTTGGCTTAGGTCTGATGTGAATTAGATGACAAACCTGGAATAAATTTACTGCATCATTTGGACAGTTTGGTTTGGGACAGTTGAAACCATCCAGTCACTTTGAATTAAAAAGTTAAAGTCCAACTGTGTTACCAAGAGGTAACTGAGTAAACAAAATTCTACCAGGCATCCATTTACATTTTTAATCCTGGACAGGGGGATTGGGTAAGGGTGTCTAATCAAGATGTTATCATGGGAGGGGGTGGGTACATGATGGACAATGAGCTTTCAGTCCAAAACTGAGACAACACAATTGCATACAAGAAAGACAATTGTACAAACTCCCTATTTCTTTGAAAGGAAACTAGAGCTACAGAAACTTGCCTGATTATGTAGCCATTGATTTCAGAAACACTCCATGGGTGTTAAAGCATCATGTTCTGTGAAACATTCCCACCCAACATAAAAAAATAAATTACCTGGAAGCAAATTGAGGAACTAAGCACCTTTACGGTCAGTGATGCTGTTTGCGTGTCAGAAAGTTTCCTTTTCCCACGCAGGACTGTGGAAAATCTTGCAGTGTACTTTAAACTGAAAGGTGTGCTTTGTTAACTGACTAAAACATGGTCCTATAGGGGAGAATTGTGAAGAAGCTCACACCCAGTGACTCAAACTTTACTGCAGGGATAGGGTTTTGGAGAATCTGAGTGCAGTGTGTTTATTTCTTGCTCTTCCTCTTTTTACAGAGGTCTGGTTAATCTTTTTTTAGAGTCTTTCAGGAAGTCAGTCAAAACATTATTTAACCTGGAAAAGTTTTCATTCAGTCAACATTTGTCTTCCTGACCTTTTTGAACATTAAGGGCAAATAAGTTAATATGAACAACACTTTCAGATGTTCTCCGGGCAATGAGTTACCAAAAAAAGGAAAGCACCTTTTCTTTTCATATTTATGTCAGTATCCAATCTAATCCATCTTTATGTTATGCTATCTTTAGGTTAAGTTTTTCCCAGGGTTTGGTTGAATGTCTGTTAGTTAGCAAAATACCTAGAAACGTTAGAGAGGACCAAAAACAAGTGTTTACATTTTGGGGGTGATCCGGATTAGCGTCTTGGGGTTATGGGAAAGGAGGGGTGATTGAGCTGTCTTGACGGAGGTCTGTGCTCTCCGAGTGCTTTTCTTGTATATGAAGCACTTCACATTACCACAAGGACCAAAGTGCTGTGCAGAATAGGCTATATAAAATCATTAAAGGTATGAATGCTTTAGATAAGGAAATCCCACTGAATGGATTTGCCCTGTGGTTGGGTAAATATTTATAAATATGGAAAACGTTATACTCTTTTATACTTTGGACAATATTATTTGCCCTATTTTGATCCTGTCTGTTTTAGCTAAAAATAATTACTTTAACTTTCTTTAGCCCATACATCATGTATGAATGTTCCTAAAAAGGATGTTAAAAGTTCCACATGATGATTTGATCAAATCTAAAAACTTTTTTAGACATCCTGTTCTAATAAGGAAACTTTGATTCATTCTCTTTACTAAAATAGATTGCTATTTGGATAACATTTAGAAACAATGACCTAACCGTTAATCATACCTAACCCTTGATCAAACTGAATAACTAACACACAACCTACATACATCACCCCAAGCTAATTTACTACATTATCTGTTATTTCTTAGTTTTTTCTATTTAGGACAACTTTCTTTCGTAAATTCGTGGAAACAAAGCTGTTTAATTACTTCCTCCACCTTTAATCACACAATTTAGTAAACAAAACAAGAATGTGACAATGTTCTCTGATATCTAATTGGACAACCACCCACTTCCACTCATACTGTAATTTTTATTTCTTCAGAAAGAAAAGTGATACAGGAAATGTGTCAATAAGTCCTCAAGAACAAAACCTAAAAGCTCACCCTTGTGAACAAAATAATGATTTCTTCTATCAAATAGTCACAAGTTAATAAATGCGCAATAATATCCACTGTACAAAGAATACAGATTTCAGTTTTTCTTTTAAAGCTGCTACACCGCACAACCTTTTAGCAAACCAGTGAGCATAATTACATCATACATTGAATAAAACAAATGCACATTTTTTACCTGACGTTTCTTTAACAATAACAAGACAACATTTTGTGAACTTTCTCAACAAAACAAGTTGGCCTAGCTGCTGTTGGCTTAATGGATTTCTTGATCATTTAATACTGCCAATGTTTGAACCTTGTACATAATATAGTCAGAGAGGACAATTACTCACTCCCATACTCAGTTTGCATTTTCCTCAGTTAGTTTCAAGTTAAAGCTACTTTGTGTATTTTTGTTAATTTTTAACAAAAACCCCTTTGTTCTTTCAAAAATATGTGCTTATTCATGTGTAATTACTTCTACCTACTAATGAAAGTATTCTCGTAAGTGTAGAATCTGCTATTCAGAATACATACGCGCGAGTCACGCAAATTGCTAAATCCACGTTGAGCCTCCATCTTGGAAATACATTTGCCAACGAGGGACATTCCTGGAAATTCTAGCTCCGCCTTTCGCGCTTTGGCTACACTCAGTTGCACCGTGACGAATGCCGGAGGGAGATTGTCTACTCGCGACGCGGCGCACGTCTGACTATATAACTAAATGCAATGTAGTTTTCTAAAGTAACCTCATCACTGGAAGGAACACTGGACGAAGTCGTAGTACTGGAAGCCATGTTAACCTTGGCATGAAACGGCCACCGTAGGAATGGGGGGTGGGGTTGGAGGTGGGGCTAGAACGTAATATTCAGTTGGTTGTTTCACCGTTAGATGGGAGAAGTTCTTACACATTATAGCTTTAAACTAACCCAAATTTCAATTCAATTCAATTCAATTCAGTTTATTTATATAGCGCCAATTCACAACAGATGTCATCTCAAGGCACTTAACAAGAAGTCATTTCAATACATTTATACAAACATTACAATCCATTCCAAACCTGAATGTTGTTGGACCATGGGTGGAAACTGGAGGACTCCAGAGAAAACCATGAAACTTAATCAACTGAATTTCACAGAAAAATCAATTTAATTTTAGATGTTGAGCTTAAAGAAAATGTGCTATTTACTTTTTTACAGGGTGTAAACCTTTGTACCTATAAACATGAGGAAACGATGGAGACATTGTGGAATATTAACCCCTGTCACATCCCTGAAGTATCCCATTCTGAATATACTCAGATAAATTGAGTGTTCTGCTTCGTCCCAACTGGAAGCGTTAATATCTTGGGGGTTCTTCTGTGTTGCTGGGTTTTTTCATAATAAAAGAACAACTGACCATCTGAGAATACAATCAAATAAAACAAAGCTTTTTAAAAGTAAATGGGTGCCCCAAATGGTCAGAAAGCAGATTATGCCTTAAGTTTCACTTTTAGGTTGATACATCCTGGAGAGTGAATCATCTTTCTTAGAGCTTGAGTGAAGCAACTCCTGTGTCACATGTCTTCATGAATGCATGGTAGATGAATGAGAGCCAAAATAGTTCTCTTTTTTTATTAACTAGTGTTTAGTCAAGTTACAGGTTTGTCTGAAAGAATTTCCTTGCCCAAAAAAGGAATCTTTCAAATTATAAATCTGACTAATTGCTTTGTAATACACGGATAAACTGTCAGAACTGATGACAACACTCGATGTACAGTATGATCTGATTTCAATAACACAAGACCTGACGTCATTATATTTCTAAATTTAATCAAAGTCATGCTTATATTTAAAATAAATTATTATACTTAGTATTTTATTAAAACTCAAATTCATATTTTATGTTTTAATTACTGTTCTAAATGGATATAAAATAAACGTTTTAAGAGAACACAAAAGTTTACAGTTTATGCTATTTAGGTACAATTTACATTCTTGCTCTGAACAATTTCCCGACATATATATATATATATATATATATATATATATATATATATATATATATATATATATATATATATATATATATATATATATATATATATATATATATATATATCAGTAGAGAGTATTGTAGCCCCTGGAGACATCAGTACAAACCATTTTCTTTAAAGTAAACCTTGAAAACAAAAGTTCTCTTAATAAAGAAAATTGAAACAACAATTAAAAGTTTGTTTTTTCATCTGATATAATTTAGGTTTAAAGATTTTCTGAAACTTGAAATCCTGAATCCTGGCCCTATCCCAGCAGTTCATGGGTGAGAGATGGTAAGCCTGGATGTCATTTAGTCATTGATTGGGTATCACAGAGACACAAAAAATTAACAACCATACACTCACACTCATATTCAAGAGCAGTTTTAAGTCCCCAACGAAACTAATGTGCATGATTTTGGTTTGCTGAGTTAAAGATAACTAGATTCTAGGAGAATAACCACAGGGACAAAGTGCAAAAGTTAGAGCTCCTGGTGCGGTGGAGTATATTTAGGTGGAGTATAGCAAAACCTAGCTCAACTAATCCAGCTGTAATAGGAAATAAAACACTCTGTGTTCTTATTTTCGGGACCACACAGAAAAGATGTCAGATTACTATTTGTCCCACTATTCAGACTCACTGACACAGATTAGACCCTAAATTCTTTTTCACCTCTTTTCAGCCTCATTGTATTAGTGGTTGAATACTAACCAAAGCAACCCCAAGTACTGAAAGGAATCCTGCTCATTGAAATAAAAGGAGCATGGATGTTTAACAGACCTCTTTTGACTTCTATTGGAATTTGCAATCAGCTTTCAGGGCTATTAGCCCTAGAATTCACTGCTGTTACAATCCTATGAATCTCATCCAATTCGGAAACTAAAGAATGGCCCAAATCAAATAGATTTTCGAGTGGTTAATATTTAACAATGGACAATGTAAACATTATGAAAGGGAAGAAGAAGATTTGTTCTATGATTTCATTTCATGTGTGGTCAACCACATTTCGACTACACTTAGATTGAACCATTTTTCTCCACTTATTTTGCTTGATAGACAAATGTCCAAAAAATCCTCAATGTTCCCTACAACCCAACCATCAGATAATCTTGTAGGTCCACCAGACTTGAGAACAATTTTAAATAACACGATATTTAATAAAAATATGTCCTGTAAAATAAATATCCTTAAACAGCTAAATGCTATGTTTGACTTTCTTATATCTCAGTCTGTATATTGAAACACTTTATTTGAATACATATTGGGTTTTTTTAAACTGTTTTTTTTTTCGTTTTTGCAACATTGCTTCAGAATATTTCCCTGCACTCTTAGGACCATGCTTTGTCTACCTTGTGTTTTCTGCATCCTTTGTTCTGCCTAGCTCCCAAATGAACTATAAAACGTGAAATATTCAATATATCAATGATGACACGCGTGTACTTATGTTTTAGTTAAATATTTTATTCGCACAGAGTAATTCAATACAACTTACAATGAACCTTATTACATACATTTGTTCTCTACAGCCAAAAAGCCACAATGTATGCAGAAATAATTTTTTAAATACATGAATAAATATTTACAAGGTTTTTTAAATATATGTTGATATTATATGAAACAACAAAAAGTTTTTGCAGTTTCAGGATAATGTGAGAGACACATATCTTTAATAAGTTAAGGTATCTTAACAAAAAATTAATCAGGGTAAAATGAATATTACATTTTCAGGCACAAGAACTGCTTGGGTTTTAACATCTTTAAAGACAACCACACTTATATAAACAACACTTTGGTTTTAAATGTTTGGTTTGGTGCTGATCCTCACATGAAGCCATCAAGAGGTTCTCTGGAAGTAGACTCTTACAACATTGTGTTTTTCAACCTCTCAAAAATCGTTAGGACTTTAACCGCAGGGACACAGCCTTCTCTTACAATACTGATGATACCTGAATGAAAAATGAGAACACCTTCAGTTAGAGTGGGCTAGGTAAAACCAACTTGAGAAGGAGAGGGGCTTTAATTATTTACACTTACCTTCATCAATCCTGAGACAGTTGACCACAGTTGAAGCCACAACTTCATTGGAATCGCCGTCACAGAGGACCCCTTGGATCTTGTGCCCCAGTCGACTGTGATTAAAAGAACATAGTTTTGTTTTTTTAAAGAGATAGAGAGAGAGAGAGAGATAGAGAGAGAGAGAGAGAGAGAGAGAGAGAGAGAGAGAGAGAGAGAGAGAGAGAGAGAGAGAGAGAGAGAGAGAGAGAGAGAGAGAGAGAGAGAGAGAGAGAGAGAGAGAGAGAGAGAGAGAGAGAGAGAGAGAGAGAGAGAGAGAGAGAGAGAGAGAGAGAGAGAGAGAGAGAGAGAGAGAGAGAGAGAGAGAGAGAGAGAGAGAGAGAGAGAGAATGAATGTATATGCTTAGAAAGCAACTGTTTTAGTAACCTGTTGTGAGATAAATGTCAGTTCAAGTTCTTTTTTGGAGTTTCTTACTTGATGACCATGCTGTGGTGGGTGCTGTCTGGTTCTCCACTGGGATTGGCTGATGTAATAGCGAGGGGTCCAGTGATGTCACATAAGTGGCAGGTCACCGTGTGGTCAGGGACACGGATCATGATGCTGTCCCTGGTGCCAACACGGTCATAAGCTGCTCCCACACCTGCAGAAGAATTTTTTATATTTGAGATTAGAATTTTATTTTACTGACCTGAGATCAAACTCAATAAAGCCAGGCAGATTTCAGTCCATGATCATGAAAAGAAATGATTTCACACTGTTTACCAAGTTGGAACAGCCAGTCTCCTTTGCTGACGATGCAGCTGATGCCTCCAGGATAAACATTCTTCATGAACTCCCACAGCAGAGGGCTGAAAGGAGGCTTGGCTGCCACCAGCTGCTCTACACTAGAAATGCAAATGCATATAGGCTTCTCTGCTGGCCGGTCCTGGAGGAAGATCATATTTAACAAAACAGTGACACATCAGATACACACTTTGAAAATGTATATCATTAGTGTAATACAGTTCAACCAAGTCCGTATAATTTTCTTACCTTAATGTTGTAGATTTTCTCTATAGCCTGGGGATTCTTGCAGGAGGCAGCTAGAGCATACACAGTGTCTGTGGGAATACCGCACACTCCTCCCTCTTCCAGGAGCCCACCAATTTTTAAGAGGCCGCTGGTGAGGCGAGAGCTAGCCACCGGACACGGAAGCTCCTCATATGTTTCTGACTTTATTTTTTCCTAGAACCAGAGATAATGCAGCAGATTTGCTTAATAATAAAAATTATTGTGCAAATGACAATTCCAAGAGGGTCCAAACTTTTCTCAATGGAGTAATTACCTTGATGAGGGGAGGTCCCATTGGTAACACTCTTTGTGAGAAAATGCCATTTACCAGGGAAGCCAAAGTACCATATATGGATATCAGAGACACCAGTGCAAGCATAGCAACTGTGAAATAAAAGGCCAACATGTGCATATAGTGAGGTGAAAAGATCCATCTAGATTTAAATACCCAATGTTAATCAATATATGTGGCTAATGATAACTTACTTTCAAGCTCATATGGCAGTGTGTGCAGGGTGGAGAGAAGGAAGCAAACAAGAACGACCTCCATGAATGTTGTTAGAAACAAAAGTATCAGGTTTCTATAAGCAGCTGGAAAAGTTAACAGAAGGTTACCAAAATAATCAAAACCAAGCGAGACACAAATATCTACAACTGAAAATATACAAATAAAACCTACCAATCAGCATGAGGAAAGCATTGATGACAAGAAAGGCGATGGCTCCTGCAGTAAAACCATAATCTGCCTCAGTTGAGAGCTGAAGCTGGTTACCTGGTGAAAAGTGATTTGAGATTATATATTGCAACAAATATTGACCTGCTACTCATATATTTGCGCTGACATACCTGCAAATCTAAACCATGTCCACGTTGCCCAAACAACCACATAGATGGAGGAGATGACTGACCCGAAGCGGCCACCTCCTGTCACTTGCAACCTGCTGACATAGGCCTGGATGATAGCTCCAGAGATCAGGACCCAGGGGATGGTCAGGTGCAGGAGGGAAGGATTTATACTCATCCTTCTTGAATGAAGAGCTGACAGAGCTGCAACCCCATTTGAAAGATAGAACAGCGCATCTGAGGTCTGATCAGTTGGGGGCAGCACATCCTGATCTCCCTGTTTAGACCTTCTACATCTCAAAGCCCTAATCAGCTGCTCAGAGGACACTGGTTGTGGTCCTACAGGTATGAGAGATTTTTCTGCAATGGTGTTAATGAGACGGGTGAAGGTGCCATAGATTGAGACTGGAGTAAAGAGACAACAAGCTACTCCAAAGAAGATGTAGTAACCCTGCAGGGGGATCTGAGGGACTGTGGAGACTGTGAGCAGGACAAAGAGCAAGTTATGGATCAATTCCAGGACGTCCATGTTCAGGCTCCCCACACAGAGCACCAAGGCTGCCACCACAAAGAACCAGTCTCCTACCATTGCTTCCCTTCCAGAGACAACTTTATTGTCCTCCACTATTAAAACAGACACCACAAACTCATCCCAAGCTTTGATCAGCCAATATGTGGCATGTAACCCAAACTTTGTGGTGTGGTAGCAATCTTGGCGCAGATGGGCATAGTAGCTGGAGAACAATTGGGCAACTGAGATGATTGATACCCAAGTAACACCTAAACCAAATGATTTCATGTACCCAAAGCTGTAGAAAGCAAAGATGAATGGAGCTATGGAGTCACAGAAGAAACCTAAAGCCATTGGTTCTGCATATTTTGTGTTTTTCTTCTTCTCCTGGCCTCCACTTTGAGCTTTTCCTGAGTTGGGACTCCCTAGAAGGAGAACATTAAAGAGTGGGGTCCCAAAACCTTTTAGGGCTAGACGCTGAGTGAGACCTTTAATTAGAAGAGCAGCTGAACCATAAATGGCAAAGATCAATATGAGCAACTCCAGAACCCCAGAGACCACCAGAGCCCAGGAGTATGGTGCTAGAGCCACTGCTTCAAAGATCAAAGTGGCTGTGATGGCTCCAAAAATAAAAGGCATGATGTAGTTGACCGTGGCAGAGCAAAATGCAAGAAGAAAAGACAGGAGAATGTAGGGGACCAGGCCAGCAATTGCTGACTCTTCTATAGACAAACATAAATAGCACTGTGTGGAGTTGTTGACAGATGTGTTGCTCATCATGTTGTTGGATGAATTGTTCATCATCTGATCTGTAGTTACTGCCATATTTGGACTTTCAGAAAGGGCACCATAGTAGATTCTGGTGGCACCATAACTACTCCAAAGAGCAGCATAGCCAATGAAGGCGGTACCACTCAGGTGGTCGTATTTACGGAAGGAGAGCAGTCCAGCCACCAACTGGCATACACCACCAATCAGGATGAGATGTACTCCTGGAAAAAGGGTTGCAAAATTAGGGTCAGCTTTCTTAAAGCATTTTTATGTACATTTTGAATATGTTTTGCTTATTTATATAAAATTTTACCTGCAAGAATGTTCTCTACTCCAACTGGAGCTTTGCCATTGTGAGCTGTATTGAAGTTCTGCAGAAGTACAAGGAATGCACTGATTCCATTTGACAACATGCCTAACACTCCCGGTTCCCCATAGAAACTGGCAGGAAACCCATCCGATGCGGCCATGTTTTGTCCTATATTTACAGTCAAATTAAAACATGAAAAACAAAACAGACTAGGCAATAAATATCATGAAACCAAATTCTTCCACAGCACACAAACCTTCACATAAAATTTTAATGTTTCACTACTCAGAGCAGGCAGTACTTTTACACATTCCTTTATGTCTTCTGGGAATGCTTTCTAGATAAAAAGGTCTATTGTCTGGAGGCCTTTTCTGTCTTTTCTCTATATACATATATCATATACATATCTGATGGTTGCTGTTCCTGCTCTATCAGGAGTGTGCAGAGTAATTGTTGTAAAGTAAGTCATGTAATAAGGAACCATACATACAGGCTAATGCCTGTATGTATGGTTCCTTGTCCAATTTATGAAAAGCAGTAATTTACTCCCAACCAAAATATGTTTTACAAAGGTATTTACCCTCAAACCTGTGATTGCTTTAACATGGTAAACATGTTTTTACGATGCAGAGAGGCCACTGTTAAGACAAAACTATTGAAACCCATGGCAGAATTAGGCTTAAACTAATCTTTTAATTTTACCAACAAGTTTCTTCTGACCTGAAGTAATATTGTCAATCATAATCGGACTGACAATATTTGAATTGACCTAATAATTACGGTAATGGCAAGGAGCCATTCTAAATATGAAGACTTAAGAGAAAGGAAAAAAAAATATTTAATATAGCATGATTTCTTAAATTCTAAATAAAAACAGATGCTTATTTAAAACATTATGCTCTTTTGTGCTGCGTCATTATTTTATAAGAAAAGTCATTCCCAACCAGAAAAAAACTTCTTGGTTAAATAAAAAATAATTGAAAACCTATATCTGTCAATAGTATGAATAATTTTGGGTTTAAGGGTACACGATGTGATAAAGGTTTACCTCTTGTTAGTAGCAAAGAAGTAAGTGAGGTCTTACCTTATGATAGACGAAGCGTTGATTCATGCAGCAGCAGAGATGCAAGTTTGTTTTACAAGGCTCCCCTATATGTAGGAGGAGTTTATGAAAATTCCCCCTCTCCACTCCACCATCAACATCCTGAGAACGGTGACATCACTGATTGCACTTGACACAAAGCTAAACTTTTTTCCTCCTCCTCCTTCCAGCTGATGATGCCTGCTGTGATAATGAGGGACAATGACTAACATGGAAATTCTTCTTTTTGATTCGATGCAAGCTTGTCATAGATACCCGCCCTGCCCTAGCTGGTTTTGTGATCATTGTGTTGATTACAGCACAATAAAAGGCAGGTAGGTTTACAACTAGAGAAGCATCAGCATCTTTTGGAGAAAGCTGCTGGAAGCCAGAGGAACAAGAACTAAGGTCTTTGTGATAGAATCCAGTTGAAGCCATGCTCTCAGTGCTACAGGTAAGAATTTAGATGTTTTTACATTTGTGAATTAGCCGGAACACACTTTCTTAATTTCTTGTTAAGGTTATGAATCTGTAAAAAGAGCATTTAAACTTCTCTAAAGGGCAAAACTTTTCTCATTTTAGCGATAACCCTTTAATTATTCTTGAGAAAAAAAAATGTTTGTCTTTTCACTGAGAGTAAATACAAAGTTTTTAAGGAGTTCTTGTTAAGGACTAAGGTTAGTTTTGGGAAACCACACTTGTTACAACACTTATACGACAGCTCTTTGGGAAGGAAAAGGTCCTGATTGATATTCTTTGAAGTGACAATCGACATCAGACCGAAGTCCACTCTGAGTCACACAGTAACAAAGAAAACAAATTGCAGTGGTGTCAGTTTCCTGTAACAGACTTAAATTGTTAAAAACAAGAATGACAAAGTATAAACCTCATTCCCAAAGTGTTTAATGTGTAACCAAGCACATTTTGCCCTGTTGGTGCTAAAGAAAACAATCCGGCCAGTCCAGGCTGCCAGAGGAGTTCATCAATCTGCAGTGCAGGGTAAGACTTTGTGTATTTTCTCTCTGTAAAGGAAACATGTTTTATCCAAACTGGCTCCTGTTGCAGCACATTTATGAGCTCACACAAGCTTACATGTGTTGCTCCTCTCCATCCTTTGCTGCAGTTTTGAAGTACCCAGCTCCTGAAGATACGGTCACAGCCAGTTTTGGGAGGTTCATAAGTGAAATCAAGCCCCAGCATCAGTCTTCTGTTGTGCTCAAGCGCAGTAAAAGGATGGTGCTGGACAGCATGGGGGTCGGCCTAATTGGAAGCACAACAGACGTGTTTGAACTGGCCCTGCAGCACTGCAAGGTAAATCAAAACAAATGAACAAAATGAACAAATGATCAAAGCGGGAAAAGATCAGTGGTTATTACATTTTTTTAGTCAAGAACAGATCATTTAATACACTTGTGTTCTGTGTCCGATGACCTTTCAGCACATGTATGCACCTGACTACATCAGCTCTGTGTACGGCCGCAGGGAGGTCCGGCTTTCCCCAACACTGGCTGCTTTTGTCAATGGAGTGGCGGTTAGTATGAGTAGCTGGAACAAGTTTGGTCTCAGCTACAGGAACTGCTTTCACTCAGCTGTTCCTAGTCTGGCCCCTAAAACAACAGGGTTAGTTTGCGAAAATAAAAACAAGTCAGCTGTCCCTAAAACTGTCTATCATTACATTACATCTGCTTCCAGAGAAGCTATCTAAACATTAAGCCTGTTTCTTCAGAAAGCAGTTTAAGTAATTTTCCATATTAAACACACCAGGTACAAACAAACAAGCACTTTACTATCCCATGACTATCCTGAGTCAACTGAGCTGTAATCTGCGTGTAGTTTCACTCTGATTTATCAGCACTGGTTCTCTTTTTGCTTCCAGACTCACTCCATGGACTTTGATGATACATGGCATCCAGCAACTCATCCATCAGGAGCCGTCCTTCCTGCTGTGTTAGCTCTCAGTGATATGATGCCGGCAAGCAGGAAACCCAGCGGCCTGGACTTCTTACTGGCATTTAATGTCGGCATTGAGATCCAAGGGCGCCTGATGGGGTTCTCCAACGAGGCTCGCAATATTCCTAAAAGGTCAGTTACTTAGAGTTGGAGTGAAGTTAGACCAAGATTAAACCTATTTAGAACAAACCTCCTCAAATGTAGATTATTTTACTTTTATCCACATGAGTTTATAGACTTTCTGTGCTGTTCTCAGCACTGCGGTGTACAAATGGCCACTGAGGTGCAATTGCAGTATTTAAGTGATTTATGTCATTGAGCTCTGAATGGAGCATAATCATGTTAATCTCAGGGACAGCAGAGGCTCTGTAGCATAATAAGCCAAGTGAAGGAAAAAGAGTGTGTATTTTGCAAACCTAAGTGACCTGACACCCTCTACTAGTTTTATTCAGAAAATCCTCAAATGTCAAACAAACAAAACACCTTTGATATTAGTGGGAGAGCTGGTTGTTTTAAGTTAAATCATGTCTGTAATGCATAATCAAACACATCAATTTAGTCACCAGTAGGAATGCTCCTTTACTGAGATATTTCGGTGTGTCTTTTTTCCAGGTTTCATCCTCCCACAGTGGTTGGTCCTATGGGAAGTGCAGCAGCCTGTGCTCGCCTCTTGTCTCTGGATCCCTCTCAGTGCAGTCATGCCCTGGCTATAGCTGCTTCCCTGGCTGGAGCTCCCATGGCTAACGCTGCCACTCAGTCTAAACCTCTTCACATCGGCAACGCCTCACGTCTGGGGCTTGAAGCCGCCCTTCTGGCCTCCAGAGGCCTAGAGGCCAGTCCTCTGGTCTTGGATGCTGTTGCAGGAGTGGCGGGCTTTAATGCATTTTATGAAGATTATGTGCCACAACCTATAGATTCACCCCATGATGGCCATGCTTTCCTGTTAGAGGAGCAAGACATGGGCTTTAAACGCTTTCCTGCCCATCTGGGGATGCATTGGGTGGCAGATGCTGCAGCTTCTGTCCATAAGCTTCTTGTGGGAGTTGGTCCTGGAAAGGTCTCTCCAGATCAAGTCCAGGACATCTTGCTCAGAGTCCCCCCATCTAAATACATCAACAGGCCTTTTCCTGACTCAGAGCATGAGGCTCGCCACTCCTTCCAGTTTAACGCATGCAGTGCTCTCCTGGATGGTGAGGTGACCGTTCAGTCCTTCACCCCAGTTGCCATGAGCCGCCCTGAGCTGCATGCTCTGCTGAGCCGTGTTCGGCTGGAGCATCCCCAAGACAACCCTGCAAACTTCAACCTGATGTATGGAGAGGTCCAAGTAATGCTTGTAGGAGGAGACATTCTGAAGGGACGCTGTGATACCTTCTATGGTCACTGGCGCAACCCTTTGACCAACGAGAGCCTGAGGAAGAAATTCAGGAACAACGCAGAGGTGGTGCTTCCATCAGAGAAGGTTGAACGATTGATTGAGGCGGTGGACGAGCTGGACAGACTTGACGACTGCAAATACCTTCTCTTACAGCTGCAATGAAGATTTTCAAACATACACTACAAAAAAACAGAGCCCAAATATCAAGTGCAAGCTAACCTTAAAATGATATGATAAGCATACTGACCTTTCTATTTATTCTAAAAATATTTTTTTATCAGAAAGTTTCTTTTATCAAAGAAGAAAGATGTTAAAATACTTACTGTCATGTCAGGTTGTACTACTTTAACCTATACAGAGGAAATGTTTAGTCTATAAGAAGGAGAATGGACTCGGTCTGCAAAGATTAGTGTTACATAGTGTAGTTATTTAATATTTGTACCTGTGTGACTTGTACACATTGCATGGTTAAATCAGTTGTTTATCAAGACACTTGTTTATTGTAATAACTCAAACATTATACCAGATAAATGTAGCATATTTGTTTGTGTTTTAATCCTAATAAACTTGCTAAATTCCTAAAATTGCTGATCAGGAGTATAATTTTCCCGTATAAAACAAATGTTGTCTTCTGTAGCACTGTCAAGCTCTCACGTATCTTCCTGTGATCAAGTTGTCACATTTTGGATTCATCAACAATGCAAACATCTGATGTGTCCAGGGTAGTTTCTGGATAAACATTAAATAAATACTCAATCAGAAGGACAAAAACTATAAGTTAAAAAATGTAATCTTTCTTGGATACAAATGATTGGAAAATATTCAAAGGTGGGTTTTTATCAAATACTTTTTTACTCTTACTTGAGTAAAAATATGTTAAATTAGTGCTACTCTTAATTGAGTTCAATTTTTTGTTTAATCTACCCACCTCTGAAAACATTGTAAGGACATTAAAACCTATTAAATCTATTTTTGTTTGTGTAGAAAAGCGAGAATTTGTCTTAATTTATTTATTATACATACATACATACATACATACATACATACATACATACATACATACATACATACATACATACATACATACATACATACATACATACATACATACATACATACATACATACATACATACATACATACATACATACATTATAGAATTAGTATTTCACCTACAGGTAAAGAAATCATTGTCCCCCTAAGGATGTAACAAGATTTAAAGCGAACGTTCCTCAATGACTTACTATTTTAGCTGACTACATTTACTCCAATGAACTGTAGTAAGACCTAATCAACTAAATATATACAGTAGCATTACAAGATGACTCATATGTTACTGAAACTAAATTAAGTTTAAGTCATAAGTCCATGACTTAATTATTAAATAAAATTAAATAAATTAGTCATCTGTCCTCTGAAACCTTTATTTTTCATAGTTCTCAGTTTTCCCCAAATTTTTATATTTTCTTTTGAACCCAGTATCGGGTCACAGTACCTCATGTGGCAAGCAGGGCACATCCATACAGCTTAACTCACAGCCAGGACACAACCATGAGAGTTCAGCCTAAATAAATTATGCTGCAAATGATAAATAACATTTTGCCGTTCTGCTGGATTTATTGGACCTAATTGTGTAAGCAATATCTGTTCTCTGTGAAATAAAGTGCTGTGGAAAAATATTTGCCACATTACAGTTTTCCTTTGTTGTCCCTTTGACACACTTAAATGTTTCAGATCTTCAAACACACTTAATGTCAGACAAAGATAACCTGGGAAAATACGAGAAAGAATATCTGAAAAAAGCTATCCCAAACAACATGGCCCTGTGAGAAAAATCAACTGTTCCCCAAACCACATCTTGTAGTGGTTGCATCAACCTTGAGGTCAACAATTACATCAACAACTGTCATCAACTGTAATAACTGTCAGTGACTGATTTGCATTACTGTGGAGATATTTTGGCCCACTTTTCTTTGGAGCATTGTTTTAATTCAGTCACACTGGATGGTTTTTGAGCATGAACAGCCTGTTTAAGTTCATGCCAACCTACATCAATCAGATTTAGAAAAGAAAGCTTAAAAATAGTAAAGGAGAACATGAACTTTCTCAACTTGCACTGCTTTAGCCATGCTTGGGATCTCTGAGCATGAAGATCGATGTGGTTAATGTTTACATTATTTAGTATAGGATCAGTGGAGATTGTTTTCAGAATTGGAGGGGAAAATATTTATTTTAGGAGTATTGATTAGGATAAAAGAACCATCCAGGATACTTCATGAACTTAGGCAAACTGTTGGTGGACTGAAAGGTCCGAATGAGGTGTGTCACACGGACACTGGCATCAAAAGTAAGGATGTTGTTTTATGTCTAGAAAATACTTGTAGCAAACAACTGGAAAATAGGGTTATGAATGGTATAAGTTACATTTAGCAACACATTAAGATGCATCAAGACATATTGAGTTGTTCCCTAAATATTAATATTAGAGTTGAATTAGGAGTACAGCCAAGATGTACAGCTCTACAGTCTACCTAGATCTACATTAGGTTTTTGTAAACGATGATACAATTGTTTTAATTGTTACTGGAGGTAGGAAGCTCATTTTTCTAAATGTGTTACAGTGATCTCTCAACGCTATGCATTTTGTGTATTTAAATGTGCAGTCTAGCCATAAGATCTAAAAGGTTTTATGCTAGGATTTAGCCCTACATATGTTCTCATCCTCTCTAAAGAAAGGAATTCCGTCAGCGGATGCCACCACCATGTTTGATGTAGTAATTTTGTGTTCAGGCTGTCCACCAGAAAAAACTTAGTTACATGTATGGCAGTCATTTCTGTTTTGGTCACTATCCACCAGAGCACATAAACACAAACCTTCAGGACTGAGGTCAAAATGCTCAGCCTTTCCCTCAAGGAGTTTTATGGCTCTGTGAAACACTAATGTCCCTCAGTCAGTTACAACATTTTATGTGCATACACAAGTGTCAGTAAAGCATCATTGTATAGAAAGGGATGAAGGATAATTACTTGTTTTAGATTAGGACTCTGACCTCTGACATCAGTAGACAAACGCGGGAAGACCTGCTCTTTGAAGCTATGCATTGCACAGCATGCTTCCGGCAAAACAAAATGGAAATACCTTTAAGTGATTTGTCTTGGACCTGAAATAAATGCTCACATTACACGAAAGTGTTTGCATCCATTGAGTTGATCAATCTACTTCAGTTTAATACAGTTTCTTTATTTAGCACAAATTCAAAGAAAACAAATCATACAGAAATATATGGTCAAGTCAATCCAGTTAAATATACAGATTGAAATTTAATAACATAAAATATTTTCAAAATGTATCATTGTTATACATTGCAGTAAATTTAAGTTCATTAAGTTCGAAAAGTGAAATTCGAGACAAAGATACGGGCCTCCATGCAACTAAATCATTGATGTAGATGAAGTTTCGAACAATGGCTGATCAGGTTGCTTTTGTTTATTTGAGTTCCAAAGTGTGAGTTTTAGTGTGTTAACTATCAAGAAGTTTCATCAGACACATTTTTGTAGAGACACCCACTTGGATATTGTTTCTTTAATAAATAAAACACACCTGTGATCTTTTTGATTATGCCACAGAATAGTTGTAAACGGACCAGTATGAATGATAAACCTGGGCAGGTGAATACATACACAGTTTGTAAAACAATGTCTCTCCCACAAAGCAAAGACAATGCAGCAGTGGTGCAACATCAGATTTACCAGCACCTGCCTCCTTTGGCTCACAGCAATGACATAGATGGAGCTTGCGCAGAAACACGACTCAACACTGACATCTAAATAAAAACTAAAAAAGAGAACTGACTATGAGTGGATACAAAACTCCTACATAACAATGTGAGGAATGTTTCCATTAAGTCTCTTGCTACAACATTCAAGAAAAGTCATAAATAAGGAAAGTAAACCCCCCTTAAGTCGGCCAAAAATACTCATTAAGACATGAAATGACAAAAAAATAATTTTTCAAGATATCACTACTGCTTGAACTCTAAAGCTTTTAACTCACAATGAATGTGCACATTTTATACTTTAGTGCCTAGCCATAAAATTGTGTTGAATAGGTATTGTAAGATCTTCTATAAAATATTTAATTTAATTTCAAACAAAGATGAGGGGATACAAAAATCAGTTTTCAAATATTGAATTTATTTATGAATCGAATTAAACTATCAAAATCAAACTGGCTCTGTATGAAATAGCATATTTGCCACAAACATTACTAGTTGCTTTGAGGACCACACCTGAACTTTCTGTTCTGCTTTACATTATTTTCCTGTTGCAAAATCTTAACATTTAGGCCACAGACTGATGGCTGTTAGAGCAGATGCCACAGTTCTATCACCTTTAGCTGTCCAAGCCCTGAAGCAGCAAAGTAGTCCAGACCATGACTCTACCACCACCATGTTTGACTGGCAGTATGGTGTTCTTTTATAGAAAGGCTTTGTTAGTTTCAAGACATATGTAACATGACCTACACCTTCCAACAAGTTCCACTTTTGTCTCCTCAGACCACAAAGTATTTTCGCCAAAGGTTTGGAGATAATTTAAGACTTTGATGACCTCCTGGATAAGTAGTCAGTATGCTCCAGTATTTTTATAGGGAATTTCACCACTTTTGCATGTTGTCTTCATTTGTCTCCCTGTGAGTCCCAAAGCCAGACTAAAATCGTAAATGACTTTGTTTCTTATCTGCTCTTGAACATCTTTATTTCAGTGCATAATGTGATACTTTTCTAGATCTTTCAACCTTACTTATTACCAGTGGAATTGATTACTGTAATGCCCTGCTTTCTGGTCTTCCCAAAAAAGAATATCTCAGGTTTACAACTTCTATAAAATTCAGCAGCTCGTGTCCTGACGAAGACCAGGAGGTGGGAGCACATTATGTCTGTCTTAAATTCACTGCATTGGCTACCCATATAATTTAAGATCGATTTTAAAGCTAAATTGTGTAAGAACTTCTCCCATCTAGCAGTGAAACAATATTACGTTCTAGCCCCACCTCCCACCCCCGATTCTGAGCGCGTTTTAACTCCTACAGTGGCCGTTTCATGCCAAGGTTAACATGGCTTCCAGTACTACGACTTCGTCCAGTTTCCTTCCAGTAATGAGGTTACTTTAGAAGACTACATTGCATTTGATGATGATCTGGTTGACAGCGTTACGTCCTCATTGCGTTTGGCATTAGATAGGGTAGCCCCCTTAAAAAAGAAAGTGGCTAGCCATAGGAGGCTGACTCCTTGGTTCAACGCAGAGTTGCGTACTTTAAAGCAGAATACTAGGAAGTTGGAGAGAAAATGGCGCTCTACACACCTAGAGGATTCCTATTTAACCTGGAATAACAGTCTATTGCTGTATAAAAAGACCCTTCGACAAGCTGGAACAGCATATTTTTCATCATTAACAGAGGCGAATAAAAACAATGCTAGGTTTCTTTTTAGTACAGTTGCCAAACTTACACAGAGTCATAGCTCTGTTGAGCCAACTATTCCCCCAGCTCTTAGCAGTGATGATTTTATGGGATTCTTCATAAATAAAATTAATTCTATTAAAAATAAAATCATTGGCATCCTCCCAAACATGATTACTTCTTCCTCAGTAAATGAGGCAGTATCGGAAAGAACTGTAGAACCTCAGTTGTCCTTAGGCTGTTTTGATTCAGTCGAGCTTTCAGAATTATCAAAAATATTAGCCTCATCTAAACCTTCAACTTGTATGTTGGACCCAATTCCAACCAAATTATTTAAAGAAGTGTTCCATTTGGTTCCTGGCCCCATTTTGGATATGATGAATCTATCCTTAGTGAACGGATACGTACCACAGGAATTTAAAATAGCTGTAATTAAACCTTTACTCAATAAACCTTCCCTTGATCAAGATGACTTAGTGAATTACAGACCTATATCTAACCTTCCTTTCTTATCCAAAGTCCTTGAGAAAATTGTTGCTAATCAAGTCTGTGAGCATCTAAACAGTAACGAGCTGTTTGAAGAGTTTCAGTCAGGTTTTAGAGCTCATCATAGCACTGAAACAGCACTGGTGAAGGTTACTAATGATATTCTCATGGCCTCAGATAATGGACTTGTGTCTGTTCTGGTTTTGTTAGATCTCAGCGCTGCTTTTGATGCAGTCGATCATAATATTCTCTTAGAAAGGCTTGAACATGTTGCTGGGATCAAAGGAACAGCACTAGGCTGGTTTAAATCATATTTGTCTGATAGATTCCTGTTTGTTCATCTAAATGATAAATCTTCTTCACTCTCAAGGGTTACTTGTGGAGTTCCACAGGGTTCTGTGCTTGGACCAATTCTGTTCACCATACATATGCTCCCAATTGGTAGAATCATTAGACAGCATGGGATAAATTTCCACAGCTATGCCGATGATACACAACTATATTTATCCATAAATCCTGATGAACCCAGTCAGTTAGGTAGATTACAGGCATGTCTGGAAGACATAAAAACATGGATGACCCTAAACTTTTTGCTTTTAAATTCTGACATAACAGAAGTTGCTGTCTTTGGACCAGAAGTTCTTAAACAGAAACTAATTAGTCAATCATTTCATCTGGATGGCATTAAGTTGGCCCCCAGTAATAACGTAAAGAACCTCGGCGTTATTTTTGACCGAGACTTGACATTGAAATCCCATATTAAACAGGTTTCTAGGATTTCTTTCTTTCACCTCCGGAATATTGCTAAAATTAGAAACATCCTGTCCAGAAGTGATGCTGAGAAACTAGTCCATGCATTTGTTACCTCAAGGCTGGACTACTGTAATTCTTTACTATCAGGTAGTCCACAAAATGCCATTAAAAGCCTTCAGTTGATCCAAAATGCGGCAGCAAGAGTTCTGATGAATATTAAAAAGAGAGATCACATTTCTCCTGTTTTAGCTTCCCTTCATTGGCTCCCTGTTAAATCCAGAATAGAATTTAAGATCCTTCTTCTTACATACAAAGCCCTTAATAATCAAGCTCCATCATACATCAGCGATCTAATTGTTCCTTATGTTCCTAACAGAGCACTTCGCTCTCAGACTGCAGGTTTACTTGTAATTCCTAGGATTTCTAAAAGTAGAATGGGAGGCAGATCTTTTAGTTATCAGGCTCCTCTCCTGTGGAACCAGCTCCCAGCTTTAGTCCGTGAGGCAGACACTCCGTTTACTTTTAAGGCCAGGCTTAAAACTTTCCTTTTTGATAAAGCTTATAGTTAGATAGGCTTAGGTCATCCTGAGCTATCTCTGTAGTTATGCTGCTATAGGCCTAGACTGCTGGAGGACAGACTTACCAATTTTCTTCACTCTGCTACTTCCTTTTCTCCTACAACTCTCCAGTTGTATTACAGTACATCCTGTTATTTCGACTGTTAACTTTGTTTTCTCTCAGTGTTTTTCTCTCCATAGAAGATTTACCTGGTCTGGTATCCTGCTTGGCTGCAATGCCCTGTTGGACTGGGGGCATCGACTGGGATGATCCTCCCAGTAACTGAACATCCACTGTGTCCTGTTATCAACTTTTTACTTTCTGTAACATAGAAAGTTCTCTTATATCAGATCTTCTGTTCCTTCTGTGTCTCTGCTCTGTCTTCTCAAACCCCCAGACGGTCGTGGCAGATGGCCGCTCCTACTGAGCCTGGTTCTGTTGGAGGTTTCTTCCTATTAAAGGGGAGTTTTTCCTCTCCACCATCGCTACATGCTTGCTCAGTATGAGGGATTGCTGGAGGATTGCTGTGGTTGGAAAGTCTGCATCAACGGGGCCCAACCTCACGCCAATGACTGACGCAATCTGCTGGGATTCCTTAAATAGGAAACTTTTTAACTGATTGGAATGTTTGTATAAATGTATTGAAATGACTTCTTGTTAAGTGCCTTGAGATGACATCTGTTGTGAATTGGCGCTATATAAATAAACTGAATTGAATTGAATTTAGTTACATAGTCAGATGTCTGCCACGTCGCAAGTAGACAATCTCCCTCTGGCATTCGTCACGGTGCAACTGAGTGTAGCCAAAGCCCGAAAGGCGGAGCTAGAATTTCCAGGAATGTCCCTCGTTGGCGAATGTATTTCAAAGATGGAGGCTCAACATGGACTCAGCCATTCGCACGACTCGCTCGTATGTATTCTGAATAGCAGATTCTACACTTACGAGAATACTTTCATTAGTAGGTGGAAGTAATTACACTTGAATAAGCACATATTTTTGAAAGAACAAATGGGTTTTCAAATGGGAATCAACTCAAAGAAATACACAAAGTAGCTTTAAGGTTCTTTAAATGGTTTTTAAGCGTCTTAATGGTCTTGGGCCTTCTTATCTTTCAGAACAGCTTTTACCATAAGAACCTTCGCATTCTCTGCGCTCCTCTGGAAACAGTCTCCTTGTCATCCCCAAAGTCAGGACAAACACTTATGGCGAGGCGTCTTTCTATTATTATGGCCCTCACCTCTGGAACAGGCTGCCAGAGGACCTTAGGGCCGCGGAGAACGTTCATGTTTTTAAGAGCAGGTTCATAACTCACCTGTTTAGCCTAGCTTTTAACTGATTATTGCTTGATTATATTTTCAGTGTTTTACTGTGTAATCCCCTGTTATTTTTACACTTTAATCTGTTATTTGAATCTTCCTGCCGGTGTGTCCTCTGTGGGAGCCCTGCTTTTAAATCAAATCTGTGGGTGAGGGATGGGAATATGGTTTACTGTATGTGGGGTTATTTTAATCTTTAAAGCACTTTGAGTTGCAAATTTTGTATGAAAAGCACATAATAAAGTTTGATTGATTGACTTCATGTTATGAGATAACTTCTGTTTCAATGATTTATCGGTTCTACAAGTTAAGCAGCATAAACTCCCTGGTGTGATTTATAAAAAAGGTTCTATAAGTTTATGAATTAAACTAAATCCTTATCCCTTATCCTTCCCCTAAACTACTTAAATATTTATTGACCATCTAAATATAAAAAGATTGAGAAATATTGGTGGTTTCAGCTGAAATCTACTTGGTACATACTTACTAGGTAGAACTGGCCAATTGAAATCATGGATTTTAGAAAACATTTCCAGAAGAGCACAGGGATATACATTTTAATGATTTTTGGGAAAACTAATCTCAAGATGGCTAATGGTGAGACATTGTTAAATATTAACCTAAATGATCAAATTTATCCACTAACTGATGGGGTAATGCTGTTGGTCCAAGGAGCAGTGTGTTGACGAAACGGTCTGTTGACGGCACAAGGCTTCAATTCAAAGGATATTTGGACCACAATCAAGTATTTTTATTGACACATTGAAAAATCCCCAGGAAGTGAGAAACTACTTAATATGTCTACCTTTAACAGACTATGGTGAAGTTTTTTATCTTTTGTGAGGGTGTGGGGGGGGGGGAGTCTTGAGTGAATTTGATCATTAACTGTTTAACTGGTGTCACTGAAAACTGAATCTTTAATCATTAAACTCCCTTTTTCTTTTTTGACTCAAAGGCAACTTTAATTGGAGGCAAACAAGAAGAAGAATACATTAAAACATATCCTGTCTTTTTCCTGGGCACAAAAGGAGGGGCTTACCCAGGACAACAATAATTCTGGAGGCACTTCTGTGACATAGGCAATGTAAATGTTTCACCCACACATTCAACTCAATACAACAGTGGTGCAACATCCGATTTCCAAATACATTAGTCTCCATGTATCCCTTTAGGTATACCATGTACAGTACGTACTTACAGCTACGATAGTTTCCACCTAACAATACCTGTGCAGGTTTCTTGAACAAGAGGTGGTGACTCAAAACTGCATGAATAAAACACAAACAAAAAGGAGGGCTCTGAGTGGGTGACAACTCTAGATAACAGTGAGAAGGAAGCTCCCTTTGTGTATTAGGTTGTAACTTCCAGGAAATGTCATCTATAAGAGAAATAAACCAATATTTCAATCAACTTAAATTGCTCATTGTAAAGCTAGGGTATATTTTCAGTCCAAATATAATTTTTTCAGAAGTCTAGGTCAAGAAAGTATCTGTGAGGCGGGTCTTTGTTTTTGTTTGGGGTTTTTTTTTTTGGGTTACCAGTGCTATGAACACTGATATTAACTGAGTCAAGTGAGGCCTGCAGTGTTTTAGATTTCTTGGCTTCTTTTCGGATCTATTAGACTAATATTTTTTACTGGAAAAAAAGAACCAAGAGAAAATTATAAAGTTCATTATAAAAGCAGAAATTCACCATATTTTACATAGATGGATCTTTGGATTTTAAGGCTTGTTGTTGGAGTCATTTCCCCCCCAAAATATGTCTGTCTTATAAGATATAGCAGTATACAATGTTATAACTGGCTTATGGATCAATCTAATTGACTGTTCATGAGGGGCATCTTCAACAACCCTTGCCGGGTTTCTGGTTTCAGTCTGCCTTCTTGGATTTCTACCTTGTTTTGACTGGTCCTGAATATGTTTCAGATTGCTCTCTGAAATAAAAAATAGCACTTCTCTCTGATTCTTTTCCTGGTCTAGCTCCATAAACCTGTCTTATCTTTTTATGTTCTATAGTTGAGTCCTTCATCGTCACCTTACAACAAGGGTCTACAGTGTTTTAAGCAGATCTGTGGACACACAGAGCCATACAATCTTTAGTGAATTTAAGACCTCACTGTAGAAACAGTCTTCATAAGATCACAGTATAGGTTTAGAATAGAAAAATAGAATATAATAATCCTATGTTATCTCACAAAGGGGAAATTCAGGTCTAACAGGTGACAGGTGACACTAAAGCATTTAGATTCACACAAGAAAAGTATAAAAAGTATAAAAACAGAATTAAGAATAATATATGTACATTAAGGACGAAATAACAGAAAACAAAGTACTTTACAGTTTTTTGAATGTACAACTGAGTAGGATAATTTAAAAACAAAAAATTGACAGAATGTGCATGTGTAGTTAAGCATTAAAAAGCAAAAAAATAAACATATTAACAAGAATTAAACAGAATATAAGCTGAGAAAACAGATGTGCAAATAACAGCAGCAGAAATGTTAATTAAGTGAGTTAAACAGCGCAAATTACAGCAGGAATGTGAACATTATTGGGTTAGTTGGTAGCAGTTCTGGTTGTAGAGTCTAACATCTGCAGGGAGAAAGGACCCTCCTTCATGCACCTAGGATTCAGCAGTCTGTCACTGTAGGAGGTTGCAGCTCAGCAACATCTTCCTGCATGACGTGGGAGACATTGTCCATCGGCGATGTTATTTTGGCTCCAACATACTTCGCCATGAAAGATGGATGATGCAACCATCTATATTTTTAAATAATGGTTCTCATTGTGGTTCTTGGAGTCCCACATCCTAAGAAAAATCCTATGAAACGACTTTGTAACCCTTTCTGGACTGATAGATATCAGTGACTTTGTTCATCATTGGTTCTTGAATGTCATTAGATTTTACCTACTTAGTGTTGTCAGACAGGTTCTATTTAAGGCATTAAATAGAACCATTAGGGCTGCATGAGACTATTGAAACTAAACTGAAAATATCTTATTGATAACAAGTACATTTTGATTTAACAAGAGAGGGCAATCACATTTTCACATCAGTTTGAATCATTAAATATCTAATCTTTCACAACAATTCCTAATCATGACAACCTTGTAAATGTAAATGTCAATTATTACAGCAGAGTAAACCGGCAAACCTTAGCCTAGGGCACCACTGTGTTCAAGGATTGTACATGTGCTCAAAAATAAAAATGAGTTTGTACCTCAAACATCTTACTTATTGTTTGTTGGCATTTCCAGCTTGCTAAAGGGGAATAGGATCCCCCTGTGCTGTGCACAGTGTAAATATTAGTATCTGATTCAAGTTTTCCAATCAGAGCTAAATATTTTTTTTCTTTAAAGATGAGTAGATTCGATCATCAACTGTTAAACTGTATGAGATTCAGGAAACACAAAAAAATATTTTCTTCTGTTTTTTGGCATATGACTAGCATGGAAACCACAGACAGATCAAACCAGGACTAATGATTCCAATCTGTTCAGAGATATGTGTTTTGGGTTGATTTGGGTTTGCAAAAGTTCTCAATTTTCTAATAAAAAAGCAAAGGTTCCTTTTGTCTATAGATGTGACAGAGGCACTGTTTCCACATAATGATGGCTAAATAAATTGCTTCTGTTGATTGACTAAAGGCAGAAAACTTTAAACAACAGCACAACATTTCAGAATGGGCTAAGCAACTGTTGATGAAAATGTTTCTCCCACAGACGAGACAGTGCATCAGTGGTGCAACATCAGATTCCTCTGTGGACCTCCGTTTGAAGCTGTGACATGGATGGAGTTTCCACGTAACAATACCTGACCAGGTTTGTTTTGTAAGGTGCAACTGGTTTATAGTAGAACCACCTTGGGTAAAGTCTTTGTCTCTGTTGCCTACAGGCAGCAACGTCACACCATGCATACAGCTTTTTATCTTTGTGTGGGTGGAAAAACTTTCAACAAACAATGAAATGGATGTTTTCTTTGAGCGTCTTCCTGAAAAATCCAGTAAAAGTAATGAATAGTATACATTAACTGTCCTTTTAAAAAGAATTTATGTCTTGATTTAAGAAATAAAAAGACACTAATCTCAAGAAAAGTTGTGATGTGGAAATAGTGAAACCCAAGAAATACCTCCTTTAGAAAACAGAACTCCTTTAGATACCAAGATTCATCATAATGTTGGAAACAGGGAAGAAAGGAAACTAGTAAGGACCAAGTTTCTGACAGTGTTAGTATTAGTGGGGTCTTCATCAGCTGTTATACCAATAGGGTTGGTGACTGTCAGTGTGTTCACCTGTGTCAGCATGGCAAAATATAGATCTAAAGAGACTTGCATTGATGTCTATAAAGGGATTTGACCACGAAAATGCATCACAGCTGAGAAGACGCCACCCTCTGCACAGTCAGTTTGGACTGCAAAAAAAGACACTGAGATCAGAGTGACTCTTGAAAAAGCCACGAGTGAAACTTATTAAATCTTTACGAGTCCCACAAAAGCTGAGCCACAAATAGGAAATCGTGTGGTTCATTGTGTAAAAAGAGCATCTCACTATTCATATCTTCTGACTAACTGGATCTAAACACAACTAAACACCTTGGCCTTTGCAATAGGCACCACTCTGCACTACCATTTAGAGACAAAGTAAGGGACGGCATTTCAGAAGAATGGTGGTTCAGTCCTGTAGTCAAATACAAATATATTTAAAGTGGAATTATCCTTTAGTGTCACCAGAGTGGAGTATTGCTGATCTAAGAACCCATAGGCAAACCTCATAGCAATAAACCAGTGGTGGTGAGAGTGAATTTTTCACATTACAGCAAAAGCAGGTAGCGTTTAACACAATAAATGCAAATGTTTCTTTAACAAAGTCGAGACAATATAGCAGTGTTGCAGCATCAGATTTCTGAACACCTCAGTCTCCTTGTACCTAAAAGCTCTGAAACACAAAGATGGAATTTTCATGTCACAATACCTGCACAAGTTGCTTTATCAGGTGTAACAGCTTTGCAGTTTCAACACAAAACAATACTTTTCTTGACAGAAAGCAACCTGAAGTATTTCTACACAACTATTGATCAATGTGTATCGGAGTGGGTGGAATAACTGACAAGATCAGCTGTGATGAATTGATCCTGACAGGTGAACAAAACACAAACAAGAGGATGGGCTCTGAGTGGGTGAAAACTCTAGAATAACAATGAAAGGGAACTTTCCTTTGTTTCTTTTTGTGTCATATCCAGGAAAATTCATGAATGAGGAAAGCAAAGCAACCCTTCTTTGAAAAATGTTCTCAGATTACTGACAGTAAAAAAAAAAAAAAAGTATCTCAAGGAAGTCTTAAAAACCCTGGGCAGCAGGATTTACCTTAATGTGCTTAAATATAGCAGAACCTGAAGTCATTATTCTTTTGTTAAACAATAGTAATGGATCGACATGAACGATCTCATTCTCTTGTTCATTCCATGACATGCTGACAAACATTAGTAGATATGAGCCTTTATGAGCATCTATAGCTGTGCCAGTGTTGGAGTTTCCACATAACAATGGCTGATCAGACTCCTTTTATGGTCAGACTAAAGCCAGAAAACTGAAAACAACTCATCATGTCACAAATAAATTTCGGAGTGGATTAAACAGTAGGCTATATTATCATGAAGTATCACATGTTATGCTCTCAAAGCTTTACCTTTTTCACTTTTTAACTTTAATAGTCAAAGCTAAAAAAATCTGAACATTTAAAACAAATGTTTTATTTTTTTTTATTTTAAAGTTGTTTTTTACAATATATTTAGCTGTATTTATTCAGTTAAAACGTTGAAAAAAATCCATTGCTATCATCATTAATGTTCAATCAAAATAAAATACTGTTTAGTGGTGGTGATACTTTTCAAGTGTTAGTAACAAGAAGAAATGTACTGATCATTCTCTGAAACCTAAATGCTTGTTAATGTGTTTGAAGTGCATGATCGGATTCACAAGATTTAAAAAAAGTATTTAAACTTCAATCACTGAGGAATCAGTGCTGAGGAAACAATGACAACACGGTTATAATGACAAAGGCAAATGGAATAAGTGAAAAGGCCACTTTTTATGTGTTCTGGTGCCTATCTCCAGCAATGATCGGGCGAGAGGCGGGATAATTACTCTTTACTATCCTTAATCAATGAAAATATCAGTTGTAGAAAAACAGGGAATCCACTTAAAGGAATTTGTCTTTAACAATATGCATCAAGATATCTAATATTTGGAATTATTGTCATAAAAAGCAATTAAACAAATAAATTCACACAAGGCAGGGGAAGAATGCAGGTCTATAGTGTCTATAGTCTATACTTATTCTACACTGTTAAATAGCATTTCAAACAATAATGTTCCCTGGACATTTTCAAGGCCTTATTTTATCATAAGGAAGTAGTTTTTCTGAATAATAACAATAAACATAAAGAAATGCTATCTGCTTAGCGGAAATTAAAGCCTGCGATCTAATGAATGTTTTATCTGATTCTCTTTTACTGGTCCAGCTGTAAATAATATTCCAATTAAGAACGTCTATGGATCAGCCTGTTCATTAATAACCATCGATGTATGGCTGCAAATCAAAGGGGAATTTTCTGAGGACACTTCCTTCAAAACTGTTTAACCAGAGGGAACCGGGTTGTTTTTTATCAATAAACAAAAAAACCTCCAGGGAGCAAGGAATATCCTAATCTCTTTCAATGTATTTTAACCTACAGATATTTTTATTGAGATATCAGGAAATATCAGGAAAGGATATCAGGAAAGACAATATTTTTGATTAAAAGAAAACTACAACTTAATATCCCGTGTATCTTTTTATCACCCACATTAAAAAACATTGTCTAACAATAGTAGAGAAAACTCATATAGATATGTATTTCTGATTTTTCCGAATAATAATAGAAAACTCCCCATAGAGTGACAGCAGAGTGGGAATAAAAGTCTGTCACCTAGTGGCATCCATCAATTTATTATCTATACCATCTATTCTATAGAATTACAGAGCATTTCTGTATTGACACGGATGTAGTTTCCAAATGCATAACAATGGCTGATCAAGTTGCTTTTATTGGGTGAAAACTGAGATAAGCAACACACATTATTACACCTGAGTTTCAGAGTAGAAAAGAAACTGATTAGATCATCAGGAAGTATCATGTTACATTTATTTGCACCTAAACAGTGGCCTTAGTAGTTTTTAACATGAAATTCTGTAAAAAAAAATTACAAAAAATTAAAATAATTAAAAAAATCCATTAAAAAGACAGTCAATGGCAAACATGCCACAGAATATATTTCACCTCAGGAGACTAAAAGTCTCAGTCACACTTCAGTGGAAATCTATGAAAGGGCAGTGAAAAGTTAGGGGAAAAAATGAACATATTGTTGGTGCTGTATCACTGAAATATTAGGGAAAACACTCTCTATAGAGAATATTGAACTAAAGTGGTTAGTTTTACCACTTAGAAGTCCAGTTTGAAGGACTTTGATTCATTTGAATCGACAGAAATTCCAACAAAATTGTACAGATAGCAAATAGAGCTCTATGAAGCAATATTTTACTTTTGTTCAAACCAAAATTAACCTGTCTAATGTTTTAGGTGTTTTTCGAAAATGTTTCTTGTGGTTTTTCTTGTATCTTAATGACATTAGTCAATGAGTCTCAGAGACAATAAGGAGCCTGGTTAGAAAATGTACAGGAGGCAAAAACACCTCAAGATACAAAGAGAATCTGTGAGGTAAGTGAGAATCCAAGCCTGCCATCTAGTGGAGGATTTCTCAGTCTACTAAACTTAACCTGTATAGGACCAAAAAAGTCTAATAAAAGTATAATTGTAATTTACTGCACAGATTAATTTTCTAAAAACATTATGATGTTCTGTAACTAATTATTAATGGACTGGCAACTTTTTAACTTCATTCTTACAATTTAACTCGGAAAATACATTCCTTTATTTGAGGAAGGCATGAATAAACATGAAAGTGTTTATTGTATGTATAGTTTTATGTGGTCTAACTTCTCATCCATTTAGCCAGTTTGTTAACTCAAAAACAATTTCACATCATTAATCCAGAAGTGCAGTGAAAGTTTGTTGTCTTGTTCCTCTCTGGGTTTCAGTATAATGAGCTCTTATTCTGAGACAGGGGCATTAGACTGGAACTGGTTTAGGTGTGATCTATTCCTCAAAATGTAAATATTTCAGAATTTCACCACAGCCTTAACGTCTGTGTTAAATTTTAAAATTGTGTTTGAACACCAGGAAATGTTTTTGCTGATAAATACAGTAGAAAAACTCCTGGAAAACTTAAGATTGTTTAAATGTAACAGAACCTGAAGCTATTTTTATTTGGACAAAAGGGAAGGGAAATGTACATTTCTTTTAGCAATGGGAATAAATGGCACGTGAATGTGCTCATTTTCACGCCTACATAGACATGAGTTTTTCTGACAGAAGGAGTTTTCACATAATGCCTGAAAAGAGAGCTTTTTTTAGCTTGTTCTCAGAAAACTGAGAACATCAACACACTGTTTCATTCACAAGAATCAGAATTTATTAACCTTCTGGAAGCTTCATCTGCCACTTTTTCACACTGAACCTTCTCACTTTAAAGTGCTAGTTCATCAAATCCAATCACATGCAAAAACTACAGAGATCATACAATATGACCTAAACCATCAGAAACACTTAAGTGGAAAGTTAAGTAAAAAAACAAATTGAAATGTAGTCTGTGTCCATGTTACTGACACATTAAAAGAACGTGCTTCATCTGTCCAGAAAGATTTCAGAAACTTGTTGTTCATCTCACACTTTAAAACTATTGCATTATAGTGCTTTGGAAGAGCTGCAGGGATCCACAGCTCACAAACTATATTGGGGACACAGCAAACATGGAAAAAGGTGCTCACATCAAATGTGACTAAAGTTGATCAATTTTGAATGCATGCAAATATAATGTGTAGATTAAAGTTATACATTATGCACAGTAAAATCTGGTGAGCGGAGCAGTATGTTGCTTGGATGCCTTTCTTCTGAAGGAAAAAGGAAAGCTGGTCAGAGCTGACGGGAAGATGGATGGAGCTGAATGCTGGGAGAAAATCTGTTAGAGGCAGCAGAAGATTTGAGACCAGGAAACAGTGGGAGACATAAACCTGAGAAAGGACACACACATATTTTTGTCTTGTTAGTAGTAGTGAGGACCTTTATTGACTTCCATTCATTTTGGTGACTGTATTATTCCTAACCCAGACACTTTTCCTAACCCTAACCATTGCCGATCTATTCCTAACCCTAACTAAAACTAAATTTACACCATACCTCTAAAACCAACCAGAAGAGCTCAGTAACACTGTCCAAAAGTGAGGACCAGGCAAAAATGTCCTTACTTTACAGGTGAAAAACCTGAAACGGTGAAAAATTGGCCTCAGTCTGAATTCTAAACAGCAGAACACACAGAGACTTTCATTAAAAGCTGTTCATCCTGGTGATTAAATGGATGTTTTTAACTTGTGTTACGATCATGGTTATAACAGGACAATGATGCATCTATGACAAATTTTTAAAGTGTTAACTTTTTTATCATTTCTGAACTAGAAAAGCACCCAGACTGCAGACTCCACCAAGGCAGCTACACTACACTTGGCTTATTGTGCAAATTCGACAGAGCCTCAGTTTTCCCTGAGATTAACATCATTACGCACCATTCAGACCAAAATAACAACACTTAAAGACAGCATATTGCCCTTCAGCTGCCATTTGTACACCGCAGTGCTGAGATCAGGACAGAAAGTCTATAAACTCATGTAGATACTAGCATAATAAGTTACTTACAATGAGCTCTGTGCTACATCAGTTGGATTTTGATGTAACTTTACCCCAACTCTGATAAACTGACAATTTAGGAAATTGCATTAAGTCACTGTGAGCTAACACAGCATAAATCAGAGTGAAACTATAAACAGATTACAGCTCAGTCGACTCAGTTTGTCTAATTATAGTTATAGTAGAGTCCCTGTTTATTTGTACCTGTCATGAAGTGAATCAGTTTCCTGACCCACGTGCAGAACACAAGACTTAGTCCAAAGTAGATTTAAAATATTTTTTGAAAAGGGTGGATGATGACTGGAACTAGGAAAACCTCACAGGAGAAACCAGAAACAGCTAGCCTGGAGAGAGGGGAGTCTGAAGCTGAGTAGTTATTCTTGGATGATGAATAATGATGGATCTGAAAGAGTTTACTATAGATGGTGTGAGGTGAGGCTGGAGAGGAGAATAAGTCCAGGAGTGTCCGTGGGTGCTTGTGGTAGGAGGATCCAGGGGAGCTGAACACCGGAGATGGATGTTGGATGTTGCTGGCTCGCAAGGAGCTGGGGGGAACAGATGGCTGCCAATGTGGACAGCATTGTTTAGAAAGCTCGGTTTCTATTTGAACTAGTTCGAAGTTCAGTTTACACATTTAAAAATTAACTAGTTCAGTTCATAGTTCATTATTAAAGTCATTAACTAAGTTCACGGTTCCAAAAATGAACTACTTCATAGTTATTTTTTCCCCAAAATGTTAGGCGAGCTATTGCCCTCAGAATACTGACATTTTACAATTGTTGCCGCCCATTTAGTCCACACTTGTTGTATCCAGCTGCAGCTTTCACCTCTACAGTGTATTCTCAAAAACATGAGGAAAAACTTACAGTTTGAAAGGGGTTTTTTTTTCAAATGAGGAATTATTAAGCAATGGACCCATGCTGAAGTAGGAAACAAATGATGTAAGCCTATCTCAAAGTGTGATAAAGTGTAAAACATTTAAATATTAGTTATCATTCAATTAAGTCACTCTTCAATTTTTGTGAATGAACTTTCTGATTTGTTTGCCTAAAAAAGAAATACAATTTGGGTCAGAAAGTGCAACAATCAGCCAAAATGAATCAGTAAGGTTGCAATTGCTTAATTAAGTTTATAAAAGCTGCTCATAGTTTTCACTTTTCTTAGAGGCTGCAGGTCTCAATAAATAGCCTACCAATTGTCCAGCTGCAGCTGGGAGGTGAAGACAACAGAGTTGCTGCTACTGAACGTCGTTATCTAGTTTTGGGTGGCAGACATGGGCGGATCTACTGGGGTGGCATAGGGTGGCAGTTGCCACCCTAAAAGAAAGCCTTGCCACCCTAGCAGCTATGAATTCAAACCCGTTAACGCTTCGTTGGCTCGCGGGCGGGCCCAGTCCATTTTCTAGTTTAAATCCATCGATTTTCTGACTTCTAACTTCTATGAACCTATACATATTTCATATAATTGGAAAGCTAAGAGTCTTGTGATTCCAATTCTGAATGGCGATCAAGGATACAATCATAACTGAAGACACAGTGAGCGCTTTTGCCAACACAAACGTTCTCCGGAGGTATAAAAATATGGAACTCACCACTTTGTAGTCCAATAAACGTGATAAAACCGATCCATTTCGAACAAAAATGGTCTTTTTACATCAATAAGGGTCCAAGTAAAGTCCTCCAATAAAGTGATTAGTCCAGGACAACAGTAAAACCGATAAAATCTTTTTAAAACAAACAGTGAAAATGCGCTTCCGAAATGTCTATGGCCATATTTGTAGTCTTTACGGCTTTTTTTCCGATTCCTTCGCTTCCACTTCCGCCTACAAAGGTCACTGAGCATGCCCAGAAGAAGAAAAAAATTTCATACGGTTTATTCCTTACGTACGGTAGATCTCCGACCAATGGTGCATGGATGGAAAGTCACGTTATGGTAAGTAACTCAAACCAATCGCGGTCCAGAACTCTATTGATTGACGCATCGAATAGCCAATGTAATGCTGTAAACGCAGATATATAACTTGACCGGGCGGACTTGTTCGCTGCCATAGTATATGACGTGCGTAAAATGTCTTATTCATGAAGAGATTACGCACAGTGCGTACCAGTAACATATTGTTTCAGCACCGTGTCCAAACACCCTTTATAATCAAAAAATAACATTAAAGGAAGCCGTGGAGCTTTATATGATAAGATGCAGTTATGATTCTGACAATATTTTTAATTCAGTGAGGACTACGGCATTTACCCAGGAGATGGCGCATATGGCACACTTTTGACCACCTTTGACCTGTAGTTAGAAAAATGTGTGCAGAATATTCATTTTTTGGTTTATTGCTGTCAAATTTGGTGTGTTTTAGGTCCCAACCTATTTTTAAAGCCATATTTACAGCATGTATTTATATAAAATAAATAATCAGACATTTAAAAAAAAATTTTTCAGTGTATTAAAATTCATATTACTTGGTAACAATAGCACTCAGAGATATTAACACAGTTCTGGGATAAATTTTAGATTGTTTGCTTTCCAAAGAGACCCCAGCCATGTCTCTACTCAAAATGGTTCAAGAACAGCTTTAAGTTAATTTTGGGTATGCGTTTAAAAAAAAATGTAGGGCGGAAATTGCAGGAATGTTAAGGGGTAAAATTGGACATTAGGAGCTTGAAGCTCATGAAAATTGTTGCATTATATTCTCTTTGCTGAACCTTTAAAGCTGCTAGTTTGCTGAAAGTGCTGCAAAGTGTACACCATGTGGCCGTCAGAGGCCATTTTTGCTCTTTTTGTAATCCTGAATAAAATTATTTTCTTCTTTGACTTAAGGGGAGCTTGTGTAGGTGTCTTGGCTGGCTAGCTACACTTATCTAAGCTAGCTTAGACCGCGTCCATGGGTACGTACGTGCATCATTACATGCTACGCGCTCTCACAAGCCCACACGCGCACCCTGAACCACCTCAAAATAAATGGAATCGCTGCCTCTTCATGCAACCGCGGTAGAATCAAACTACAGCACTTGATTCAATTGTATCGTCAGGAGATGAAAAAACTGACTATGGATTTTTTATTTTTTTATTTTAACAAAAATATTGCGCAATGCAGCTTTAATGTGCTTAAATAACCTGATGAAAAAACAAATACACGTATGCATCTATCATATATGTAAATACTGGGGAGTGAAGGGGTGAAGCATGTGTTTGACTGATCAATAAAACTAATATTAATATATATATATATATATATATATATATATATATATATATATATATATATATATATATATATATATAAAATTCTGGCATATGGTGCCACCCCTGAAAAATTATTGCCCCTTTCTTGCCACCCCATAAATATTTTTCTAGATCCGCCACTGGTGGCAGAGGATCTGTTTTGGTATGTTTATCCCATGTATTTAGATTTTTAGAGACTTGCACATATCTTGTAAGGCTAGCTGGGTGCTTTATTTCAATATGCCGTTTCAAGTTTGCTGTTGATGATGTCTGGAGTAGCTTCTTTGGACTCGGCGGGCACCTGGGTTTATTCCCACCTGGATCATCACTAACCTTTTCAAAAAAATATACCCTTGAAGGGAACAGAGAGTTGCCAGCAGGGAAGCACAAAGGTAAGTAGTCTCAAGGAACACAGGGAACTCAGAGGGCTAGAGGTACCATAAGAGGCTAACACTCATGCCCTGGATGTGTGGTGACCACCTTATAAAGCCTGCAGATGACAGATGTAACCCAGGTACAGGTAAGCCAGCAGGTGGCTTCGCCCTCCAGTGCTGGTTGACAGCTCCTGCCTCTGGTGACGCCCCCTGGAGGAGCTCACAGCAACAACACCACACAGGCATCCCACACTCATGACAGTAAGTGGTGTGTTCAATTAAACTGCTCAGTTAAAATTACTCAATACCAATTATACTTTCTGAAGAAACAAGCTTGATGTTCAGATGACTTCTCTGAAAGCAGATGTACTGATGGAAATTTTTAGGGCCACTTTTTAGAGCCACTCCCACTCACAGCTGCGACGGCATGGTCACCAATGTTCCCTCTAAACTGCGCGCCTGCGCAATTGCGCACTGCTGACAGTCTTCACGCACAGAAAAGCTGCTCTGCGCATACAAAAAAAATCTAACCGGAATTGAAAAAAACAACAACAAACAAATAATTAATTATGTGCTATTTTACAGATGAATCAATAAGCATATGCGCCGATTTACAGTTCCAGCGGTGGCCCGGCACCGGTCCAATTAGAAAAACACACACTCGCTAACAATGGTTATTGCCATATCAATGCGGCAGAGACCCGCACACTGACACAACACAGATTAAAGACAGACACGGGTATTGCAAATAAGACTAAGGTAACAAAAAAAATTTATCCAGACACAAACTCAGATCTTTCTGTTTATATTGGAGCGGAGCGCTTTTGTCTATGCACAGAGCGACGGACAGCGCCAAGTCCGTGCGCTGTGAAATGTGCTTGATTTATTTAGAAAGTCTGTGTGGAATTTTCTTTAACTAAGAAGGGGGATTATGGAATGTTCTGAAAACATCTGAAGTTTTCGTTTTATTCCACTCAGAAACGTTTGATTCTGCATTTGGGTTAAAAGATTTCGCTTCAAGACAATAAGGTTTATGTCATTGAGTGACCAGTGGCTGGCTGCACCAGCCAATGATGCGATTCACATACGTATTTAGTAAATACGTATGTGAATATTTACGCAGCTAATCAATCGATATTTGTGCTACATTTCAAGCATCCAGCGCAGACTGTGAAATAGGCTTTAGTTTAATAATTCGTATCAAAACAGCATCGAGAAATCGTCTTGAACTGGACCATTTGGATCAGCTGATGCGCATAAAGTCAAAGGTGCAAGCAGATGAGGCCATCAACAGCGTGTACAACCACTGGATACGTGAGAAGGACAGACGACAAAAATAAACTTAAATTTAAGTCCCTAATCAGATTTGAGCTTATCTAGTGTCATGCACTTACAATGTTCATTTAAGAAAATTGATCATTAAATACCAGTTTGAGTAGCAGAAATACAGAATAATCGTGTGATTATATAGCCTACTGTATTTTGCAGACAAATAGTTACTTTTACCCAGTGCTCAGCAAGAGCTTCTCACAATGGCTCATCCTTATAATACAAGTCAGACCTTTATAATAAAAATGTTAAGTACGTTTTCAAAATTTGAGTTCATAGTTACCTTGGCTTTCTTGGCAGTTCATGTTTCTCCACAGTTACAATAAAATATGTATACTTACAATAGTGTTAACACACTACACAGGTCATGAATAAGATATTTGTCATTTTCCTTGTAAGTGAAATAATGTACTTAATTAAAAAGTATTCTGACAGAAATTTAAATGCTTTAATTTGATTATTTTAATAAACTATGTAAACTGGATGGATGTGATGCTGGCATGACCACAGTGCACACATCTGACGTTGCTCACAGTGGTCAAAGGGACCGCTGAGGGCATTTGTGTGTTATCTCAGACACATGAAAAATTAGAGGAAACATTGATCACAGCCAGTTTTGGGAGGTTTATCAGTAAATCAAACCCAAGCATTTGCCTCCTTTTGTGCTCCAGCACAGTGAAAAGATGGTGCTGGACAGCATGGAGGGCCGGCCCCATTGGAAGCATAACAGACGAGTTTGAACTGGCCCTGCAGCATTCCCAGGTGAATCAAAGTCTATTAATAACTAGCAAATCAGTGACCTTATGTAATCAGAAGTACTGAGTATGGGGAGATTCAGTGTGGAGACTGAATGATCAAAGCAGGAAAAGATCACAGGTTATTAAAAATGTTTTTAGAATGCTTTAACAGATCATCTAATACACTTTTGTCCTTCTGTGTCCGATGACCTTTCACCACACATATGCACCTGACTACATCAGCTCTGTGTACGGCCGCAGAAAGGTCCGGCTTTCTCCAACACTGGCTGCTTTCGTCAATAGAGTGGCGGTTAGTATGAATAGGTGGAACAAGTTTGGTCTCAGGTACAGGAACTGCTTTCACTACGCTGTACCTATAGTCTGGACCCAAAAATAAAAGGGTTAGTTAAGGGCTTCAACTTGAATTTTTGTTTGATCTTCTAAGTGTTTCTCTTGATCATTTTGGCACAAATCTAATTCCATATTACAGGCTCTGCTCTAAGTCACCCCAAAGGTGTTTTTTCAGGTTGAGGTAAGGACTCTGTGCAGACCAGTAAAGATCTTCAACATCAAACTTTCTCATCCATCTCTTTTTTGACCTTCCTTTGTATACTTCCGCACCTGTTGGAAGTTGGGAAATTGTCCAATAATGCCTTAATATTGTGGATCATTGAGCTTTACTTTTACTGAGACTAAGGGATTGTGCCAAACCCCTAACAGTCCTAGCCCATAATCCTGTCTGCACCACATTTACACAACACAATCCAGTAAGGTTAGTGCTGTTCTACTGGTGACTAGCTCGCCCAAACTAGTCTATTGGACACTTTACCCCTTTCAACACTTAATGTACACTTGGATTTGGCTCCTCTGCCATGGAAACCCATCCCATAAAGTTCTCTATGCACTGTTCCTGAGCTAATCTGAAGGCTGCATTAAGTTTAAAGTTTTGTGGCTTTTGACTACTGAAAGTTGGCAGCCTCTGCACCCAGTTGCTGTCATATCCAACATCTTCCAATTTGTTATAAAATAATCAACTGTTGAATGAGTATTTGGGAAATTTCATGACTGGCCTTAGTGTGCAGGTGTCATGGTGTTAAGGTACCACACTTGAATTCACCGAACTCCTGAGAGCAACCAGTTCTCTCAAATTTTTGTAGAATAAGTCTGAATACCTAAATAGAATAGAAAACCAGAATAGTTATCTGAAATGAATGACTCCAGTGGGTTTATTTTTCACTCCTCACAAACACTGAGAAGGTACTGTTTTTGCTCAACTGTAACAGGGATTCAAAGACTCCTGGAAACAGAAAGTGGACGTTAAGACAGGAACTAGACAAGATGGCCTCATAACGACAGTTTGGTCAAACTTCTCACTCATTTCTTATATTACAAACATTTAAAAAAAGGTTAAACTATGTAAACAGTGTGAAAAGACAGAGCAAATCAAGAGAGCACCAAACACAAATAAACATATGGACAGAAATATAAAGAGACTGAGTGAGACAACAGTTCAGCCTTAGCACCAGCACACATCCCCGCTGTCAGTCTGGAGATGAGAAGGCAATGTTGTACCACAGTGAAGGCAGTGCTGCATTCAAGTAGGTACCGTAATATTGAACTCCTTTAGTTCTGCCAGTGTGTGGAGGGAGTTTCTGCTCAGTGTTACAGAGGGAGTCACTTCTCATCCACCTCCAGCCTCCCCCATTCCTCCACCTCGTCATCATCAGCATCGTCATCCACGTAATCACCCCAAGTCCCATAGGTGTCACCTCCTTCCTCATCCTCCTCTTCCTCATCTTCTAGCACGTCGCTGCCATACAGCGGCACCTCCCCTTCCTCATCTTCCACAATCTCCATTTCCTCAGTCTCATTGTCCTCATCATCTTCATCCTCCTCATCGTCGTCCTCATCCATGTCTAACCCATACACCTCACCGTCCTCCCCCTCTCCATCCTCTCTTTCAACACTGGAGGAGCCGCGAGTGTTGCGGTTTTTCCGTTCAGTTCTGCTGGTGAGGTAGGACCTGTTGGAGGGGACGAAGCTGGAGGTAGCAGTCTTTGTGTTGATGTAGAGACGAGGGGGAGGCTCACGACTGGATGAAGCAGCCTGGATGGGAGGGGAAGAGAGGGAATCAGCAGAAGAAGATGAAGGAGTTGCTCCTTTGTTGGCTGGAATCACAGAGGGGGCGACGGGAACATGGCTGTTCCCGGGCCTCATGGAGGCCATGCTGGGCATGTATTCACGTATCTCCCCTGGCTCCAGTGGGTCTGGTCCACATGGGTCGTGTTCACTGCAGGACAACTTTCCATCCAGTTTGGAAATGAAGAGCATGCCTTCTCGATGCTCCTTACAGTAAGAGTTGGGGCACATCTCACAGAACGAAGCTGCCTCCTTACCACAAACATCACACTGATGCCACGGACACTCCCAGCGCCCTAGAGACAAGATAATTCATTACTTCAGCCATTTTGAGGATAAAAAAAATATACAGAATCATTTAGCATGAGAGCAACATGTTTTAAAAATTTAGATTGCTAAATTATTTAACCTTTCTACATTTTGTTAGGTTACAACCACAAACTTCAATGTACTGTTTTGGGATTTTATGTGATGGATCAACACAGCATAGTTGCAGAACTGTGAGGTGGAAAGAAAATTATACACGGTTTTCCAAAAATTTTAATTTCTTTACAAACTGGAACTGACAGGCAAGAAGAGTAATAATCAGAGAATCAGCCAAAAAGCTGAGATCTGTAGTTAAGATGTAGAATCTGTTGATAGGACAACTATTTGTTGTGTACTCAACAAATCTGGGTTTTATGCAAGCGATTGCAAGAAGAATGACCTAGCTAAAAAAAGTAAAACATGGTGTTGTAAAAATCGTGCTGTGAAGCAGCTTTTCTTCAGTAAGAGCGGGTAAGCTGATTTTATTTCACGGGAAGACGGCCAGAGCTAAACACAAAGCTGTAAGGAAACATTTCAGTGTTTAGATGTGAGACACCAAAAGATCTGGAGCTGTAATTGCAGGGACAGGTGATTCTAAGTAATGCCTCAGGGGCTGAATAAACATGCTCCTTTTAATTCCACTTCACTGCTTTATAAAAAGACCCAACAAAAAACATTCAACTTTTATTAATATCTTTAAAGCAATAGCAGTACAAACATTCGACACCAATTTTGCTTGATTTAAAGAAGGTGGGTGGGCCAACTTCACTCCCACCATGAGGTTTAGTATTCTAGATTCTTACAGGATATACATATTTCAGGTGTGAATATTGATGCAGATCCAGAACCTGCAGATAGGCAGTCTCTAGTTTATATAAAAATTATTTCTGCTAAAATAGTTGAAAGTCTGTAGGTCTACTTACCTGCAGGCCTCTTGGCCAAGTTGAGGCAGTCAGCGTGATAGACTTTGGGACATCCCGGCTTTTTGCAGGACACTATCTGACCCCCGTCACCACAGCTGAAGCATTCGTCTTCCCTCTCCTTCGTTACTTGTTGCTTGGTCTTCTTCTTCATAGAGCCCCTCCTTTTCCCTTCCTTCAGTTTCATTTTCTCAGCCGGTGGCTGGTTCTAAATAAAGATAAAATATGGGGCAGTTATAAGCCAGGAATCAAGTGAAGTTTAATCAGAGGCCAGTGTTAATTTTGATTAAGGCTATGCTAACAGACTGAATGTCCAGTTTTACCTTTGGCCGTACCCCCAGGAAACCGCTACAGTTGGGAGCTCCACATTTACAAGCAGTCTTCCCGTTACCACGACACTCCAGGTTGTAGTTAAAGGTCAGCTCAACCCCTAAAATGAAATTCATATTGATGCTTAAATTGTAGAAGACATGCTCGACTTTCATTTTTACACACAATTAAAGAGAAAAAAATCATATTTTACAGCCAAAACACTTCTAAATCCTCTAAGAATGAAACATGAGCAAGCCACATGAATACTTACCCGTAAAATTTTAAAGCAGACAATTTAAAACCACTTTTTAGCAACAAAAAAAGAAAAAAAGAAAATTGCCTTGCTATAACAGAAATTGATTACCCTTTTGATTTCAAGGGGAGGACCAACCCAAAGCTAAAGGGATGAAGACACAGGACCGTTTATACCTGGGCCATGACCGAGCTCTACTGGTGAGTCAGCAGCCAGACCACTGAGGTAACTGTGGAAGTGGTTTGTGAGTCTAAAGTATATTTTGGTCTGCAGATTACTTGCATAAATTGATAACCACTTTCTCCAAACTTTTCGCAAACATGTACGTACGTGGGACATCAGGACAACGGCCCTTGAGGACTGGAGTTTGAAACCTCTGATTTTAGAGCAAATGGGACATGTAATTACTGAGTTCAAGTTGTTAACATTTTGATAGCTAACGTTTTGATGTAGTGCAGCTAAACCCTCCAGAGTTAAACACTGTCTGAATATGTGCCGAACAGTGAGATTTTCAGCTGCTTCCTTTCACTAATGGAGAAGAAATTGCAATGTCTACATCAACACTACCTCAATTTCCGTCTTGAGAACAAAATTTTTGTCACAGTTGTTTATTCTCCACTGTAATGAATTACAGGCGGATTGGGTTCAACATGGTGAGCTTTTAATTTCTAGCTAGTGTGCTGATCTGTTGGGTCTACAAGTAAAAACTTTCTGTGAAGATTTCCCTTGACTTCCTCCTCTTAACTCGATACATCACCATAAATATCTTAAGGATTAAATACACTTTATTATTCTGAGCTACAACCCAAACCACAATTGAAAATGTTGTAAAACATTAACTTTAAGAAGACAAATAAAATCCAGCCCATCACTGAAACCTTTTGGGATGTCCTGCAGAGTGAACAGCCCAACCCTGGTGTCCCCGTTCACAGTCCACTTCTGAGTCTCACAGTTTGGCTGGCAGCTATGGTTCATGAAGCGTGCCTGATTCCCTTTAGGTCCAGCATCGATGATCCGGTCCTAAATTGACAAAAAACAGTTAAGTTCTCTGATCTTCTTCAGTGTGTTTGATAATCTGTCCCATCTCCAGGTATTCGTTCCAGAATCACCTTGTCCAGGGTCAGCATGTAGAAGTTACAGATGTCATTCTCCTGAGCGTGTCTGATTCTGGAGCGACATTCTTCCTCATCGATCACCTCCCCTACATATTCACTCACAAAAGCACCCTAAAGATAAAAATCAAAGAATCAAACAAGAGCAGGGTAAAATGTGATAAAAGCTCTAAAATATTTCATTGTGTGCTTTTGCCATTTTACCTTCTTGATATCCGAAATGGCGCGCAAACCCCAGCCACAGGATAGTGTCCTGAAAATCTCCACATTTGTGTACTGTCGCTTTGTAAAAGTCTGGTTTTGACATCGCTCCCCGGCTGCACAAACCTGAGGGTGGCACTCATACATAAGCATGCGATTTATGCACTCCGAGTCAATGCTGCAGGGGTTTTCATCTGACTCCTTGCAGTTACAGCGGGGGATTTCAGACAGGTCGGCAGTGATTATCTGCACCTTCCCAATGGGTCGGTTCACCTGGGAATTAGAATAAAATACACCATATTTTCAGTTTTTTACAGTGAGCTGGTTCTTACGTCCAGCTGGGTGAGTTCAACATACCTTAATGTGCCTGTAGGGAGGTGGTTTCTTATCATTCTTTCTGTTCTCCTGTAGCTGCTTTATTTCTCTCTCTGCCTGTAGCTCTTTAAAACGCTCTGCAGCTTCAGTCAACGCTTTAAAGACACAGATAATAATCTCAACTCACACCATTTATGTGCAAAATTCACTAGAATTAAACATTAGTAAAAACACTGACCCTTCTTGTACACTGCGTCTGCACCTTTCCCCATTTTTTCTATGTTGTGAGTGTCACCCTCCATGTAGGGGAAGACTCTGGCTTGGTACGTCCAGACAAAATCTTTGGAGCCGAAGAATTGCACCGGGAACTCTCCCACCTCATGTTTCATCCTCAAGATGTTATTTGGAACGTCTTTGGTCTGACACACTTCAGCGGGCCACCACCTGAAGGGTCAGATCCGGTTTCATTTGCTGTTGCATTAAGCTTCTGTGTGAACCAGTCAAGAAATGTTGTGCCCTTACCTGTAACGCCCCCATTTGACCCACAGGATGTCCTTAATGCGAGGCTTTTTTCCGGCTTTGCAGTCGTTGCAGAACCAGCTACCCTGAGGCATCTCTATATTCAAACATTCCTGATGGAAAGCAGCAGGACAGGATTCACAGCACAGCAGACTGCCCCCTGTACAGTCATAAAAATACAAGTTCATGCATCAGAAATAATGTAGTTTTAGCCACAAAATGTTACATTTTGAGGATAGAGAATAGAGTGGCTGCAAGTCTTCACATGCAGCTAAGGGGTGATACAACCAAGTAATCCCTTGATGTCACAGCTTATAGAGCCAGTATAGTAGTCATGTTGTGGAGAACTTCATTATTAGTCTCTGACATCACTGTGGAGGACTTTCTTCTTTGCCTCCAGTCATTTGTGGACACCTGGGTCTGTCAGCACTCTGGACATTCCACCATGGCTTTTCAATCTGGTTATGGTCGGGACTTTAACAGGACTGTTGCAAAAACCCAATTCTTTTCTTTTTCAGATATTTTGTTGAACATCTCTGCTTGCTGTCATGATCCAGATCGGACCGAGCTTTAACTGTCAAGCCTAGTTTATGCTTCTCCGTCTGCGAAGGTGTGGAGACACGCAACACCATTATCCGTCGAGGCAAGGGCTCACCGACTGGCACGCAAGCAAAGACGGAGCAGAGCCCAATTTATTAACTATCCATTGAACGCAACAGAGAGTGCACGTCTGTGGTCAGCTCAACATCAGTCCAAGGTTATTTCACCAGAACGGTGCTCTATAGTCGATGTAATTAGTAGTCAATGCAGCTTTTGAATTTTGAACACCAGTAGGTGTAGAGAACAACAAAACAGACCGCTGTTTTTTTTGTTTACATGTGTTTTTAGAGTATTCTATGAGCTGCTCTAGTAAAAAGCTTTCCAGCTCAATCAAAACCCGCTCTCTGTCGACCATTGCTCCTTGAATGGATGTGTGTTTACAAGCTAAAGTAAAGTCGACCAGAAACGTCCCTGCAATGGTAGACAGACCCGCCAGAAAAGGTCTGCACCTCCTGCTGTCATGGTGGAGAATTGCTTTGCAACACTGACACACCAACAGGGAAGTATAAAAGGAAAACGCCTTCATCAAGATGTGTGTGTGTGGGTACAAAGTTGCTGACGGAGAAGCATAAACTAGGCTTCGGACAGACGGCCTCACATTTGGTTCTAGAGTCCTTTAGTACACAGCGGAGCGTATCTATTTTGCAGTCATAGGTTTAATACTAAACCTATGACTACTTTTGGATCACATTTATGGGGCCCTGCTTAAAAACCCAAGACAAAGCTGGGCTGAATTATGCCCCACAGATATAAATTTAAAATAACTTGAGATAAATGTCTTGATACAACCTACGTTTTGATATCTGTCTACCTCGGTAAAAGGTTAAAACACAACATTATGGCATCCACACCATAGCCTCTGCTCAGGTTGATGATCAGTTAATCACAAATTTTATTTTAGTTCTGATTCCTGATCAGACCAGTTGACTCTTATAGAATAAAACAGATCATGACCACTGATCACGTCTAAATGACTCCAATCAACATCCTGTTGGCAGATATTGAAGCAGTAAACCCAACTTTCCTTACAGCGGACTAGGGCTGGGCAATATATCGATTTATCGAATTTTTCTATTTATGAAAATGGAATTTTAGAAATTTTTTATAAAAACATCTCACCAATGCCCCCTTGGGTTTCCATATTTCAAAGTGATGGCAGCCCGCCCAAGGCCTTCCATCTTGTTTTACAGCATGTATTTATTTGGACTTTGAATTCGGGTAAACTTCAAGAAGGGATGATTGAAATAAAAGCAAGTTTTTAAAAACAATTTCTGTAATTTCTAATTTCTTTTTTTGAATAGAAAAAAAAGGTTGATTCATATCTAAAATTTAATTTGCATGAAAAAAATCAAACATGTTATTTTTAATCCATATTGCCCAGTCCTAACCTCCTTTACTTTTTTTAAAACAGTTGTATAATGACATGTTCAACTTTTGCAAATAAATCTTTAAATCAAAAATAACCTTCTAATATCTTTAAATACCAGGAAATGCTAAATATTGGCTGGTATTCTAATGTTACATATTGACAAAAATACGGATATGTCGTCAATAGGGATATATCATGATATATATCTATATCAACTCGTATGAAAATATTATTGTTATATAATTTTTTTTCCATATCGCCCAGCCCTACAGCAAACTATCGGCAGAATATAGAAAATTACTTTAAATCATCACTTCAAGCAGGTAAGAAATATAATATATAGAACTGTTGAATGGTCTCTAAGAAAACACTTTAAAAAAATGTAGGTACTAAACTTATGCCCTGAGACATAAAACTCTCCAATTAAGTTTGTAGTTTCTTTTTACAATGACTAAAAGCTGACCAGACTGACCTTCGGAGCAGACAAAGCACCAGCTAACGTTTATGTGTTCGTGGTTCTTGCAGCCTTTACGAGGGGTGAAGTGGTTGGGACACAGGAAGCTGTTGTTGGCCAGCACCAGGCTGCCTGCTGCCATGCAGTTGTCATTGGGGTGATATGCTACAGGACAGCGGACGCATCGAGCCAGCCGACCTGAGGGACAAAAACACAGAACGGACTGCTTCATCCACGTGCAGAAAATTCTGCACATCCAAATTTTAAGTTTATTACAGTAGACACAACTGTGCAGGATTAAATACTTTAAATGCTTGTGCTATTTTAAACAAAGTAAATTAATTAAATGTTAAACCAACTAGTCAGCTCGGTCTGCCTTTGAGTGCTATGAGGATGCGGCTGGAGATGAGGTATTATAGACTAACAGATGACAGGATCCAAGTTAAAGCCTCAGCTAAAATCAGCAATCAGCATCAAATCAGTGACACGCTGTGAACATTGTCATAATTTGACTTTTTCTCTCACAGTTTACCATAGGTACTGTGGTCCATGCTTTAGTAATTGCAGACTGAAAAACTGGAAAGCTCTACTTTCTTCTTTTAAATAAAGAAAACAGATTCAAAATTCAGTTCCAAGAATGCAGACGAGGAATGTAAGCTCTTATAAATCCGATTTTAAAGTCCCTGCGTGGAATTAAACTTACTTGTTAATGGCAGAGAAGAGAACATTAGCGCTTCAAGACTACAGTCAAGTATCATCGTGGAAACACGAAAATGCCAAGGATTTTTTTTATCGTGGTCCTTCAGATACATTAAACCCAATAGAAATAGATGGAGAAGCATAAAAGCACCGAAACATTGTGTAACAATCAGGAAGATTAAATGACAAGAACCTTAATTAAGACATTTATTACAAAGAATTCTCCTTTTTTATTTTTACAGATCATAATTATTTAAAAATGTAGAAAGCACTGTAGAACTGCTTACCGTTTTAAAAGTTTTGAAAAAAACAATGTTTTATCCACTTTGAAAATCTATTCTGTTGCAATGTTTTCTTACCCAAAAGTCTTTTAAATGTGTAAGAACAAAAGGAAAATTAGTGGAAATCCTCCAGTTATTTGTGAGTGAGAATAATTTATCAAATACTTTAGGACTTTATTTAAAAGTCAGCAAGATTTGAAGACTGATTATGGATTGCTCTACCCTCAACCGCTGTCATTTACATTTACTTAGACATGTCTGAAATTAGTATTGTAAAACATGCAAATGCCTGGTGTACCAGGAGATGGCAGCAGAGTCAAAGGGGGCGGGGCTCTTCACAAGTTGGCTGTTGATTCTTCACATAAAACCCCTTTCCAAGATAGGAATTTATTTATTTGATCTATTCTTGTTAAAGCACTTAGAATCAACCCTTTACCAGTAAGACATTAATCTAAGATGGAACCAATGTACTTTTTCATCTGTAAAACCGGATGATTTAACCAACGTGACATTGCTGCCAAAAATGAAGCATTTCTCTCTGTTTATCCCTGTATAGAGACAGCCTGTTCGCACCCAACCAATCGTGTGCTTTCTGTAATTCAGAATTCAGCATGCAAATCATGCTGTGTTCCACATGTTTTCATAAAAGCTCATCTACAGATAAAGTTTGACATCTATGATTGGAGCCTACCTTTGGCGTTGCAGGCGTTGAGAGGGTTGGTAATATGGCACAACAGGCACACATGCAGAGGGCAGCGGAAGCCCTTGTTATGTGGCTGGGTGGGCGAATACGACATGATGCAGTCCGTGTGGTAAAACTTCCCACAAAGCGGGATGATGCAGCGCTTCACACCATTACCAGACTTCTTACACACAAAGCACTTATGAACACCTGAAACAAAATGAAATAAATGGAAATCTGAATCCTCTCATGTGTTTCAGGACAAACCTGCCATGATAAGTCACAGGATGTTAGCACCTTCGTGTGTCATAAAGCGAGACCCACCGGTTTTACATTCCTGACAGAGGAATTTTCCTTTGGGGGGTGCAGACAGGCCGATGCACTGCGGGTGAAAGGCCCCGAAACACGGCCCATCGCACACCAGAAGGTCTCCTGTCTTCTCACACACCTATAAAAACATAGCAGGAGACACGCTCACGATATTCTCTTTCACTAATACAGAAAGTAAAAATCATCAAGTCATAGACAACATGAGGATTGTTTCACCTGACAGACGCTCTCCTTCAAAGATGCTCCTATCTTTCCCTTAACATCCCCTGGGGAGGACAGACTGTCATTCAAACCCACTGGCAGGACCTAAAGGGATGAATATCATCTAGTGTTACTGAAGCACGGTCAGAGCAAATAGAAATGTCAGGATTATTTTACATTTTGCTGGGAGAAAACACAACAAGTGCACCTCAGGTTTGGGAGTTAGTGTTCCAGTGTTTTCATCCTGTTTCTCCTCAGTGCCACAGGGCTCCACCTCGGCCTCGGTCTCCGTCTCAGCCTCCGTCTCGGCCTCCTGCTTCAGGGTCTTACACCGTCGGGGGCTCGGAGACCTGCTCTCCGAACACTTGGAGGCTGCAGCATGGACTGATGATGTGAAGGGGGCAGATTTCTCTTTTGTTACAGATTCAACCTGTCATGTAACACACAAGGATTAGCATAGGTAAACAGAACTTGAGCATATTACAATAAATATTTGGTGATTCAAGTAATACCTGCGTTTTCTTCACCAACACCTTCACGTCTGATGTACTGCCGAGTTGCCGCTTTGATAAAAAAAAAAAAAAACATACATTCATTCTTAATCCTGGAACACAGAGCTGAAATCTTTACACAACTATGAAGTTACACTAAGCCTCAATGCAAGATTTGATTCTGAAAAACAAACATATGAAAAATAATACAATGTTTTACAAATATAAATCTGAAAAAATGTGTGCTTTTATATTTAAAGTGAGCGCTTTGTAGAACCACCTTTACCTTCAGTTACAGGGGTGGGGTACAGTTAGTCCCAAAATTATTCATACCCCTGGAAAATCTTTTTTTTTTTCAAATGAGAAGCTGTTTGGAATCTCTCCAAAGATACTAAAAATTTTAAAAAGAGGAACGAATTGGCAAAAAAAGAAAATAAAAATCATAAAAACTTCATGTCTAAATGTACACCCTTTTCAACGGGCAATAAAAAAGAAACCTATACTGGCATTAAAAGCACTGGTATTTTGACTATTTATCGTTTGCATTGGGCTCCAAGCCTAGAGCATTGCTCCAGGCTCCTTGCTATCACCCTGATCTTTAGCTCCCTCCATGGATTTAAATCAGGATTCTGCTTGGGCCTCTCCAAGTCATTCATATTACTTCTATTCAACAGAAAAAAATTGCCAAAATAAAACAATTACTTCAAACATAAATCTGCCAGGGGTAAGAATAATTTTTAGCTTACCTGTGATATCCCTAAAAATTTGTATTAATGTTTATGATTGTAACATATTCTTAGATTTAGTTTCTTCATACCTTTTTCTTTGAAGAGCCAGTTGACACTTCTTCTATGGTACACTCCATCACCTTGTGTGAAAGCTTTCTAGGCCTCTTTCTTTCTACAAGTAATGTTGCAGAATCTAACATCAAAAACAATTCACATGAGTCTCAAGTATTCACATAGAGAAATGGCCTTTCAGAGATAGACAACATGGCAAATACAGTACATATAAAAATTATTCACACCTCTGTTAAAATAATAAGCTTTTGTGATGTAAAACATTGAGACCAATACAAATTATTTTGAAACTTTTTCAACCAACCATTTACAACATATATCCGGTGCATTTCATCTGGATAACAAATAAATCAACTAGGGAACTTTTTTTTTAATTAAAATGATGCAATAACCTGCTTGCATTGAGTATATGCGTGCACAGCATTGAACTAATACTTTATTAAAACCGCCTTCTGATTCAATTTCAGTGTTGTTTGGTTGGAATCTATCACCACCCCCCATTTTGACTTGGTAATATTTTTCCCCTTTGCCTTGTAAAGGTTCCTGGTATTTATCAGATTGTGAGGACATCTCCCGTCCACAGCCCTCCTCAAGTGACCACACGGATTTTTAACCAGATTTAATTCAGTGTGAATGTGTGCGTGAATGGGTGAATGACTGAATGTAGTGTGAAGCGTTTTGGGGTCCTCAAGGACTAAATAAAGCACTATACAGGTACAGGCCATTTACCATTTAATTCTGGACTTGGGCTAGGCCATCCCAAAAGTTTCGTTTTCTTCCAGTGAAGTCATTATTTTGTTGATTCTAATGGATGCTTGGACATTTAGTGAGGCTGTAAAAGGACAGCTGAAGAAATAGATATTCATAACCATTTATGATCTCATCTGAAAAGTCGACCGGTAGTTCCATTTGAAAATTTACTCCAGACCATGATGCTACCACAGTCAGGTTTTACTGTAGGTATGATGTTCTTTTAAAGATGTGCACTCTTGTTTTTGTGCCAAACTTTCCTCTTGGAATTATGGTTCCTTTAGGACACAGCATGTTCTCCCAAAAGGTTTTAGCAAATCCTTCCAAGATTTGGAACTGTTCTTTGAAACAAAAGGTTTCTGTCCTTCAGCTGTACTCCGTAGTCCAGATATCTGGAGATAACAGACGATTTTGGCAAACTGTAGAAGACAACCAGTAGTAACTACAAATTCCTGAAGCTCATCTAGGCAGGCTCTTGGCAGAGCCTACATGACCAGTATTTTGTCTTGTCTTTACATTCATTTTGCAGAAACATCAACATTTAGATGTGTTGTTGTCATACGTTTTTCTCAAATAGTTGACAATTGTGTTTACTACTGCCATGATGTACATTATTTAAAGCAGTGGGGTTTTTTGCACCATAATCCTGTCTCCTCATTTTGGTCGTTTGCAACCTCTGTAAACTAAGGCTTTAGTTAAAGTATGTAGATGAGCAGAAGTCAGAAAAATGTTTTTAACTGGACAGCTAAACGTTACTTGTGGTTAGTCAGATTGTCTATAACTGATGGCAGGTGTGTACCAAACATGACTCAATACTGGAATTAAAAGGTGGTTCAGCAGGTCTTGGTTTAATGGTGTGCAAGACTTATTCAACCAGATTCTAAGTCTAAGAAAAAATTCTGAAATTATTTTTATAGTCTCATTTATTTACATTAAAACCCCTGATGGTTTGAAAATGGGGAGTGTAGACTTTTTTTTATATCCACTGAATGTCGTTCCACTTTTTGGAACAATCTGCTTCTATAGCTTCTATATAAACACTGTAATTCCCATGTCATGCCAGCAGATGGCAAATACATCAAATCTCCTCAACAACTGTGTTTTATTTTTTCCCTTTTCCTCTCAGTCATTTCAGTGTAACTTGGAAGGTTAATGGTGAAAAAGTCAAAACAAAGCAAAACCGAAGTGAGAAAAAAATCCATAGAAAAGTATTTGAAGGTTTGGTTTCGAACTCAAGAAAGCAATAGTATGCATGTGGGAAGGGGTCATCTACATCACCATCCTGCTATTCTCCTGATATCCAGTTCAAATGGATACCCCACAGACAGATCTTTTAAAAAGTAAAGAAAATACACCTTGTATATCATGAAGAGGTGTGAACACAGGTGAAAATCTTAGCTTTAGATCAGATCAGACAGATGCTTAGGCTCACCACATTCAAGAGATAGATCTGTTTCCTCTGTTGTCTCTGTGTCTAAGCAGGGTGGGGTTGTGACAGGAGATCCGGGTGGTGCTGCAGGAGAAAGCTCCTCTTGAGATGTACTTGAATCCATCTCTACCTGGGCCACCATTGGCTCCGCTGAAGCCGAAGTTGAGGTATCCGTGGCTTCTGTGGCGCTGAGTTCATGGAGTGCCGTAATCCCTGAAGTCTCTGGTGGTGCCATGATAGTGGCACCATCATGCTGTAGGGACAGGGAAGCTGGTTAGAGTTGACAGAAAGATGGGTGGAGATAAACACAGGAAAACTTTTTTTTCAAATTGGGGTGGATGTTCACCTTCCAGGAAAACCAGTACACAAAACACACAGCTACAGCTAGAATGCAATCATATATCAGAGAAAGTTCATGCTAGAAAGGCTCAATGTGTAGACCCAAATTCAACTGAGAATATGTCAAAAGATTAGAAAAACAAATGTTCAAAGATGTTCTCCAAACAATCTGACTGAGCTTGAGTCACTTTAAAAAGAATGTGCCAAGACATCATTCTGTAGAGGTGCAATGCTGGTAAAGGCATAGCCCAACAAAACCTGCACCTGTAAGTCCAGCAAAAGATGGTTTTATATAAGAACTAACTTGCAGTGGCTGAATATCAATACACTTCACACTTTTATTTATTTTTTAAACAAATTCGTTCTACTTTAAAACTATGCAACTCTTTGTTGGTCTATGATACAAAATCCTAATAAAATAGACTGGCGTTTGTGGTTATAATGTGACAAACTGTGAAAAGTATTTATGTGTATGAAAGCTTTGCATGGTTCTAAAATTATTCTGATGGTTATGTGTTTTTCTTTGATAACTGTAACTATTTATTTATGGAAAAATCCCTAATATTTGTGTTTCTTTTATTTTCTATCTGTACTGTGGGGAAACCACAACCTAAAAAAAAAAATGTCCTCACCAATTTGGAATATTCTGCCGTGTGTTTCTTTGACCGCTTTTTTGTGGAAAATATTTGTTCATACTCCTCGGTGGACTCCAAGAGCCTCTTAGTTGGTTTCCGCTGCCGTTTGTTGTCAGATTGTCCTGTGTGCAAAAAAAATCCCAACATTTTTATATTTCAAAAGTATCAGTATCTCAGGGAACAAACCATAAAGCACCTGCTTGAGTCTTACCGGCTGTGCTGCTTGCGTCTGAAGAGTGTGAGTCGTGCTCTGCATGCACATCGTCGCCCCTATCGAGATCTGGAGACGCTCTCGTTGTCGGAGAACCCTTCATCTCAGCAGACGTCTCACTCCCAGCTGCCTCAGTCTCAGTAGCTTCTTCAACCAGCTGCCAGCGCTTCTTTGGAGCCACTGCTATTTCTGAGGACTTCTCAGTGCAGCTAGCAGAGGAATCTGGCCCAAGTGAGTCTGATACGAGCTCGGTCAAGTCAGAGTGGACACTGATTAACTCTCTTTCTGTTTCATCCGACGACAGGTCAGGTGCTGTGAGCTTCAGTTTAGATGGCAGCCTTTGTTTTCTGCGCTGCTTCTCCGAGCTCCCGACCTCAACGTGAGGAGGAAAGTCTTCACCGTGATAGGCGTCAGCTGAGACGTACTCTTTAGTGCAAAGCTTGGTTTTCACCGGCGTGCTTTGGCTCAGCGTGGGTTTCTCTGACTGCCCGTTCTCTAATTTGATCTGAAGAGGTAGACCATCGCTGGAACCTCTCAGTAAACCACCTTCTGTCGCGGTGGGGATCACCTGGGGTTCCTCCTTTATTAAGGTAGCCGACGGCGGCAGTACCAGCGGTTTGCCTTCTTTTTGTCGAGTATCATGCATGTCCTTTAACAGCATCAGAAAAGTACTAAATTTGTAATTGGAATCAGGTCGAAATACACTCAGCTCAGAGTCACTGCTGTCCTCCATTGCTAGGGATTTGAACTTTAATTCTTTACTATCCTGAAACGTGTCCATTGGAGACAGAGACAAAGATGAAGAGGTAGTAGAGAGATCTGATGGACTGTTTTCAGTCTTGATTTTAACCAGCTGTTGCGTGTGCCGAGTTGTCCCCTCGCACTTCGACTTGATCACCGAGCCGTTATGAACCTGTTTCTTGTCTAGCTTCCTTGCGCGACGTTTTGGAGAGCTGTGGTTAACAAAGGAACAGGTTTTGCTGGGGGATTTCAGATTTGGAGACAGTTTAGTTTTGATGGCAGCTTCGTGAGGAGTTTTATTGAAGCAGCCATCAGAAAAAGCTTCTGGTGAGATTCGGCTTGTAGCTGGTCCATCTTTGATTTCCGTCTCTTCTGCTGCTTTCAGGGCCTTTGTTATCAGACGGCTGCTGGCAGAAAGAGTCCTAGAGTGTTGTTCACTTGAACCATGCAATAATTTGCCTGGCCTTTGCTCATGGTCTTTAGAGGTCGCTTTGTTTTGAAATATACAGGATGAATCAGACAAATCTTTACAGAGGTTTAGGTTTTTAGATGTCTTTTTCACCTTTACTGAACAATGCTCCTTTCTGTCCGTCGTGTCTGTATCATATGTCGGAGGAAGAGCTGTGCGTTTAGGTCGATTCAACATTGGAACTGAATCCAAATCAGCATAAGGAGAGTCCTTCGGCTCCTCTTTCAGTGCACGTGTTGTATGAAGCTGGCCTGCTTTGTTGCCAGATTCCTTTCCACCAACAATATGACCAAATATGTCTGACAAGCATTTCTTTTTCTTTTTAAAAGCTTGGCTCTTGTTGCCGTGTGCTGTGGTGTTTTTGAAGAGATGGTGACCATTTCCGTTGGTCACCGGAGCAGGTGAGGCGGGTCGACTTGGGACAATGGAGACGGAGGGAGCCTCCGGCAGCTCTTCAGTTGGAGGAGGGCTGGTCAGATGTTCCTCTCCGTTGACAGATAGTGAAAGTGTACTTTCACTCTTCTTCTGTCCACCTGAGAGCAGATACTCTGCTTCGGTCACACTGACTTTCCACGCAGTCAGCAAACTTTTTGGAATCTGCCCAGATCAGATTTTATACTTAGAGACGTTTTCATAATAAAGGGGGGGAAAAAAAGATAGAGTCATGGAGAAAAATAAACACACTTGAATTCTAGAGTTTCATATATCAGGAGTCAGGTCAGATTTTTTTGTTTGTTTTTAAAAGCTTATTCTATTATTTTAATTTACTGTATATGTACTAAAACATAGAAATCATTCCACACTGTCATTATTAAACAATTGGAAACCAAAAATGGAAAAGTTCTGTGTGAAAAGTACAACCTTTCTTGCTTTAAAAATGTTTAAGAGGGAAAGCAGGTTTTTCTAATTAAACACACCTGATTTACCAATCAAACACAAATCTATTAAAGTGGGCTTATTGTCATTTCCTTATTCAGAGCATACAGGTATGGGTTGCACAATGCCAAAATGGAAAAACATCAGCAATGACCTAAGAGATTCAACTGTTGCTGCAGAAAAAAAAAAAACACTACATAACAATTCTCTCTCTGTCTTTATTCTGATATTTCACTAATACAAAAATGTATCAAAAACGAAAGAAGTTTATTCTGATTTTATGTTTGACAGTAAAGAAAACAATGTTTTTTGTAAGTGTATGTAAATACCTGGTTTCAACTGTATAGGAGCTGTCATAATATGCATCGAAAAAGTCAATCAAATGCAAAAGAAAATGTCCACCAGAAATGGAGGCAGATGCATGAAAGACATTTTTTCAGCCCACAGTGCAAAAAAAAACCCAAAAAAGTGCTTTGGGATTGACCAATTAAATGATCAATCAGTAATCTCAAAAGTTCTGACCATGTTAAAGCAAAGCTTCATATCTCAGCAACAGTTTAAAAAAAACAGTTGATGGATCCACTTCCAGTCCATTGGTGAATGGAAGCAGCTGAAAATCTCCCTAAGCAGTGTGGCTAGTTCTTTTACTCTCCAGTAGGGTCGACATTAGGATAAAATTTCCAGCTCGATGCAGATAGGTCAAATACTTGATACCATTTTTGATACCGCAGCAACATTTCTTTGAATGAACAGGGTTTTGTCTAGTTAAAAGAGAAAAGACTAATCGCAATATAACAATATTTAAACTTTCTATAATTAGCGCAAAACCAGTAAGTAGGAGAAAATTCAGCCCTCGTTTATAATAATATACAAATGAATAGTGTCACTTCACTGTTTGATAAAACAGTCAACAAGATAACGCTTAGTATGTGTGCATATCCTTTATGTAAGTATGTACCTTTGGGTCAGTTGTGCAATTATTTTACTATAGTTTACCTTTAGTGAATCAGTTTTCCATTTGTCTGTGAACTTAAGTGTTCACACAATTCTTTCTACTGAGGGACAAATACAAGGTAATTATTTATTAAAATAAACTGTGTTTCCAAACATGTTGGCAGCATGTTGGAGTAGCTCTGTTATGTTGGTTCTGTTCTGTTCTTTTTGTGAGCTTTGGTTCCTTTTTTAAATTTTGGTTGGGGCATTGCATGTTTGGGCACTTATTCCCTCTGGGTTTGGATGCTGTACATTTGGAAGGATTTTTGCTCCTGGTTTTTCACTTTTGGACAGTTGTTATGGTGCACAACAGTGGTAAAAAGGTATTGTATTTACAACTAGGAGCAGCTGATTAGCATCTCAAAAGCTCAAATAATACCTGAACTATGACCCCAAATCCCAGGGGAATGGTTTGCTTTTTGTTGTCGTCGAAGTATTTAGTAGCCGACTGAGCAGTCTGCTGATTAACATTTTTGAAAGAAGCGTTCTAAGATTCGGAAATGCGCACTTGGGAAGTGCATTTTGATCATCATTGGGTTCATGCTAGAAAGGCTCAATGTGTAGACCCAAATTCAACTGAGAATATGTCAAAAGATTAGAAAAACAAATGTTCAAAGATGTTCTCCAAACAATCTGACTGAGCTTGAGTCACTTTAAAAAGACTGCTCCAGTCTGCTCCACTGCTCCATTATGAGTTACTGGGATCATGAACCCATCATTGGGTTGTCCGTGAAGCAAATATTTAAACAGATAGCGTTAGCTTATGTCCTCAAGGTGGTCATGTATCTACTGAAGATACATGAGCTTCACCGACCTTCTCAGGTTGCTCTTAGACATAAGTGTCACAAGGTAAGCTTGTAGCATTAGCGCAGGTAGCATGTGGCATTCTTAAGCATTTCTTTTTTTCATTTCTGTCTGCCTCATAGGCAAAGTTCCTCTAAACCAGTGATTCTCAACCGGTGGAGCGTGTCACGCTCCTGGGGGGGCGCCAATAGGCTACAGGATGGGAGGAAATAAACTGAAAAAGAAAAATGTGCACATTTTTTTTATTATTATTAAACTACTGTCATAAAAAGTTCTAGTTTTGTATATAAATAACTCCTGAATAGAAATTAAAATGTGTTTGGACTGATTTAAAAAAAAGACGTTTTGAACAAATTTGATTTGTTTGTCGATCGTGAGCGCAAATGCAGGTGATAAACGGTTTCAGCGAGTCACACTGAAGTTCGGTGGCTCTCCAGGGGGGGTGGGTGTTACAGCGGTTGTATGAGCTGCGAGAGGAGGTGAAGGAGTTTTAGACAGAAATCTAATCAGATCTGGTGAAGCATCTAGATGAGACTATATGTGGCTTGCGTCTCTGTCCTATTTGATCTGACCGCTTGAATGGCCTTAACCTGTCTTTGCAAGGCCGCGAAACTAATATTTTGCTCCTTGCAGAGAAAGTGCATGCCTTCACACAAAAACTAGACCTCTATGGCCGCATCAGTGGAGGGAACCCCAGCCTTGTAGACTTTATCACTGATGCAGGCACGTCACACGATTTCTCCTCTCTATTTCAATCAGCGTCTGAGCGCCTGTCAGCAATGAGAAAACTATTTGCGGCGTACTTTAAAGAGGATTATCGCTCTTTCGCTTGGGTTCGAGATCCGTTTGTGTGCACAGCAAACGAGCTGTCAATTTAGGGTGACCAACCGTCCTCTTTTCCCCGGACATGTCCACTGTTCATGTGCTGTCCGGGGCATCCGGGAGGAATTATAGACTGATGAAAATGTCCGGGTTTTTATTGTTTTCATAGGACCATGCTTAAACAGACTGGTGTGATGCAAGCATTATGACAGCCTTTCTCTCATGTAACATCCTCCCGAGCTGGTTCTGATCTGTCTATTGACACCACAGACAGTAGGCTGTGCGCCGAGCTGCGCCGCACCGCATCCATTGCGCAGCGCGGCGCTGCGCCGAGATGCACCGCGTTATCCTGCATTGCGCAACGCAATTGCGCAGCGCTGGGCCACGCTGAGTTACTGCTGTTTGCAAGAAGTCAAAGCACAAGCTTCATGCACGAACCACAAAACATATACTGTCCAGTTGCAACAAATGGGTGGCGGAGTGCACCATTCACAGAGATGGCATGTGTGTTTCTGTGTGACAAAAGTGGCAAATATCCCAAAGATCACATGAACACAAAAACTATAAAAAGATGCAAACTAAACAGAGTAAGCTGTTTTTTATTTTGTTTTTGAGTCTGCAGCTGTTTACTTTTATTACAGTGAAAAGAAAATACTTGTTTTCTCAGAAGATTATTTCAGATTTTTCTTCAATTTTTGTCCAGTGCAATTTAAAAACTAAACTAATATTGTTGCTGGTAACTTTTTTTAATTCAGAAGAGTAATTATTTCTATTATAATTTATTTCCAGAGATTATAAAATCATTTTCTACTTGTGAAAGCCTTTTTTAAGTTTGTTATATAACTAAACTTTTCTATCCACATTGAGAATGCACACTTTAAATATGTTAAAATCAAAAGTATTGGCCAAGTCCTGAAAGTGTTTCAGTACTGTGCCAGATGGCCTCTTGTTTTGGAAATCAAAATATGGTCACCCTATGTCAGTTGATATGCAGGACCATCTTATTGAGCTGAAGAGTGACAGTAGACTGAAGGAAGTCTTTAGCTCCTCCCCTCTTTCGTCATTCTCGGCAGCATTGATGCAGGAATATCCTCAACTCTGTGACGTCGCCTTGAAGATTCTCCTTCCTTTCACGTCGACATATTTGTGTGAGGCAGGATTCTCATAAATGACTGCACTCAAAACAAAATACTGCAATCGTGCACAAATCGAGGATGATTTGAGGCTATGTTTATCAAACATTGAGCCAAGAATTGAGGATCTTTGCGAGGCAAAGCAGGCTCAGGTCTCACATCAACATCACCTACCTGCAAGCTTCTGTAAATAATGCAGATGATGCCCTTTTATTAGGCCTAGTAATAATAACAATAATAAAGGATAAATTAATAGCAGAGGTCTGGTGCCAATTCCCAATTATAGCAATAGCCTAGTAATGATAATAGGCCTATTGATGATGATGATGATAATAACAACAACAAAGCATGTAACCTCATAATTATATAGCAATAGCCTAGTAATGATGATAGGCCTACTGATGATGATGATGATAATAATAAATGTGGGCCTAAAAATAATAGCCCAGGGGAGGCTAGCTATCTATCTATCTATCTATCTATCTATCTATCTATCTATCTATCTATCTATCTATCTATCTATCTATCTATCTATCTATCTATCTAGCTATGCAAGGTGATGTGGAGTGGGGGGGGGGGGGCGTTATGCGGAGGGGTGGGGGTGCACTGTGGCCCTAACTCCAATGCACCAGCTTTGGGGGGGCCCAGCTTGCAAAAGGTTGAGAACCCCTGCTCTAAACAACGTTGTCGTGTTAGCTCTGTCGGGTAAATAGGGTCGCACGTGTTCTTTTTTTCTGTATGTACTCCCCATCATTGAGTTTAATATTTCCAGCAGCAGCTCATTTTCTTAGTCAATTAAGGCTGCAGGAAGAGGAAGGGGCTTGGTGTTTTGTAGGCTTTTTCAAAAGACAATGCCGTTGTTATGTCAATCGGTGTTTCCCCATCAGGAGGTGTTCCCCCTACAGCTCTGCGCACGCAGCAAAAAACGCGCATACTCAATCCAAACTCGATCCCAAACTGAACTCCCTACGCTTTACTCATACAAAGGGGATCGACGGGAGCCGTGAAAGCTCACACGTCCTATTTTAAGAAAGACAACCCCTCCGCTACTGTCCTTAATCATAGTGCTGTGTCAGCACAAAAATGATAGACAGGCAAGCAAGAAGATTTTCCTATAACGCTCCCTGTTATAGAGCAGTCAGGATGCGTTTACAGAGAGAACTATGTGATGTGCTTTATAGAGCCGTCAGAATGCGTTTCCCCTGTATATTACCTAGATAACTATGTGATGCGTTTATAGAGCCGTCAGAATGAGTTTCCCCGGTATATTACAGAGAGAACTATGTGATGTGGTTTATAGAGCCGTAAGAATGCGTTTCCCCTTTATATTACCTAGATAACTATGTGATGCGTTTATAGAGCCGTCAGAATGAGTTTCCCCGGTATATTACAGAGAACTATCAGATGTGGTTTATAGAGCCGTCAGAATGCGTTTCCCTGTATATTACAGAAAGAACTATGTGATGTACTTTAGGCCCTGTCTACATTAGGTCGTTTAAGTGCTTAAACGAATAAATATTTAGTCAATACCCCGTCTCAACCACACTAGCCCATCGTTTAAGGTTCCCCTCCCCGGATATTTTTTTCCACGGGTAAGGGGGCCGTCTATTTCTTAAATCTCTGGCTCTTGGATGGGTGTGGCTTCATTAGGCGCTGAAGAAGAGTTCGGTAAGAAAGTGGCGTCAGAAAACACGCGCCACAGCCAGCTTAATAACAACCGGTGACCACTCAGAGGTAAACAATAGGAAGATGGAGGCGAATCATCCAGACATACCCTTGTTTCTCCTTCTTGTATATGTAGAGGCGCTTTTAAAAATCACACAAGAATACCTTAAGAGAAGACACAGGACGATCGCAGCAATTTCGGACATGCCTACTAGGTCGGCGTTGCCCCAGCAGGCAGAGGGTCGTAAACAATGCTTTGTGGGTGCGTGGACAGGTATAAGGTTAGGTGGGATATACCCGGTGGGGTGTACCCTGTACAACCTTAGCCGTGTTAGTGTAGAAGCGACCTTATAGAGCCGTCAGGATGCGTTTCCCCTGTATATTACACAGGGAACATTATGTAATGGGCTGTGCAGAATTTGGAAGTTATTGAAATGATGAAAAAACTTGTTTTTATATCTTTAAATCTGTCTATCATTTTTGTTATTATTTGCAGAGAGAAACCTTGATTAAGGACAGTAGCGGAGGGGTTGGCTTCGCCAAAACAGGACGTTTGAGCTTTTACAGCTGCCGTCGCTCCCCTGTGCGCAGAGCTCGGTGAGTACAGTCCAAGAGCAAGCTTTGATTGAGAACACACGATTTTTGCTGCATGCTTGGCGTGGAGCTATAGGGGGAACACATCCTGGTGGGGAAACACAGATTGACGTAACACCGGCACGAATGCCGCAAATGGCCCTCTGAGCACTTCTTATAGGAACCATTGTGGCACTGTAACTCGTGGACCGGGCCAGCTGCCACAGCCTCCACAAAGGAGGACACATTGATGAGACACACCGTGCCGGCAATATTATCCTAATATGCCGCCACGGTGTGTCTTTTGAAAACGCCTTGTTATTGTAGCACTGCTGCTGAAGGAAGTGGGAAAATGTGGGCAAATAAGAAGGGGTCCGTTTGTATCGATTTTGACACAAAGTAGCTTTTTTTTTTTTTTATTGTATCGTTTCAGAGTTTGCTCTGTAGAGAACATCGTAAACCATGTATCCTTTTCCTTCCACTGCTCCATTATGAGTTACTGGGTTAACTTAAAATCCAAATAATGTACATTGCATTGGTGGTTGTAACACAAATAAATGTGAAAATGTTTAAGAGCTATTAAAACTTTTGAAAAGCACTTTACTTTCTAACGTTCCATCTGTTTCCTGGGGACTGGCTCTAAAGTCTGTGTTTTTCTCTACATGGGTCCATAACAGAAGCAGATTTGGTCGTGGTGGGTGTTTCACACACAGCTTTTCCATGTTGGCTTAATCTTTGTTCAACAAATCCTTACTCCGCTGAATCTGTTGTGAGTTTGTGTACACAGTAGATTAAATATAAATAATTTTACAACTTTGTACAGACCAGATTATTTTTTTAATGTCCTGATAGGTAAAATCCTGGAATCCAAAGAGGCTGTACTTTCTTTTTACCATGACTGTACTTATTTACCGTGTACTTGTAGTCCTTCTCTTTCTGTTTTCCCCTCCGTCTAAGAACAGGCAGCTCCTCGAACTGATGTCCTCCTTCAAATGGTAGAATGACACTCCCTGGGACCCAGGCACGTTCTGTGACCTCCCCCTTCGTCTCTAGGAAATACATCCGACAAGGACGAGTACTTGGTACTGGAGCAAAAAAAAAAGAAGAAGAGAGAGAGAGAGAAATAAACCTTTGGTGCACATTAGCTGGTCAGATCAAAAATATTATAGATGTAGTTGAAGGTGTATATCAACATATCTGAATATCAAAGTTATCATATTTTAGTAAATTAATTAAAGACATTTCTTAATTATATTGATTAATTATGAACAAAGCGATATAATTGGAGAGTCCACCAATGCAATAACCTTCAGATGCTTTGTCATCACTGTGTTATTATGTAAGGACTCATGGGTTATTACATTTTTGTTTTAACTACACATCTGTCCACAGACATACATCTGCCAGAGAACCATAAAAACACACAGAAAGCAATCAATACTTAATCAGACCGTACCTTTCATTTTTGTGTGAATCCCTTGGTTTGGGTCAGAGAGGATCTGACAGGGCCACCAAGGCCGTCTGTTGAATTTTGCCCACACCAGGTCTCCTTCCAAGTACTTCACAGCAGGGAGGAGTTTTTTCTTTGGGCTGTTGGACTAATCAGCACAAGGAAAACACTTTAATACGAGACACAGCCGAAAACGACAGTTCATCTTATTTTAAAATAAAACAGCGACAGAAAGCTAATAGATCGCACTTGTGTCTATTCATTTAGAGTTCAATTGCATCGACATCTGTTTCATCTAAAAGTACAGACTTCAGCACATATTTAACGAAATACGGGGGGGGGGGGGTGCACCGAACATGCTTTTCTGGCCAATGACGATTTCTGCTTTTCTTTGCAGTCATAAACACAGAACTTTAAATAATTAAGATTAATTCTCAAAAAGATTTATAACACTACAAAAGAGAGAAAGATAGAGAGCTTTGGACTCAAATAGAAAACAATGGAATAACAACACTAATGTCATTTTTGCATTGAAGCATATGCCACTAAACTTTACCTGAGTTTTACTAAATTTAAAGAAACTCTTAGTTTCGTTGTCAAGTTCTATTTTTAATAGTATCATTCCTTTGTGCATAAGATTTTGCCACTGTAATACATAACCAAGATGAACAAATGGTTCTTTGGTTGCAGAAATGCAGCAAAACCAATTTCCAGTGTGTTTCCAACTCACATTAGAGTTGGTACCAGCTGGGGAGACAAGTCCAGGGTCAACAGGAGAGGCGAGTTCAACTTCGCTGTCCGACTCCTCGCCCACATTCCACCCATCTCTCATAGTGATTTCTGGCAGTGCACTGGGGCTTAGTGTGGGGTTAAGTTCAGAAATAGTTTTGGACATCAGATTAAAAACTGTGGGTTTGTATGCTCTTCTCTCCACCACTGAGTTGTATGTGCTCTTGCTCCCACTGACGATTCGATCCTGGGTCGTGTTTGAGGAGAGCTGGAAAGGTTTGAGGTCCTGAACGCCACCGTGCCCCTCGTCCTCCTCCTCCTCCTTGATGTCACTGGTGTCAAACAGCATGGACTCGAAATGCAGGTACCCGTTGGGGATGGGCGAACAGCGCTCGAAGCTGTCCGAACTACGAGGGGAGAAGCCGTTCCTACTCCCATCTTGTAGATTTTCAAAGGGGTCCAAATCGTCTGTGCCAGGGGACGAAGGTAGCTGGATGGGTGGTGGCTCAAACCCCTCATCTTCGTCGGTGATTGGACTTGCACAGATCAAGTTGCTCCCAGGATGAAGGTCCACATCTTTGCTGTTGAGTGGGGCGTTCATGCGTTGTGGTCTCCTCTGTGGGCTGTAACCTGCATGCAGAGTCTCAAAGGGCTCCATGTTGTCAGTGCCAGGAGACGGAGGCAGTTGGACTGCTGGTGAATCAAACTCATCATCATCAGTGATTGGACTTGCACAACGCAAGCTGCTCCTGTCCTGGGGGTCAGCGTTCAGACGCTGTGGTCTCCTTTGTGGACTGTAGCAGCGAAAGCACTCCGGCTCATTGTATCCTAGGAAAGCAGGCTGTGGCAGCTGGCCCGGTCCACGAGTCACAGTGCCACACTGGTTCCTATAAGAAGTGCTCAGAGGGCCATTTCGGGCCCTCGGATCCGGCTGGCTGGGGCCAAACACTGATCCGACCCTAGGACCCGGTTTGTATGACTGATTCATGTTGTCATCCTTACATCCTGTTAAACAAAAAACAGACACTGTTAGATATGGGAGGTGTGGCGTTATATTGTACCACTACACACAAACATCTATTTAAAACAACAGCCCATCCAGTCTGCAAAGAAACTTAGAAAGCTAAGACTGTGCGCATACACACACACACACACACACACACGATAGCATGGCCTCCGTTGTAAAAGGCCAGCTCAAGACAAAACCCCTGAACACATCCACCGGTGAGCTCAGTCCACACGCTTCTGTTTACAAATTATTAGAAAATAGCGCCGCTTTGTCTGCTGATTGCGGGTCATGGCGATCGCTGGGGCTGTAGTGAAGGTGGTGACACTGAGCCATCACAGAAAATACACAGCGGCTCACACAAACAAGCTACGACCGCTCATAGGAAGCTACTATTTAACCCACACAGTGTCAACACGTGGAAAAAAGGGCGAAAAACCCACCATTTGGAGGTCGGTCACCGTCAAACCAACTGCGGATCTTTGTTGGAGTGACACAAAGCGACTGCTTTCCTCGGCTTTGCCTGCACAATCCCAACTGCAGCAGCTCTGATAGTAGTAGTAGGCCCAGGCACAGCTCTCATTCTCGGCACTTCATCGCCTCATCAGCAGCGGCGGCGGCGGCAGAGACGGCGGCCCTCCCCTTAAACACTGTCAGCTTTACAGTGAAGAACAAGACAAAATCTCCTGTTACACCATGAGCGTGACAACCGGTGTCCCCCTCTGTCACGGCAGATTATTTACTACATGTTTTATCTTCGTGGTAGTCGAAGTGCCCCTGGTTATGTTAAAACAAGAGCAGGCTGACTGTGTTGGTGAGCAGCAGCAACCAATCGGCACAGCTTACCCAACCCCCAGTCTGAAAACTCACTCACCCCCGCACACACTCACGCAAATACGGGCGAAATCACAAGCGCGCACGTAAGGACACCCAGGTGAAGTTACTGAAACTATAAAACAGCAGTGATAAAAAATAAAATAAAACTTCAAGGAGTTGGAAAAAAAAAAAAAAGAATGAGCTGCTTCGTTGTTAAAAACCACACTGCGTGTGTTGTTTTGTGACCGAGCAGCAGAACGGTTTCCATGCCACTTTCAGAGCCGCGCGCACGGCCTCCCCGGTCAGACCTCTCTCTGTGCGCCATGTTGTCTTCCCGCACAGAGGGCTGGCAGGAGGAAGCAGGCCGCCAGGCAGGCGCAAAAGGAAAATAAAAGATAAAGACAATGCGAGCTGCTGCGCCGTGAAAAGTCATTAGTTTCTGTTGGCTTTTTTTTTTTTTTTTTACAACGATTCTTCTCTAATGAGATCACACAATCATGCCCTCTAACGCAGGTGAAAACGACCCACAGATCCAAAAGCGCAAATATATTTAAAAGAGCCCACAGTAGGCTCGAGTCCTCTTTAATGATCACACAAAGACCCCTGATTACTCCATGCACCTCATCCCCGACTTTCTCTATTACTATCTTACCCTTTAATAGCCTAAGGAAAAGTCCGAAATGTTTCTGGAAATATCCGATAGATTACAGTGGGTAACCTCTATCAGCTGAAACATACACGGTTTACCTCAGACCATGACCCAGTTTTATTATCGACCGGCTCTTCCTTTACACACTCTCTATAAAACGCACTCTAAACAGTGTTGCCATAATCATAATCGTGATTTAACTTGACTAACTAAATATGAGGATTTATTACAAAGTAATAGCTATTGTCTGCAAGGCGAAAACCCTCTAGTGGCCACATGGGAGCATAGGCGCATCCAGAATGTTTTGTAATGAGCGGTGTTCTTGGAGTTGGACACCACCAAAAACAACAACAAAAATAGCAATAAAAAAGCCATACAAGTTTCAGGAGTTTCATTGAAGTATATTGCTGTAGCAGAACTTTAAATTTAGATCAGAAAATAAATATTGATTGAGGTTTCTTTTTTAACGACTGTAGGTAGTTTCAATCTATGATAGCCAACTCCTTTCTGCCAATCTGGAGTACATTTATATCAGTATCTTTATAGCCTAAATTTTATTATCTTTTTCTAAGTTGTATACATATTTATTTATATATAATGTTGTTTTTAGAGCTTTACATCAGCCAACAAATGGGAAAGGCGGTGGAAATTAGTCCCCTGATCTCAGATAATTGTGTAAATGGTCAGTAATGTGTAATGAGCCAGAAAAAGAAAATAACTCAAATAAAAACACAGAATAGAGTATTAAACAGACAGTAACACCACCAAAATCATGTTTTTTTTATGTACAATTAGTTTATGTGCTTTCTTAAACTGTGAAGATGAGAGATTAATAGTTTTTATTGGTTCTTATCACAAATTGGGATAATCAAGACAGACATTCATGCTTGTCAAGCATAGCAAGATAAAGTTCAGAAACTGACGGCTGGAACTTCTCCTTCAGGATTTTGTAGCAGATACAGCTGCAGAATTTGTGGTTTTATAATTTACAAGTCTTTCAGATCCTGAAGCAACAAATTGCTTGGGATCATCAGCCTCCCGCCACCATGTGTGACTGAAAATTAGATGTTCTTTGTCTGAGACGTATCATTAGATTTATAGCAAATGTAACAACATGCTTGGGGATCATCAAGATGTTTCTTGGTAAATGAAAGATGGCCCTTTGTGGTTTTGGGTCAGCAGTGGTTTTTCCCTTTGTACTGTCAGATGGATGCCTTGTTGGTTTGGTTGTTACATACACAAGGAGACCATGCAATGTAATAGAGCTAACAACTGAGTACATAAGTACAATATGGTCATCAGAGTGGTCAAAGTATTAATGGGAGTGCAAAATTGTGCTGGGGTGAACTGACCTGGAACCAAATAGTGGAAAAGATTTTTATTATGGTTCCACATACAGCACATTAGGATTTATTATATAATCCACAATGCATATTTCTGATTTTCAATAGTGACAAGTATAACAACACATAAAAATGGAAGTGCTTATGATAAGTTCAAGAACAAATAGAAAAGACATCTATATTTACAAAGTGCGGAAAGAATAAATACTGTGCTCATAAAGTAGCAAGTTATAGCAGTTGAAGCTAATTAAAAACATAAACACAAATTGTTTACAGAAATGCACCAATCAATCCACAGATTACTGTAATTCTTCTTTTCTGTTCCTAAATGCATCAAAACGAATAACTCCCATCATTTTCAGCCAATAAACATTAACAGACATGTGATTTGATGCACTTTTTAACCTTAAAAGAAATCAGACATATGCTTTGACACTTAAATAGTGACAAACTGTTATTTCCTTCATTTTCTGTTGGATTCAAAACTACCACCTCTATAAAATAAGCTGGAACCAATTTTGTTTCACTAATGTGTCTCAAAAAAATATATCAGAAACAGTCAAAATTGAAATTGATAAGTCGGACCTTGAGGAAAGTCAGAAATCAGTCTTACAGAGGAAAAGCCCAATTAGTGCATTTCTAATTGTTTAGCTTTGGTGCTGAGTTATTTCACAAACTGAAATAAAAACAGTACAACTAGACTAGTTCAAAAACAGTTAACTGTTCTGCCCAGGAAGTGAACTGGTTGAACCAAATGTTTTAGAAAGTAAAAATAGAACAAAACCACAATCAATAAGAAAGAAAGGCTCTGGAGCCAGGGCCGGTTTAAGGATTCATGAGGCCTGAAGCAGAACTTCATTTGGGGGCCCACCTTCAGTTGACCCCACGTTCATAATCTCCATGCTTGGTTCTTTGCTTTTTTTTTTTTTTACATTCTGCTCTTAATTAACTTGTATTTCAGCTGACTAGTTAATCAAAATTCATTGATTTTTTTCTAAGACGTAACATATTTTGCTCAGTCCCTCTACACTATTAAACAAATAAATAGTACTGGAGACAAAGTGATTATTTTTTACACAGTTTGAGGTTAATTCATTTTTTAACGAATGTCTCATGGTCAACCTTTTGTTTGTGAATTTACTTTGGGCCCCTAGGAATATTCAAAGTTCACTTATACCTTAAGTAGGGCCAGACCGAGAAAACAAAAAGAACTATGACATAGTCTGAATTGCTACTTATGACTAGTTTGCTTTTACTGATTGTTTTATTTATTTTTTTGCATGCATGCATTTGTGCATCAGTAATTACACTTTAATCCACCTATTATATGTGAGTGAAAGATGATAGTTTCTGCTTTAAAAAAAAAGTTTTCTGACGCATGCTCATGCAACCAAATGACAGACACCTCTCTTGAACTATTCGCTGGGTTCATCCACTTTGCTGCTGGCTTCACAGAGATCTCTAGTTTCCATGATGGCGTATGGAAAAGGCGGAACATCATTGCCAGGGAAGTCCAGTTTTTTAGGAATGCTGCAGTTGCTCAAGTCAAGTGTTTTGGCAGCATCACAACCAAACTCCAGCTTCTTGAGACGAGCTAGACTTTTGATGCTGCCGGGGGGCCTGCCTGGGCTGACTTTATACCCCGCTGCCTTGGTGGTCCCGAGGGGCCTCCCTGGGCTGGTTTTGAACCCGGCCGCTCTGGTCGTCCCAAGTGGGCGTCCAGTACTTGTGCGGTACCCGGCCAACTTTGTGGTCCCCGACGGCCTCCCTCTCCGCCCTGATTTAACAGTACCTTTCTTTTTCTTGGAGCCATCAGGCACCAGGGCCTCACCGGCCCCAATTCTCACCGCCTGTGGCTGGAAGTCACCCTGGGTCTCCTGCAACTGGCATGTCATGGCTTTGTGTATTCCCTGCGGCAATGGACCCAGACTGGCCAGGGATAGCTGCAAACCAGGGTTTGTGGGAGAAGCGTAAAACTTGTTGGAGTGAGTGCTGCATAAATCAAAGTGGCTGGCTGGATGGCAGTCCTCTGCCAGCCCGCTGATACAGAAGTCACTGCTGCTGCTCAACCGGTGCATCATTTTTCTGTCGGTAGCAGAGAGGAAGAAACATTGAGGAGAACATGTGTACACCGACAAATACAAACTGAAGCAGCTTACTTTGATGAAGCAAACGGGCTTGTTCAGGTTGCAACACAAAACATGAGTGATAGAAAATAAGATGTAAAGCCAGAGTTTCCAAAACTGTAGGCATGCACAAAATCGAATGATCATAATGATCGCACTCAAAGCTTAACCAAAAACAATACATAAATGATCAGTTCGTACCTTACTTATTGTTGGGTGTTGTGCTGGAACGGGTTAATTCTGACTCGGAAAGGTTTGTCCCCTCTGGAAGCAGCAGCAACATCTTTGTGCAGGCGTTGCGCAGCCTATCCGCCCCCGGAGCTCTGATCAGAGCCCTGTGCGGAAACAACGCCGCTCTCTGCTGTTTATTTCAGGCCTGGTTAATCCTTACCGAGGGTTAGATGAGACCGGCAGCCATTTTTGACCCGAAAAAAAAATAAAATAATTAATAAAACAGTATTAACCGAGCACGCATGCGCAAAGGCGGGTCTAGAAGACGTAGAGGCGATCAAAATGACGTATGGATGATCAGACCAAACCCAACAAAAGGTCTTTCTAACGGATTGTTTCAGTGGTCTAAATAGTGTTAACTCAATGGAACAGTTTCACGTTTCATCATGGTGTATTTTATTGGGAATTTAAATAGATTTCAACATGTTTATAATTAGAAATCTGAAGAGTTGGCCTTGATTTTCTGCCCCTTTAGTCAGTACTTTGTAGAACCACATTTCCCTTCAATTACAGCTGACAGTACTTTGGGGTTAGGTCTTTAACCAGCTATGAACATATAGACAGACATTTTGGGCTATACTTCTTTCAAAACTCAAGTTCAATCAAATTGAAAGGCGAGCATCTTGTGAGCAATTTTCAAATGTTGCCTCAATTTGGATATAGGTCCTGACTCTGGTAGCTCTGGCTTGTTTTCCTCCTGCATTGAACTGCATTTAGCTCCATCCATCTTCCAGTTCACTCTGATCAGCTTTCCTGTTCTTACTGAAGAAAAGCCTTCCCACAACACAATGTCACCACCACGAAGTTTCACAAGGGGGGTGATGTGTTCAGACTGACACCGTGTTAGCTTCACACCACAGAGTGATTTCTATATTGCCATAAATTAAATTTTGAACAAGTCTGACCAGAGCACCTTCTTCCACATCAGTGGTAAACAATAATTTTCTCCTTGAAACTACTCCATAAAAGCCAGATTTAACGTTAGATTTTCCAAACCGTCCTTTAAACGTCACAACTTTATCCCTGACCTGCTTTGTTCTTCATGATGCTATTGTTCACTTGTATAAGAGATCTCTGAGGCCTTCACATTTAGATTACACACTTATCCATTTACGCTACTAATCAATTATAGGTTTCAGACTAAAAAGGGGCTGATTTCATGTCAGAGAAAATTTTCAGTTTTCCATTTACACAACCTCACAATTATGCATTTGTTTATAACATAAAATATGATTAGAATACATTAATGTCCATGGTTCTAACAAATGTTAAAGTCCTTGTCTAAATAATTGCAAGGTACTGTTCATCTAGGTGGGACAAAGACAAAATCATTCATTTTTTTGTAGTTTTTATTAACATCTATAAGAACTTAAGCACAGACACTGGATTTAAGGAGCAACCGCAGTGCTAGGACAAATAGCAATATTTGTTTTGTTTGCAAAATTAAGTCCACAGGACTTAAGTCTCCCTGATGAGCTTGGTCAGCTTCTGGATCTTTGTTTTAGTCGACATGTCCGCATATTTGTCTCCGATGCTGACAATCATGCCTCCCAAGATCGAAGGATCAGACTGTAAAGAGAAAATTATTAGAACATTACACACAGCTCAAAAGTATTGATCCAGCACATTATGTTTTCTACCCTGGCTTATTGCTTTAATGCATGTTTACAACAAAAAAACCCCCAAAACTATACCTTTGTTTCCAGCTTGATAGTTTCCCCCTTCTGAAGAAAGCCTTTTAGAGCTACTTTCAGTTCAGCAAGATTAGCTTCATCCAAAGGCTGGAATAAAAAAAAATATATTTAAAAAAATTAATGTTTCCATTTTTGGAAGACCACATATACAACACTAAAACAAACCACAGGGATCCATAAAGTAACATTAGATCTCGGTAGGAGCAACACATTTCATACCTGAGCAGTGGTGACGGAGCAGATGACCTCTCCACGGTGTGCGCTCATCATTTTGCCAAAAGCAGAGATAATGTCACCAGTTATAGGCAGACGACCATTATCAGCCAAAACATCTACAGGAAATAAACAACATGTCTGAGATCCATGTGAACTCAAACAAAATGGCAACATTATATGTAGTGTAAGTTTATTGTGTTTCACAGCATGTTGCACAATAATAGGCATGGTTGACTTATAATGCACTGGAAAATATACTGTGAAGATTAACTGCCAATACATATGCATCGTTTATGATTAGCTTAGATGTTCAGTTTTCCTTCAGATTCACTTTAACAGACCTTTCCTCAATTCCACTAAGGCCTGGTTCACACGGCAGGATTTAAAAATTGTCACAAGAGTTTCACCCACACACACGGTGATAAAAATCATGGGTATTCCTGTTTTGCTCCTACAGTGTGTGGTGTGCGTCCACACGGCAATGAAGAGACCACACACGAACTGATTTTACTCACAAACATTCCAAGCTCAGACAGGAAATCTCACAAAACCTTGTGATATATATAACGTGACTAAGATCAAAGGAGTAAATAAATAAGGATGCCGAGGATGAGGCATTGGCAATATTTTGTGGACTAGCTAACAGAAAAAAAATGAAATCCTGGATTTAGATAAAGGAGGGGACACAGCAGGAGCAGAGGCTCTACTTTTTATATAATGAAATGGAGGTGAATTATTTTCTTTTTTTCACTGGGAAACGCCGTTACACACTTTGCTCTGACTGATCTCTGTTTCTATGCATTTGTGGACTGTGGTCAGGTGAGACGAAACTTTGAAAAAAAAATAGATGCTTCACAGGTGTATCACGGCCTGTCCCCTCACTGTCTGATTGGCTACATGTCACAGTCAACAGGCTGCATACTCTGTCCTTACAACACACCACACATGATGTGATATCAGGCTGAGACAATCCAACATGTTGAATATCCCGATTTGTAATTGGACCGGTCTCTGTGTCCTTCCGAGTAGGCCAGAGCACTCTGAACACACCACACACGGCAGGAATATCTGTTAGGATTATCGTAAGAGCCATCCCGATAATCGGGGAATATTGGAAGGGGAGAATCGGGGCAAATCGGCCTGAAAATCCTGCCGTGTCAACCAGGCCTAACGTCTTTAAACACACAAGACAAAATTCCAGACAAGGCAACAATAGGTACCAAGAGAAATAACTGGTGTCACCATCTGGGTCAGAAAAGAAAATATTCAGAAATTCATCTTGAGATATGAAAGAGGGATCTTCATGTGAATGGTGAGTCTTTTGTGACCTTTGAGGCAAAATAGTTTCATCTCATATATATACATATATACACACATACATATATACACACACACACATAGAAAATGTCTTTCCAACAATCAACTGAGAAACTGTATGGACTGGTAAACAGAATGCTTGTTCAGTCTGCATGCTCAGAAATTATATGCACAAGACCAGCTGCCTCATGGTTTCCTTTCTTTCCATCTCTAACACAGTTTCTAGAGTATTATTTACTAATGCTGCAACTATATTTTTCACATATTTGGTTTTGTCTAATTAAACTCTTAAGTGTTACATAACAAAAAAACAACAGCGACCAGTCAAAGTCATTGATGACCTTGACAATAATTATCATAATTGACGTCAATATTTGTTTGCAAATAGATTTTTTAATTTAACTCAAATTTCTTTAACCCAAAGGTACAACTGTTTTCCTCGAAATTGCTGTGAATGAGTCTCTATTTACGTATATAAAATTTCGGAGGAAAATTTATTTTTATTTATTTAACACAAACAAAGTGGCAGCCCTAGTTCTACTTTGAACCTTGCATTTCCCAAAGCCTTTTTACATTTAATATTCTAGGCATTTGTCAAATTTACTATCTTGCAGTTCGGTTAAAAGTTTAATGTTCACGATGATCCCCTGAGTAAGCCTAAATCAAGGCAGCAACAACATAAAGGTGGAAACAAGATCTCTTCAAGGATCACTCACTGATGAGGTTGACAGTGATTGGGGAAACTTTGTTCTTTGCAAGGGCATCATGGAAAGCCTTCTGCTTGATGCTGCGCTTGACATGAGGATTCATTACAATACCAGACATCTTGGGGTCCTTGATCAGGGCCTAAAAAAAAAAAAAAAAAAAAGGAAAATAGACAGACATTTTTTATTTAGTTTTGCGAGTTAAATAAAGGTGTTTTTGCTTGTCGACAGTTATACACAGACAGTACTTTTGTTTGTCTTACTTTTAGGATGTAATTTCATACTTAGCCAATGGTATTAGGCAAAAGCTTTGTTATTTAGGGGGAATTAGAAAAAAAAAGGCTTGATCAGATTTGTTACAAATTAAGCAGTAATTTTATATACAATTAAAGCTATTTATTTACTATTTTATAGGTGAGGAACATGGAGAGAACTTGGCTCACTTTGATGTAATTGAACAACATTCTGTTTGGTAGTGAACAATTGATCTTATGTGCAAACAGAGAAAGGGCTACAGCCTTTAGCCTCACTGCTTCATGTCTGTTTGTGTGGAAGCAGCAGAGACAGTTCAGCTTTGTGAGGACGAGGACCTACATTGAGAATTTAGCCACACTACATTAAACTTTAGTCGGTTTCGCTTCATACAAAAGTTAAGAACCGAAGGCTCAACCTCCAACCCTTCCATCAATCAAATTACACTGAGGTAGTTTTTGTAGCCTAAATATTTTTTGTAAGTGCTTATGGGTAGGAGAAATAATGACATTTATATGAGACTTTAAGATGGAGCTGTCAACTCAGATGAGGCGGTAAACCTTTAATATGAATAAAACATGATTTTACTTATTTGAACTGAGTTTATAACTAGTTCTTGCCAAGGATGAACAGAACAATGCAGAACGTACAGAAACTTTCCGCAGCTCCTGCTCCACTTGGTCCAGTTTGTTCTGTTTACTGGCGGCAGAGAACAGAGCTGTGGCATAACGGCCCTCCACCCCATAGACTTGGATGGGAGGCTGGAAATGAAGAGAGTATTAATGACATATTTTAAATGTGAAGCAATCCCATGATGTTGATGATAGGTTTGTTAATGATCGGCGCAGGTCGAACTCATTTACCTTAACCAGTTTAGCTGCTGGTCTGATAACAGACGTGCTGAACAGGCGAGCCTGGGTGGAAAAATCAATACTGAGCTGTTAACGAAATAAACTAAGCACAGAGCAAGCGAACCTTGATTTTTTTTTAGCCTTCAGCGCCGTTTACGTTACAGGGTTAGCTGCTAAGCTAACACGTTAGCAGTCATTCAAGTGCACTGCCTCCTAAACATCCTGTGAACATTTAGCGTCTCCCCCCAACCACCGAAACAAACACAATGTACAAGACATGCATATAAGCTTGGCTAATATCGGCTGGAACAATGGTCAAATCCTGCAGATTACGAAAAACATTTCAATGTCTTACCTGCTGTCCTAGCATGTGTGCTGCCATTTTCTCCTACAACTGTCCAGAGTAGAACGAGCGAGTGCGCATGTGTAGCTGAGAAGGAGTCGTGTTTTATTGGGAAATGTAGTTTATGACGAGAAGTGCGTTATAACCATAGACAGGTAGTCAAAGTCGAGCAAAAATATTAAAAAATAATTCATTTTGGGAATACGTTTGAATTTTCCTGAGATTGATTCAATATTGTTGCACAATTACTATTATTATTATTATTATTATTATTATTATTATTATTATTATTATTATTATTATTATTATTATTATTATTATTATTATTATTATTATTATTATTATTATTATTACTATTATTATTATTAACTGCAATCAGTTTAATTACAGGTGTAGTTGGCACAAATATCCTATATACTGTTAAATGAAAGTAAATATTACTCAAACTTGGTACTGCCGTCTGATATAAGGAAAGCATGAAATATATTATTGCTGAATATTGCTAGTATTATATTGGTTGTAACTATATTCCATTTTCCTCACCTTTTTCCTTTTCAGTAAAATACAAGGGCCCTTCATTCTATGTGAGCTTTAGTAACTAGGCTACTACAAATCAGCGTTTGCATCAACTCCACCCAAATGCCCAAGGACACAATAAGAAAGTTATAGTAGTTGTTGACTAGTCAGAATACCTTGGACTTTTGAGAATAAATACATTTAAAGAGCTCTGGTCTTTTAGTGAGCAAGGATAAAATATAATAGGTTTCTTTCAGTCAGCTGACTGGCAGTGCACAGCAACACATTGAGACTGGCAGACCTGTATTACTCTATGCTCCGTTCAAAGCCAGAGCAGCCTAAAAGTTCTGGTCACTTTGGTTCTTCTGGTGACAACTAATTAGATAACTGTAAATCATAGAGAGGGTTGGAAAATATATATATATTAAATCAAAACCTTTATAATAATAATAATAATAATAAAAATAATAATACATTTCATTTATGAGCACCTTTCAGGACACCCAAGGACACTTTACAATAAAACTAGCAGTAGACACAGACAATAGAGAAACAATAAAACAACTAATAGATTGCAGAGAGTACACTATCCTGAACAGATGAGTTTTGAGGGGAAGGGAGTCAGTATTTCGGATATCAGGTGGTAAGGAGTTCCAAAGTTTGGGAGCAGAGCAGCTGAAAGCTCTACATCCCATCGCGGTAAGGCGGAACAGGGGCACAGTGAGATGGATGGAAGAGGAGGACCTGAGGGAACAAGAGGAGGAAACAATGAAAAGAAGATCTGACAGATAGGGAGGGGCAAGATTATGGATGGCCTTAAACGTATACAGAAGAAGTTTGAAGATAATTCTGAATTTGACTGGGAGCCAGTGAAGTTGATTAACAACAGGGGTAATGTGCTGAAAGGCGGAGGTACTAGTTTTAATGTGTGCAGCTGAATTCTGGACCAGTTGGAGTTTATGGAGGAATTTTTGAGGGAAACCAAAGAGAAGAGAATTGCAGTAGTCTAGACGGGAGGTAACAAGATTGTGAACCACAATGGATGTAGAGTGATGGGAAAGGGAGGGACGAAGGCAAGTATTATTGTGAAGATGAAAATAGGCCGACTGAATAAGGTTATTGATATGTGATTTGAATGATAATGTGCTGCCAAGAATGACACCAAAACTTTTGACCAGAGAAGAAGGGATCACAAGAGAGATTTTTAGTGAGAATTAATCAACTTTGGATAATATGGATTTGGTACCGACAAGGAGAATTTCAGTTTAATTGTCATTTAATTTAAGAAAGTTTGAGGAGAACCAGGATTTAACTTCGGTAAGGCAACTGATAAGATATGAAGGTGGAAGGGTGGAGTTGGGTTTACTGGACAGATAAAGCTGGGTGTCATCTGCAAAGCAGTGGAAATTAATATAGAATTTACGGAAGACATTACCAAGAGGCCAGATGTAGATGATAAAAAGAAGGGCTCCCAGGACAAAGCCCTGGGGCACACCGGTAGTGACAGGGGAGGGCTGGGATCTGAATGACTTAAATTGAATAAATTGGGGGTCGTTGGAGAGATATGAATGGAACCAAGCCAGGGAGGTGCAAGAGATACCAATGGAAGATAATCTGTTGAGGAGGATGGAATGAGAAATAGTATTGAAAGGTGCACTTTGGTCGAGAAGGATGAGAATCGAAAGAAGACTAGAATCAGCTGCCAGGAGAAGGTCGTTAGTGATTTTAAATAGAACGGTTTCTGTACTAGGATGAAGTCAAAAGCCAGACTGAAACTTTTCGTATAGACTATTGAGGGTTAAGTGAGAATGGAACTGATTAGCAATTATTTTCTCTAGAATTTTGGATATGAAAGGTAGATTTGAAATTGGACGGAGGTTATTAAAATCACTGAAATCAGAACCACACTTTTTTAATATAGGGGTGATAGATTCAGTTTTGAAGGCTGTGGGAACACAGAGGTAAGTGAGGAATGAATAATGGCAGATGTTACAGGGAGCAGAGATGGAAGAGGGTCAAGTTGAAATGTTGAGGGCTTAGATTTGTGAATGAGCACAGAAATGTTTGAGGAAGTGGTAAGATCGAAACTGGTAAATTACTGAGAGCGGGGGAAAAGTTCAGTGAAAGAGGAGAGTGGAGGATGAAGCTCAGTTGTGGGTGAATATTATGGACCTTCGTGTTAAAAAACAAGATCACAGAATTGTAAGTGTTAGAGGAATAGAGATGTGGTGGAATGATTTCTGAAGGTTGAAGTTTGTTGAAAGTTGAAAAGAGAAACCTGGTATTTCCTTCATTAGAATGAAAAACTGGAGAAATATTTGTATTTGGCCTAAGCGATTTTGTCCTTATAATGCAAGATAAGATTATTATAAATTTCAACATGGATAGTGAGACCAGTCTTTTCGTAGAGTCTCTCAAGTTGTCGACCGTTGGCTTTCATAGTTCTAAGTTCATGAGTAAACGAACAAAGGAAACAGAGCGAGTCTTTACTGGAGCCAAAGTGTCAAGGATCTTATTAAACTGTTGTTGTTGGGAGCAACCAGGTCATCAGGAGTGGAGGAGAGGTACGGAACATAACGTAAGTCTTAGTAATAAATCAAAACCTTTTTAAGCCTTAGCATTCAGTACGTGCCTACGTGAAACACATCAAGGGATCCATATGGGTACTGCATGGAACAAAGGTACCTAACATGAGGTCATTAATAAGCTGCAAACCATCTAATCTGTGGTCCATTTTTTTGTTTGTTGCAAACCCACACAAGCCCCACATATAAAAGTTGCCTGGGAAATTCAATAATTCCATTAGTGGACTAGATCTATTCAACCATGGTGGTCTGCCAGGTTCTAAAAGGTTGCAGCTATCTAAAAGATAAAACTCAAACTTCCAGTTCAGTATAGCCATAAAATGTGGCATCGTGGTACATTTCTAAGATTCAAGAAATAGTCATATTTGTATTCAATTTTTAATCAATTGAAATTAGATCAGGGAGTACCAGTCTCAATGAGTTGCAATATCTGTAAAATGTATTGTGTTATTTTTTGTGTCCTTTATAGCATGCCACTTTTAAATATATGTAAATACCCCTAGGGCCGGTGCTAGCCATGTGGGTGCCCAAAGCACATTTGTTTTGTGGTGCCCCCCAGTGCAAAAATCTCAGAGCTACATCTACCAAACAGTATACATAAGCGCTACAGCAGAGGTTGAAGTGTATAAGTGGTTATTATTTCAAACTCTCAGCTTTGATGCGCTGCATTCAAAGTGTGCCGTGATGTGAAGTCGCTCAGCCCAAAGAAATAGAGACCTGTTGAGGAAAGCTGGACCATGGAAACAGATTTAAATCCTAAATGATTCAGCTCCCATCTGTCACCTAAAGTCTCTGCTCTAAGACCAACACAACTGCTGCAGACTTTAGTCACAAACCTGGCGACGTCACAAATTAATTCGTTGCACACTCGTTGACTGTTTTTTTCATCGCAAATGCAACATAATCCCACCTGATTTTTGGGGTGGCACAATATACAATATTTGCAAGGCTTGTTGGACAATATTAAAACATGTCAGTGATGTCCGACTGCAGTGTGTTTTCACAAACACTGCATCATGTTTTCATGATAACAGTTCACTGTGGAAGAGAACCAAAAAAGTCAGCTCTTGGTGAGACTACCTGCTCAGACCACTGCAAGGAGTGGTGGATGGGGGCACGATGGGAAGACTGCAGACATGGGATTCATCTTTCCCTCCAGCAAAAATATTACTTTGTATTGAATCTATTAACATGCTTTACATACTTTTATATTTATTATGTTGTTATAAGGCTACTATCCTCATGATGATTTTTTAATGAGCCTGATTTTTTTGGTGCCCCCATTGGCAATTGATGCCTTACCCGTAGCGCGTGAAGCGCGTGGGCGGAGCTCCGGGGCACTGAATACCCCTCAGTATTTTGACTGCACCCCATTGACCACCCCTTTGAAAAGTTTCTGCTCAAGCCCCCACCTGTCCGCCGCGCCGCTTTCCTCGCCCCGGCATGGAAATGGTACGGACCCACTAACTGACCTGTAACGTCTGGGTTGAGATTTAACTGATAATGTGTCTGATTTTTTATCCAACAAGGGAATATATACGTTTAAGATAAGTATTTATACCTTTAACAAAATATGTTTTTTTTAAATCTAACTAAGACAGTGATTTGATCTACGCTGGGCGCAGTGACGTAGCATTAAAACTAATACGCCTTAATCTTCAGTGTCGACCAACGTAAGCAACGGTGGGCTTGTTTTTGTTTTGTTTTTAATAATAACTAACTAGCAGCTCTATTTACCGCCTGTAAACATTGGCCTAACATCTGTATCAACCAGCTGCAGGAACGGGGGGAACCACTCCCATTCCTCCTCCACCTCCAGTACCACCTGCTGGGAGACGCAGAGCAGCCACAACATACCTACCAGGGTTCCTGCGTAGCTGAAAGCTGGTCGGCTCGCAGGCTGACAAGCATGGATGACAAATCGTTCACCAAGGAGGTGGATGGATGGATCGAACAGCTGAATGAGTGCAAGCAGCTAACAGAGAACCAGGTTAAACTGCTTTGTGAGAAGGTAAGGAGCGCTCAGGCTGATATACCCTCAATGCTAGCATACAGTTAGCAGTCACATCTTCTGAATATCAGGTTTATGAGGGAATATTTTCGGCAGCGACAGAAACCGTCCGACTGCAGTTGCACGCAGTTCATTTCCAAGAGATGCCACTCGAAGATGGAGGGATGCCTGCAATATGTTTTCCATAGATAACACCCACCGATGGCTTCAGAAAACACTCTGACTCACTCAGGAATAACCTGCTGCACAATCTGAAGGAATATAACTGTTAATGTTTTCGTTATGCAAGTCTTGTTCATAATGCATATCCACTGTGTTTTCCCACCAATAGTGGATTTTGATATGGGCCACATAGGCAGCTGCCCAGGGCAGCATTAGAAAGGTGAGATGCACGAGCACCAGATGAAAAAGAATATCTCAGTTGCTGTTATACATATGCAAACAGTTCGGAGCTGGTCACCCCCTGCTTGGTGCTGAGGATGGAGAAGCTAGGTTCAGTCCCTGCTTCTCAGAAGTCTGCATTTTAAGTGTTTGGGAGGCAGCAGAGGGAGGGGCTCACCTAGAGTGCAAGCACTGTGAGAATCACCACTGACTCCCACACTTCACTGGAGACCTGTCACCTGTTTACAGGGCCAGCCCGGAGCAACTTAGGGCCTCCTACTAACCCAGGGCCCCCAAACCAAACTATCATTCTCACAAGACGTGTTAACATTACGAAAAGTCTCATGACTTTAAAGTAGGCTGATATTAGTAACACCGTATGAATATAAATTGCCATGATTTTGCAATATTTTGATAAAGATTTATAATTAAAGAGCGTTATAGAGTTTAATTCCACTTATTCAAAACAGAAAAACGATAATTATTCATACTACTCCAAAGATTTTCTAACATTTTGATAATAATTAGTTAAATTAATTTCTTTACGAATATAAAAAAATAAAACCTGCTTAGTTTAGTAATGGTTTTCACATAAAAGTTGTTTTTTAAACAGAAACAAAACAGAAGTAATTACTTTTGGACCTAAAGAGGAACAATCAATAGTAAGCACACAGCTTCAGTTAATACAGCTAGAAACTACTGATGAAGCCTGAAATCTAGGTGTAGTAATGGACTCAGACCTGAACCTCCAAGGTCTTTAGTCTGATTGATTACTGCAACGGCGTCCTCATAGGTCTTCCTCAAAAGTCAATTAGACAGCTGCAGCTGATCCAGAGTGCTGCTGCTCGTGTCCTCATTAGAAAAAAGCCCCTTGAGTTACCTTGTTGTTGAAAGTGAGCTATACAAATAAAATTGCCTTGCTTAAAGAATGTTATACCTTTTTTTGTGATTCAAAACAACTTTGGAGTCCTTGATGGCCTTTAATTTCCATGCTTTCTGAACTAAAATATTTCCAAACCGGGAATTTTTTATTTCTTGTTGTGGGGTGAAAAATGCATTAACTTTCTTTCAGCCAGCTGACCTAATCTAATGATTTCTGCTCATGTCTGAGCTTTGAATACTCTATAAACATTGCAACTGTAAAAAAATCGGTAAGTTGTTTCAGTCTTAGCCTAAACTCATGTGATTATTTTTAGCTTATTAGTACATAATATGGCATAACATTACTGTATGCATTTCTTCTGAGTTAAATATTGTGCTTATTGCTAATTAGTTTCCCCTTCTGGAAATGCAGTACCAGGCAAACATATTCACACCCCTTAACCAACCAAACCCTATTTGTGGCTAGTGGGTTCAGCTAAGAGTTGGCTCCCAGATGAAATTCAGCCTTATTCCACCTTCTGCCTGCTCACCAGCATCATCCTGGGTTTTTCTCTGCTATTTGTTCCAGGCCAAAGAAATTCTTACAAAGGAGTCCAATGTACAGGAGGTGAGATGTCCGGTGACCGTCTGTGGAGATGTCCACGGGCAGTTTCATGATCTCATGGAGCTGTTCAAGATTGGAGGGAAGTCTCCAGATACCAACTACCTCTTCATGGGAGATTATGTTGACAGAGGCTACTATTCTGTGGAGACAGTCACACTGCTGGTTTCTCTTAAGGTAAAAGTGCTCGTTCTTTAATGGCTGTCTTTTTTAATCAGACATTATTTTTTGTATTGTTTTGAAATTTGATTGAAGTCTTATCCAGCTCGGGATAAGTTACTAATCAAAAGCATGGATAAAGAAAATAATTGAAATGTTTAGAGTTTACTCCTCATCCTAATTTCCAATGAGCAGTGGGTGAAAGGCCTCCTCCTTGACTTTAATAATTACTAAGATAAAATTATTTGATGAATATCATAGACTTTAAATCCAGAAATAATATTTCCACATCACCATCCATCCATCCATCCATCCATCCATCACCATAATAAACGTTTGTGTTATTGGAGAAACTGGTTCAGAATTGAGTAAATTAATTTTGACATAAAAATGTGAAGGAGCTGCGTTTAAGTGCATACATTTTTGTTTGCATAGGTACGATTTCCTGAAAGAATCACAATTCTTAGAGGGAACCATGAGAGCAGACAGATCACACAAGTGTATGGTTTCTACGATGAGTGCCTGAGGAAGTATGGAAACGCTAATGTCTGGAAGTACTTCACAGACCTGTTTGACTATCTGCCCCTCACTGCACTAGTAGATAACCAGGTAAGGCTGTGTATATAGGTGCAAAGAGTACATTAATCTCAAAACCAAGAACAAAGGCTCATTCATTTACTCCCGTCTTTAAGATTTTCTGCCTTCATGGAGGATTGTCCCCATCTATAGACACGCTGGAGCACATCAGAGCACTGGATCGGCTGCAGGAGGTTCCTCATGAGGTACACTCAGTCCATAGGGTGGTAGGACATAATTGTTATACAAGCTATATTTGTAGAGACAAATGGCAGATGTTCTGCTTGCTCAGCTTTACAGCACGCTCCATATTTATTGGGACCCCTCGAAAAAATCCCTGAAAATAGATTCCTATTTTAGTGCAGAAGCATAATCTCACACGGAAAATTTCGAAAATATACAACCTTCAATATAAGTACATTTATTCATTGTGGGAGGAAATTCCAATTTAATGAAGAGGACAAAAAACGTTTTAAAGAGTTCTACCAGTGAGATTAGCAACTTCATAATGTTGCACAGATGTAAATGTAGCATTGCCACTTGGGTGGAGGATGTGTTAATGTGGCCGTGTGTTCTGATCCAGAATTATCCTGGATTTTGATATGAAGTATGTATTGGACACATTATCTCCGAGTAAAAATTTGCCAGATCAACCTTCCATGCCCATCTCAGTCCCCAGACCTAAATTGTAAAGAAAACATCAGGGATGAGCTGAAAAGCAAAAGAAAGCACCCAGGAATCTGGGTCATTTAAAGCTTTAAAATCCACTTCCAGTCCTTAGTGTCCTGCAAATTGAAATGATTGAATTACAGCCTCACCATTTCATCAAGTTTTGCAGCGGTTTCTTAAATAACAATTTGATTCAAATGTGTTCAAGGAGGGAAATATCTAAAACACACAGGACACTGTTCCCGGAGTTCTGACATTGGACACCACTGCTCTGGAGAGAGTATGCAAACAGAAATGGTCAAAGATCTCTCTCTCTCTGTCTGTAGGCTCCAACTTTTTGTAATGTTAAAGGGAAAGGCTGAGTGTTATGCTATTGGTAAAAGAGGGTTGTACAAAGTAATAGCAGTTCGGGTGCCGCCGATTCTGCCACCAGTGACTTTGAAAAATCACTTACTTAAGATGGGATTTTTCCCCACTAATCACATGTATTTGTATAAAAGGTTCAGATTTTCTGAATGTTTTACACAGGTGTGGAAATCCTGTTTCATTTTTGGCGGGGAGACAATAAACAGTAAAATTTCAGAGAGTTATTTTTTTGGGGGGACATGAAAAAAATTACTCTCTCCTGCTTCTTTGCAACTTGCCTTTTAGGGTGGGCCTTTAGCATGTTAAATACTGTTATGGAATGTAACATAATAGTAGCTATAGCATTGTTCTGTATTAGTCCATGTTCTACCTGTATACAAGGTTTTCTATATACAACCAGCAATATCAACAATGGCATTAGGTGGAAGCTGGCATTGATGCAATTCTATGACCACATCTTACAACATTTCGTTCCACCCTTCTCTAATTTCCACTACAGTCCATCAAAGTAACTTTAAAAAAACTTAAGCTCAATATAAAGTTCCAAAACTATTACCAAAATACTATCAAGAATAATCCAACATCAAACATGTCCTGAAATTGCATGCCTACTTTTACTAGCAGAGCAACAACTGCATAGATCAGGTGTGGACAAATCTGAAGCCTAAAGGTAAAGTACTTTAACATCTCTGTAATCTTTTCACAATAAAGAGAGAAGACACCATCTAAAAAAATAAAATATAACAATGAAATTAAACGATAGCACTCACAACTTCCTCAGTTCGCATGGACCTGAAATCCCCAGAGATTACCATCATGAAGTGTCGGACTTTTGCCTCGGACTGATCATCACTCATTGATGACTTCTCATGGGGGGATTTGATAAGGTTCTGGAGGCTGAATCTGTGCTACACTGCCACTCGGGAGACTGAATTACAAGCGCAACTTCAGTCAAAGCTTTGAAATCAGGGAACATTTTTGGAAATTAAGTGATCATAAGTCAGAAAGACTCTGAACGAGCCGTTTCCTGATCCGCAAGCTATTTCTTCGGTGGAACGAAATCCCAGATCATGTGTCGCTTTGGCGCAGGTGCTTGGCAGACCCAGGGTTTTCGAGGTGCTCCAAAGCTTCCGTAACTCTTCAACGTGCTGTCATGTCGTACGGCATGTCGTACGGCATGGGCATGTCGCTCATGGATAGCGACATGTCATGAGAAAATGCTCAGGTACTCTCACAGGAATCTCTTTTTTTAATTATTGACTTGTCTGAGCGTCTGCACTAAGTGGTCAGTATGAATACTAATCTATAAAAATGACAGGCAGCCTTCAGGTTTATGTCACCGTTCTAAAAAAAAAACACCTGTCAAACACTGAAAATATTGGTTAATGGGATCCCTGGCGCTGATGTTTTAAGGGGAAACAAACGCAATTGTCCTTGTTCTTTTAAATCATTCTTAGCAGTTAACTTTATTCTGCGCATTGTTTTGCATTTGTAATTTGTATCGTTTGTGTCGTACTTTTATTGGACAATGCTATATTATTAAACGTATATCTATGTGTTCAATTTTTTTTTGGGGGGGGGGCAACTTCATGAAATGGGGGGACATGTCCCCCTCTGTCACCCCCGGGATCTCTGCCTATGGTTTTACACATCTTTACCAGAGGCATTAAGAGTAGAGGATGATATACAGTATGTATGTGTAAATTCAGGGATATTCCACCAACACTGGTGCTTTGCTCCATTTCTTAGGGTCCTATGTGTGACCTGCTGTGGTCAGACCCAGATGACCGCGGTGGCTGGGGAATCTCCCCCCGTGGTGCCGGCTATACATTTGGCCAGGATATATCTGAGACTTTCAACCACGCGAATGGCTTAACTTTAGTTTCGAGAGCCCACCAGCTGGTGATGGAGGTACTGTGACATTCACTGCTCATTGAATAATAAGAAACGGGTTCTGAGTGAAGGATGCTGCTCTTTAGACAACACCATGATCATTAGATTCTCTTTGTGCAGGTGTTGCACAAATCTGTGCAACACCTGCACTGATTTGTAATGGAAACCCAACTGGTTAAGCTGGCATAAAAACCTTAGCATCTTTTTTTTATTAGGAAACAAACCCACAATAGAAGACACAGATTATTGAACTGCTGATTAACTCAAATGTTATATTAAGCAGAGTTGAGGAAAGTCTACCTTTAGAAGCCATCCATCCATCAGTTTTTCTATATGTAAAGCCTGGCCACTTTAGAAATGTCTGCCTTCAATTATTAAATTAGATTGAAAGGGTTGAAACCCCGAAGAAATTGGAATCTGGAAAAGTTTTGAATGTTGGCAAAACAGTGTGTTTGAATAGCTCTTAGCTCCTAGTCGGGTCCCAGATGTCCACAGATAATCATGCCCTTGCCTGAACTACCATGGTAACAGGATTGCTGCTTTAACACCATGCCTGACCCCAACTACAGTCAATAACACATAACTTATCTCTTTATCCAGGGTTTTAATTGGTGCCACGACCGTAATGTAGTGACAATTTTCAGCGCACCAAATTACTGTTATCGTTGTGGAAACCAGGCAGCAATCATGGAGCTCGATGACACCCTTAAATACTCCTTGTAAGTTGCAGTTTCTCCTCTAAATCCAAATATTCCTGTGGAATCCTGCTGTTTTGTAAATATATAATACATTTACGAACAATAATTAGCTCTGTTGTTTCCTTTAGCCTCCAGTTTGACCCTGCGCCTCGCAGAGGAGAGCCCCATGTGACGAGGCGCACACCCGACTACTTCCTTTAAACATCACTGGTGAAACGCTGCACAGAAGCTGGAGAAGATGAGAATGTGGTGGGGCACAGGCTCTGTGCCATAATATTAACTTTCACACACACCTTTTTCTTGATTTCTATCTGTCTGTGCATGACTTAAATGCTAGGAATGATTGCCACTCTTTACTGTACTGTTACATTACCTGTTGGTATATCAAGAAATGAAGAATATTACTGATGAATTAGACTGTTTGGCCGAATAAAATCTTGAAACTGCATCTCTTATTTATCAAGGCCTCATATCCAATAGAAACAGTGAAAGCATTGTTATTGATAATATAACTATTATTTTGTAGCCAAAGTACAACAGCTTATTCTGGAAGTAGGGTGATAAGGTTAAAACCAGAATTGTGTATGATATATTTACTCTTTTGTATTTGATTTTTGCTGCATTGCACTGAAAGAATGTGTTCTTTTTATACTGTTTCAAGTAGTTCTGCTTCTGTTATCACTCATATTGTATTCATTTAAACCTGCAAAACTGCTGTGAATTATCTTACATGTGAAGTATAACTTAATGTTTTTCAGGCAGAACGATCTAAAATAAAGACTTTGGCTGATACCTATTTTCTATGGTTATCCCTACCCCTTGCATTCCCTCCATCTCCGGGTTATGGTGGGTTCGCTTACTATTCAGAGGCCTGTTTTTTCCCAGTTGGAAATACAACAGCAACTCCCCTTAAAAGTCAGAGGTCTGCGAGCAGCCATGAGCTCAATATCCAGTACAGCTGCCCACATATAAAATGGAATAACATTTGCACATATAATTATTTATAAGCACCTCTGACAAATTGTTTCTCAGTGTACAAAACACACATATAACCTTACAACACCCAACTGTAAACACGTTCTTTTGCTGTTTGACCACATGACATACAGATAAATGTGGTATTATTGTCTCATATTCCTCATGTAATTAGCACTGCAACTTTTAGCAAATAACACTGGGTTACAACTGGAACCTGCACAACTTTGTGTAATGTTTGTTTTATGCTTGTTAAGGAAAAACGAGAATTTTAATTATATTGATCTTCAAGGATGCTTAGTATGTATTGATAGTTAGTCTCATCGCAAGTGTACCTAAATATTTTAGAATTGTGCAAAGTTAATAAAGAAAATCTGAGGTTAATACCTATGAATACATCCAGACATAGCTGTTTTTAGTCATGGAACAGTATATCTTAGACAGAAACACCGCACTGTTGGGTTCTTTCTTTTTCTATTAAATGCATTCAACTGAGATATTTCTTCCTAATCAACATTGATATCAAAGATAATATATTAGAACTCTTGAAAACAAACCTTACAGTTGTGTATTTGCATTAAAACATATGTTAATTGAGAAGAGCTTTACACTTTTGAGCGAATCTGCGAGTGATTTTTCTTCTCATGATTTCCACGAGTGCCCTGATAAATCTCGGTCGAAAGGAGTCCGTCTGACGGCATTGTTTCAGTCACCACTCCGGAGTCACCACTAGATGGAGACAGACTTCCTAATGTATTTCGCCGGTGTTATCCACCGTTTAAGGCAAACTGGTTGATTTTATTTCTTTGTTTTTACCAAATATTTTGTATAGCCTTTGCAGTTTTCATTAAATCACTTTGAGCTTTTGGTGGTTATGTTTATTTTCTCCATTATACATTTTCTTATTAAATTATTATTTATGTTCTGGACCAGAATGAGTGTCATGTTTGTATTTTATCACCTTCACATGGACGTTTGATTTGCATACTTCTGTCATTTTATTGTACAAGTGTGTAGATTTTCTAAAGTTTTAATGATTTACTGTCTGGAAAAATAAATTTCGCAGTAGTGCTACAGCTTTGGCGGATGTTGATGTTTACAAAATAAAAGCTTGGTTTTAAAAACGAAAAGAACTGAAACATGCTTGGTCACCTAAACTTTTTCTCAAAGATTGCACTTCTTTTTTTAAAAATAGGATGTTCATGTCTTTTTTTCAAAATGCCGATTTTTCTTGCATAGCAGTGTGTTTTCCAGTGTGGACGCAGGCAGGACTTTTATTTTCCTGGGGAGTGTTCCTGCCTGTGGGAGACGCGGCTCCGTGTTGTTTTCTGCTGTACTGACGCTGCTGCATGTAAAATTAGCTGGCTGCAGCCTGTTAGGGCCACCCTCTTTCTCTCTCTCAGACACACACTCACACACACACACACACACACACAGACAGACAGACAGACAGACTCCCGGAGCCCACCGTGCAGTAAGTACCTGTGCATTTATCAGATCTGGATCCGCAGAGAGGAACCCCACTTTCTCCGATCGGAGGGGACTCTAATCATACGTCGTGGCTCCTCCAAAAGGTTGCTGATACTAGTTGAATCTGGAGCGCTTCACAGCTGGATTATAACTGGCCTCAGACAGATGTGGTCCTTTATTGTCCTGCTAGGAATGATGAAGCTCTGAGTCTGAGTTAATTCGGAGAGGCTTTGTGCAATTTGTTCTTCCAGATGTTCTCGCAGCTCCAGTTGTAGTCCAGATCTGACTGGTCTATGTCGGGTAGGTTAAGACGCTGAAGTTAGTATCCGATTCGCAGCTTCAGTCAAGGCACTTTCGCTACTTTAACCACTCTGATCTAAATTTAAATCTGTTCTACTAAATGTGAAAAACTTAGAATGCTTACATTTCAACTGGATTAATTTGGATATTAATATTAGGGTAATGGATTGTTTTGCAGTCATTGAATATTCTATCAAACAGATTTATTGGTTGCAGTTTATGTTTTAAACCTTAAACCATTTTTTAAATGCAGAATTATTTCGCACTGATGACAAAAAAAACACAGTTTGTGATTTGAGAAACTATTATTTGAGATGTGAAAATTCCAAAAAGAGGGTCTTTTTGTGGCCATAAAACGTCCACCTTACATGTGGTCTGCGTTGTAAATGACTACCTGGACATCCTGATTCTACACTGATGACAAATTCTGTAAAACAGTTTGTGAAACTTTTATTCAATTTATAAAGTGTGATCAACAATAGACAGGTCAAACATGGACAAAGGTATTTTACATTGAAAACAGATTTTTCATTTGTGAAAACATTATTCAATTGGGACAAAAACCTAAGAGCTTTTTAGGGCGCATTTTGGTTTCACACCACATTGTGTGCAGTTTACCTTTACAGAGTTATTCTACACGATTGACGGATTCTATAAGTTGTATTTAGGGATCTGTGAAACCTTTATAGCCTGACAAGCCATCCTAAATATTTTGCTGCTGCGGTTTGTCTAGATTTCTAGGCTAAAAACTTTATTGATTTTGCGTAAACTCCTTCCAGAAAATTTAAAGTTTTTGTCCTGAGCCAGAGTGTCCAGTTTGAAAAGTTAAACCCAGACAAAAATCATTTTACACTAATCACAAATCCTATAAAACTTAGTTTTTTTATTTTAAAAAAGCTTAATCAAATCTAAAAAAGAAAAAAGAGATTCTCAATCAAAGGTAAACTGGGTTTTAGGGCCTCTATAATGACTAAAATAATCCAGTTCAAGTTTGACTGTTGTAAGTAGCCTATGTCAGATTTACAGCTATGACGAATTAAAAGTAGTCTGTACAGGTTAGATGTAGCGGAATTGCCCTTTAATCAAGAGCAGAATCCTAAACTGCTAATCAGATGCCAACTTCAGCATTCTTGGACAATTAGTGTATTCAGTCAGAAAGCATGTTTACTCTGCAATCACTGACAGAAAGCTTCAGTCTAACTGTAGAATGTCAGTGTAATCTCCCACAATGCTGCTGGCGTGAATTATTTGAGTGATGTAGCTAGCTAGTTGCAATGAGTTGCTGATTTCAGGTTAATGTGTAAACAGGAAGGCTCCCTGTGATTGGCTGAGTGTGAGGGCAGAGGTAGCAGCTCGGGGTCTGTAGATCACAGAATGTCAGTGAACAAAGTTCAGTCCTTTCATGTCCCATTAATCTGTGTCTCAGCATCAGATTAATGCTATTAATAAGCGCTTGGACTAGATGAAATGTTCTGCAACCACGGTCTAAAACATTGATATCATGTTTTGAACCTCAGAGTTCAATTCAATTTAAAGAGACAATGCTGTGCCTTCTGTGCTAAACAGCATGCCACACAGAAGCAACTTTTGGAGCAGTTAAATGCTTAAATTCTTGCAGCTGATTGTCATTATGCCGGGTACCTCCTCTCTGTTATCATAAGGGTATCATAATTATGAAATACCTGACTGGGGTTACATGTTGGTTCACAGGAAAATGATTTTTAATACACTAATATCTAGAAATATGTATGGGGAATACACCACCTGTGCAAATCATTAGAACTTAGCTATTTTATGAACACTGACAGTACATGTCATTGAGAAACCTAACTCCAAATATGAAACTGAAAACTGCTGAAACTAAACTAATGTAAGTAAACGTTATGAATACACCCTATGACTCACAACCTTGTGCAACCATCTTTATCTAACAGTAACTGGAAGTAGTCGTCCTCTGTATAACCTTATTACTCCCTCACATAATGGTGAAGGAATTTGGTCAAGGATGCGTGTGTAGATAATCATCATTGAAGTAGGTCTTTAGGTTTTATGCCCAAAAACCCCAAAGATCCTTCTACCCCTAGAGCCCTTTTGTCTTGCTGACTGGTTGAACTTGAATCCTTATTCAAACTGAATTGAAAACCCCTATTCTCCTCTCCTTCTAGTATAATATAATACCATTATACTATAAACTATTCTTAAAAATCGTGATTATATTAAAATTTGACCAAAACGCTCAATTGAATCCAAAAATGCAAGTACCCAATTATCTCCCAATTATCTCCTAATAGGTTATTAGCAATCCAATCCTCTCTTTTTCTTGAAAATTTTTATCCCCTGTCTTAGGATTGCTATTAGCCAGTGTGAAAACTTTCCTAAAGTGATCGCTGTTTGAGTAGAGCTGTGGGGATAAAGGTTAATACACAATAAAGGAAATCTCAACGGTTACATTTGCTTCATCTGCTCCTCCTGTACCTGGGAAAAATATTTTGATCAAAGTCAAAGGTTATGAATATAGCTTGAAAAGTTCCCATTACTTATTGTGGGATCCCAGTTCTGCTGCTGGAAATCCTGACACATCATTCCCATATTAAAACTTTCCACACTATTTCACCACACCATTTCAATCAGGTTAAGGACTGGACTTTGACTTTGCCATTGCAATACCTTGTCACATTTCTTTTCAGGCATTCTGATGTAGATTTGTTGCTGTATTGGCCAATTGCCTGACACAATTTCTGCCAAACTTTGTTTAACTTGACAGATGGGGTTTCACTGGACTCTAGAACACTTTGATATGCAGTCATGAGTTTATGACTGAATCAATGACTGCAAGCATCCCAGGTCATACATTAGTGCAAGCCTGAGCTGTTCAGTGGACCAGTTGGTAGCATTTTGGCGTTACAGTAAGAAGGCCCTGGGTTCGAATCCTGGTCAGGGGTCTTTCTGCTTAGAGTTTACACCAGGGAGCCTGGTAAAAATTATGAAATACCTGACTGGGGTTACATGTTGGTTCACAGGAAAATGATTTTTAATACACTAATATCTAGAAATATGTATGGGGAATACACCACCTGTGCAAATCATTAGAACTTTGCTATTTTATGAACACTGACAGTACATGTCATTGAGAAACCTAACTCCAAATATAAAACTGAAAACTGCTGAAACTAAACTAATGTAAGTAAACGTTATGAATACACCCTATGACTCACAACCTTGTGCAACCATCTTTATCCAACAGTAACTGGAAGTAGTCGTCCTCTGTATAACCTTATTACTCCCTCACATAATGGTGAAGGAATTTGGTCCTATTATTTTTTACAACATTACATCCATTCATGGAGATTGCATGTTGTTTTATCCAAAGTTCACTGATGCGGAAAGACGCAGCACCATTATCCGTCGACACAAGGGCTCTCCGACATGCACGCAAGGACGGACGGAGTAGAGTCTAATTTTTTAATCTGTTGAACGCAACGGAGAGCGCACATCTGTGATTGGTCAGCCCAGTGTTTCTCAAACTTTTTTTATCATTCCCCACTTTGGACAAAGGAGCATACACAAGCCCCCCATGCTTTAATCGCCCCCAACAGAATGGTGACCACGCCTGATTTTTAAAGTGTTTTATTTATTTAATTAGCCGAGTTAGTCTACAAGTTTTTAAGGGTATAAATTAGTTGGAAAAGGCGTGGCTCACTGTTATAAAACCGGCTCAGAAATATATGCTGTCAGTAGTTGCGACATGTAGAACATAAAAGAGAAAATAAAAGTTGTAGTTTTATCAAATTTACAAAGCTTTCAAAAGTACAAAATAAAAAAAATAAAAATAAAGAGCAAGACACTCATCCCTGTATTTCCACCGTGGTTGACAGTGTGACTTCTCTTACTCTGAAACGTTCCCTGATCTTTTTAGATATTTGTACATTTTGTTGATGGAATCTCTGATAATGCAGCTACTTCAGCTTGTTTTGTTCTGCTGCGATATATTCCGACGTCAAACTCCCAGCCAGATGTTCCAGGTCCCGGTTCTGTTTACAATGATGATCACAATTGCTAATTTATTTGAGTGTGTTTAATTTTGTGAGAGGGGGGAGCTGGTTGATTTAATTTACAGTGTAGTGAAACTTTCACAACGACAGAATCTAGGGGGGAAAAACTATTTAAATCCCATTGATGTCATGCCCCACCTGCAATACCTCTGTGCCCCACTAGTGGGGCTCGCCCCATAGTTTGAGAAACACTGGGTCAGCCCAAGATCAAACTTTCTCACACCCAGCTCATGTCTGCACTCTCTCTACAAGCAGCTTCTGCCTTGAGTCCCCTGATGTTATGTCTTCATAGCAAGGTTAACTGAGGAGTCAGCAGTTAGATCAGAGTGGGTGAGGCCTTCTCAGTATCAGACATGAATCATGCTGGCCATGGAATTTGCTCAAAGTAACAATTCCTCATCCATTCAGATGACCTTGTTGAGACATAACTTGTTTGTCCGAATTAAAAACCCACTGGGGTCTTTATTTACGCCATTTGTGGTTTTCTTTTGTTCACCACTTCATTCATATTCGTGGGAAAAGATTCTGACGACCTCCTGCCCCCAAGGACGGCCACACTTCGTCTTGACATCTGTCAGGACTCTAGAAAAATCCTCCAGAGAGATGTTATGTAGCCTCTTTTTTCCACGTCTCAATGAGATATTAAATATGGACTCAGTGTTGAACTGTGCATGCTTCCGTTGTAGCTGCTCCATGTTGAGACCCCCAAGGTCCACCTCTGGTCCTCCACAGCTTCTGCGTCCCCTCGGAAGGGAAGTATCACTAATCAGGAACCCCCTGATGTGATTTCCAGCTGGGTTATTAAGTGTTAGAGCATGCTAGTCCAAACACATGTGAGCTAATTTAAAAGATTTGTTTCTTGATTATAAGAAAGAATTAGCAGACGTGGGAGTTTGGTTTAGATAACCTTGATGCAGCTGCTGTATCAAGCAATCCTAAACAAACTCCACAACTTAAGTGAATGAGCCACACTTCATTAACTCTTTATGCAAGTGGAAATTTATCAAGGATGCGTGTGTAGATAATCATGGTCAGGGGTCTTTCTGCTTAGAGTTTTTACCAGGGAGCCTGGCTTCCTCCCACAGTCCAAAATCACTGTTACGTTAATTGGTTGATCCCAATGAGTGTGTGCATGGTTGTTTGTCCTTTGTGTCTCTGTGTTACTCTGTAATGGAATTGTCCAGAATGTACCCCTATGACCCTGCCAGGACAAGTGGGCATATATAATGGGTGAATGAATAGTAAAATGCTTTTTGAACCTATAATTTTTAGTTTGCTCTGGTTTTGTGTTTACGTTCAAACCCCAAACCCACTTCTCACTCCCACTAAAGTTTATTTTCAATTGGCCATGATTGTTTGACAACCTCCAGCTTAATCCGCTGGATTTGATAGGCAACATCTGCCCGCTTCTTTTCCCTTTAAATCCCATTGAACCAGCAAGATGTACTTAGCTGACTTTATCTGCATAATTGGTTGCCACATCTACAGCAAATCTCAATAAACCACCCAGTAACTTCCATGGTGTTTTAAACTGCTACTTTTCTTACTTCCTGTTGCAACTAGCTGTGTTGCAATGGTAATACTAGCTTGTTTACGTTTCTACAGCTAGCTTCGTCGGAGTTACTCAGTATCTTTACTTATAAAGAGTTTGAAAGTTTTTCCACACTGCTTTTGCCTCTCTCTCCATGCTAATGATTAAAACAATGTTTTCTAAATTCACAGACTCTGGTTTGCTGATATACCATAAATCATCCAGTTCCTTTAAGACATTCTGCAAGCTGCTATTGAGTTACAGTGTAAGGTTCACCTATTTACTGCAGCCATGGCCGAGCGCTTGACAACCATTATGCCATGTCTGGCCATCGCCATAGCAACATTATGCTGAATAGAAAGCATTGTGTTTCCCTAGTACTACTTATCTGACTTCTTTTCTCCAAATAGAAGTAATTTGTTCTGGAGGGACACCTGACACTCACTAACATCTTTTTTTTTTTTTTACCATTTCTCTCTGTAGATAACCATGGCAGCAGAGCTATCCACCTCCATAAACATCAAGGAGCCCCGGTGGGACCAGAGCACATTTATTGGTCGAGCCAAACATTTCTTCACTGTCACAGACCCAAGGAACATCCTCCTTACCGACGAACAACTCTCACATGCACACAAAATCATCACCGACTACAGGTAAAGCAGTTCAGCAGGGACAGGTTGTGTCTTTAAGGGCTGTAATTAGAGGAGAGGTTTACTCACATGTCCTTGATGTTGCAGAAAAGGTATCGTCTCCCCAGGTCTGACAGAAGATGAACTGTGGAGGGCCAAATATGTTTTCGATTCGGCCTTTCATCCCGACACTGGAGAGAAGATGATTCTGATCGGCCGCATGTCGGCACAGGTCCCCATGAACATGACGATCACTGGGTGTATGATGACATTTTATAAGTAAGCTCTGCACAAAAGTCATGACTTGGTGAACATTGTTGGAATGTTTTCTGACCCATCACTTCTACAGTGGCTTGCAGAGGTATTCATACCACTTAAACATTTTCACATGTTGCTATGTTACAGCCCTTTTAATATAATTTATTGAGATAATAAAGCCACATACAAAAAAGTGCATAACTGTGAAGTGGAATGGAAGTTATGCTAATTCCCCTAAATAAAATCCATTGCAACCAATTTTGTTTAAATGTCACCTAATTAGTAAATAGAGTCCAGCTGTGTGCGATTTAATCTGAGTATAAATACAGCTGTTAAGTAAACTCACAGGTTTGTGAGTGCACATTGGTGAACAAACAGCATCATGAAGACCAAAGAACACAATAGGCCAGGGATAAAGATGGAGAAGTTATAAAATATTATTCCAACACCTAGCAGAGGACTGTTCTATCATCTAAAAATTGGAAAATAATTGTAACACTGCAAACCTGCCTAAACCGACAGACCTTGCTATCAGAGCATTAATCACAGAACCAGGCAGTAGGCCTATGGTATCTTTTAAGGAGCTGCAGAGATCCACAACTTGGGTATGAGAATCAGGAGAACTATCCTTTATGCACTCTACAAATCTGGCTTTTATGGAAGAGTGGCAAGAAGAAAGGAATTCTTGAAAGGCGAACAGAAGTGCCGTTTGACACTAGCCATGTACGAGACACATCAAACATATGGAAGACTATGTTCGGTCAGATTAGCCAAAATGTTACCTTTTGGTCTACATGTGAAGCGCTAAGTGTGGCGAAATACGAAAAACTACACATAAAGCTGAAACCATTTCAACTTTGAAACAGGGCAGTGACGACGTACGGCTGTTAGGGAAGCTGGTCAGAATTGATGAGAACATGTGTGGACTAAAAACCAGTCAACACTAGAAGAAAACCCGTTAGAGGCTGCCTTAAGGCTGGGGTGGGGTCCACCTTAAGACTAGGCAACGACCTTTAACATACAACCAGAGCTACAATAGGATGCTTTAGATCAAAGCATGTTAACTGGTTAGACTGGTCCATAAAAAGTCCAGTCTAAAATCCAGTTCAGATTCTTTGGTAAAACTTGATCCGATGCCTTCCATCCATTCTGTTTGTACTTGAGCTACTTTGCAAAACTGGAGAAAAAAAATCAAAGCTGGTAGAGAAATACCCCAAAAGACTTGCAGGTGTGGATAATGTGTTTGTACAAAATTAACTCAGATTAAAAGATCCTACAATGTTCTAGTTTTCACTTCATAACTGTGAGCTTCTTTCTGCTGCTCTATCAAATAAAATCCTGATAATATACTTTGAAATTTGTGGTTATGATCTGAAAAAAAGATTAAATATGAATACTTAGCAAGGCTCCATAGGTCATTTTATGGAGAATATTATAAGATACTGAACCACATTTGCAACAAGAACGTGAGTGCTGATTTTATTTTCTAGTTAACGACTTGTGTTCTTCTCACAGGACAACTCCTGCCGTGGTCTTCTGGCAGTGGATCAATCAGTCCTTCAATGCAATAGTGAACTACACCAACAGGAGCGGTGATGCCCCAATCACAGTCAGGTAGGAGGCGGGAGCTGTAGGGGCTCAGCCACATTCGGATTAACCCTTTGATTTGACAGCTCTTGTGTGGACCGTTTTGGTTTAATGCAACTTTTCTGTCTGCAGTCAGCTTGGCACAGCTTATGTCTCTGCTACCACAGGGGCAGTCGCCACCGCTCTAGGACTAAATGCACTAACAAAGGTACCACTTCATCTAACCCCATAGCGCGTTCTATTGTAATGGCAGCTCTTGTGTTGACTTTTTGATGAACATGCTGCTGTTTGATGGGGAATGCTTCAAGTCCTGCCTCAGAACAAAGCAGTCGGGTGAAACTGTCTCCTGTTATTTGCTCCCTCTTCTATTGCAGCACGTCTCACCGCTAATTGGACGGTTCGTTCCGTTTGCCGCTGTAGCGGCTGCTAACTGTATCAACATCCCGCTGATGAGACAAAGGTAAGGAGGGGCAGAACACAGAAATGAGCTCTCATTTAGCTCGAATGTTCTGCTTACATACAGGGTTACGAGACACAAAGTAAAGAAACCTGAGGGTTAACAAGTGTTTTAAATTTAGTTAAACTCTACATTATGTCAACACCACTGAGCAGTAGAGCAGTAGAAGTGATTTCTATGTAGAGTCTAAAGGATTTTAAATTTTGAAATCAGGTGGGAATAACCTTGGAAAATACAAAATTTAGTTTTTAATGATGATTACATTTATAATTTTAAATAGAGACCCAACTCAGCCTTGCTCTATGTAACAAGTGATTGCCTTCTGAGTCTAACAACTGTTTGGTTTTTTTTTTCTCCAACCTTGATGGCAAGAGGTTAAGTGTCCGAGATAACTGGCGATAAGTCTTTTGCATGGCTATAGAGGAACTTTGGACCACTTCTCTTTGTTTTCTTGAATTGTTTTAATTCAGCCACATTGGAAAGTTTTTATGGATGACTGGCCTGTTTAAGGCCATAGCACAACATCGATTAGATTTATGTTTGGACTTAGGTCACTTCAAAAGCTTTTTTTTCTCAGGCATTCAGACGTGGACTTGTGGGATGTTCTTTAGATCGTTGGCATGCCCACGTGTGCTTCAGCTTAAGATCACAACTTGATAGCCAGCCATTCTTCTTCTAGATTTCCTGTTAGAGTTCCATCCATATTACCACCACCATGTTTGACTGTCATGTATGATCTTTTTTCTGAAATGCTGTGTTAGTTTTACAGCAGATGTAACAGGATGCACTGCTTCAAAAATCTTCCAAGTTAGTCTCCCCAAAAATTAAGATGTTTTTTGGTGTCTTTTTTTTGTAATAAATGAAATTGTCATTGGAAAACAGTTTTTTTTAATTACTCAGGTTAACTTTGTCTGATATAAAAAATTGTTTAATGATCTATAAAATATAAGAGACAAAAAAACAAAGAAAAAACAAGAAATCTGTATTGATCAAATATATTCATTCATGTAACACCACCTTAGAACAGCGCCACTCCCAAACATTTGGTTGGCATGTACAGTCAGATTCAATAAAGAAGAATACAGTAGGCTATCCATTACCATCCTGTACGTGTTGGCATGGTAACTATGGGTCCTCGTGTTGCCTGGTGGCAAGTTGCTGAAGGAAATGTGTCCCTCTGTCAGGTCAGATTTATACCCCTGAGGAAACAGAAAGTCATGGATTAATAATCAAAGTTTCAAGAAACTGATTAACGATTTGTCTCCAGAGAGCTTCAGCATGGGATTCCCATAACAGATGAAAATGACAACAGGTTAGGAGAGTCAACAAAAGCTGCTCAGCAGGCCATCTCTCAGGTCGTGGTCTCCAGGATCCTCATGGCTTCTCCGGGAATGGGTATGAACGTTTAATCTCTGTGTCTGATAAGATTTTATCTAAACTATTTGAGTTGCATGCTTTGTGAAGTCATGTTTTATTGGTGCCTTTCCAGCCATCCCTCCATTTTTAATGAATCACCTGGAAAAGAAGGCTTTCCTTAAGGTAAGCATACTCCTACATGCGCTGCACTCTTTAAGACAAAAACTGGTGCTCCCTTGAAGCTAAACAGTCAGATGAAGTTGGCCCCCTTTCAGCAACGACCCATCAGAGGAATGAAAAGAGCTGAGACCGCTCTTGTATGGGAGTTCCCCTCTGCCTTTGTGTGCCTCGGTCATTTTTCCGCCTTGTCTTTTCAGAGGTTTCCATGGATGAGTGCACCCATTCAAGTCGGCCTGGTGGGATTCTGGTGAGTGGTCAGAGATGGCCCACCTGATAAGCTCTCATGAGAGTCCTGTGAAATTTCAGCCTAATTTCTTACAGCAGAGATATTTGATCACAATGATCCCAGGATTGAAGCAGTAAACTGAGACATTCAGGTTTGTGAAGGACGTTAGATGAAATGCGCTTGAATTTAAAGATTTAACATCGGGCTTGCAGATCATTTTGGGTCCTCTTCTAAAAGATTAATCATGTGCGCATCTCTTCAGTGTGTCCCTTTGTGACAAGTTAAAACCACGGGCAGCATTTCTTCAGATAACATGAACATCGTTTGCAGCACTCACTACACTATGACACAGTCAAATTAAAAGGGAAGTGTACTGTATTTGAAGTCTATGGTTTTATTTCGCAAGACATAAAAATGAAATAAAACAAAAACACAATAGATTATTTATTTTCTTAACATTTCTTAACAAAGTGAAGCCAAATTGGACAGTACATGATTCAGCTGCAATTACTTGATCTTTAATCTAAGCTTTAGCCGTGCAACACGAGACCTCGCAAAGCAAGCCCAAATCATCATAACTCCACCATTGTACTCGACACTGGACATAAGCATGTTTTTCCTGAGGTTATGTTTAGTATTATTATGGTCAAACATATTTAGTTTAGCTTAATCTGATCAAAACACATTATTTCAGAACTCCTGTGGTTCATTCAGATACAGCTTTACAAAAGTAAGTCGTGTCTCCATGTTGTTGTAATAAGACAAGGTTTTTCAACTCAAATATACCCTTTTTTTTCTCGTTGTACTGTGACTTCAACATTGATGATCCTAACTGAGCCCCATCGAGTCCTAAATGGAGCTCTTGGATGCTTTCAAATATCATGACACATTGCCAATCTGACCTTGGGGGGGGATGTGCTAAGATGTCCACTCCTGGGGAGATTAGCAGCTTTCTTAAATGTTTTCGTTTTGTGAGTAATCCATCTCACGGTAGAATTACTGCTTTGCCTCATAAATCCTATGGAAGCAGCAAGAGTGTGCTTACTTTTTCACACCATACTTTCATTGTGCAAAGATTGTGTAACAGCTCGCTCCGATAGTACGACCACATTTATTGTCTTTGTTGTTTATTATTCAGCCTGGTGTTTGCCACTCCTCTGTGCTGCGCATTGTTCCCTCAGAAGAGGTGAGTGAATTTATAACTCTGGTCTGATAACAGTCGCAGCCGCTGAACCCTGAATCTGAACCATGTTAACTCTGCCCTTCCCATCCAGCTCTATGTCCATCAGCCGCTTGGAGCCAGAGCTGCAGGAGAAAATCCGGGCCAGCCATCCGGGAGTGGAGCGGGTCTACTTCAACAAAGGGCTATGAGCGCTCAGCCCCTCACCTAAACACTGCCATAAGTCAGCTGCAGACTCAGCCCTCGCCTCTCTGACTACTCTCCTCATTCAGTGTGCCAAAGTTAGTTTTTCTTGTCTTATTTTCAACATTCCAATCCAAATCTGAAAACTCCTTCTTGCAATCAGTCTCTGTTAAAAAAAAAAACAAATAAATCAGGGCCAAATGGTTTCTTTTATCAATGTGATTGTTGATTTTTAGCAAAAGGATTATTTCACAAGGATGAAAGGATTTAATGTTCCTCACGAAAGCTGTGTTGTGGCCCGTGTAAACTTGTTTGAAGTGAACTTTTTTTTTCTGTGCTGTAGTTTCAGTTTGGTGACTTGTTAATTGTTTGTTCCCGTCGACAACTGTACTTCAGGTTGGCAGACAGTTTTTAACCCACTTGCATTATAACTGGTTCAAAATCTCCAGGGTTTTGTTTTTTTTGCCAAATTGGTACTGACGCTTTTTAAAGATCCATCTACAATCACAAGCTCTTGACCTCAGTTCATTTTGCCAAAGTGATTACATTAAAACAAGTCTCTCGACATTTAATCGTGTACCTTAAAATGATTCTCAAGGGATCCGCTCTTTAAAAATGTGATGTAGCGATGGTTGCTGCCAATGATGAGCCAACATGGTGCTATTTGATGTCTTAAAAATCAGTGTTTATTATATTATTTATTCTGCTTGCCAGACATGCACGAACAAAACACTGCTCATGTGGAAATCATTGTTTCAGTATTCGAGCAAAGCACACCTCTCTTTATTCTGTTCAGCCAAATCCTAAAATTGATTGAGAATTACATAATTGCTGATAGACTTTAGCAAATCTGGGGAAGTTTAACCATATAGAACAGATTTATGTATGCAGGAGCCTATGGTATTATAAGTATTCATAGGAGAGGGTTCTATGACAGCATGAAATTTGAGCCTTCCCTTTATGATCCTGTGGCGACATCAGTGGCACATTTTATTTAGAAAACGTTTCCTCTTATCGCCACAAACTTCAGTGTGTTTCACTCTAAGATGCACATAATTGAGAAGTGGAAGAAAAAAAATTGATGCATGGTTTTCATAATTTCTTTGCAAATAAAAATCTGAAAAGTGTGGTGCGTAATTGCATTCAGCCACCTTTAGAACCATCAGCTTTGGCCATTTTGCTTCTCAAAACAGTTCAAGCTCAGCCAGAGTGGGTGGAGAGCATCTCTAAACATCCACTTTCAAGTCTTGCCACAGATTCTCTGACGGATTTAGATCTGGATTTTGACTGGACCATTCTAACACATGAATGGGCTTTGATCCAAACCATTTCACTAAAGCTCTGGCTGGATGTTTGGAGTCCAGTCTCAAGTCTTTTGCAGCATCTAACCAGTTTTTTTTCTAGACTTGCTGCTCTAACCATCTTACCATCAACTTGGTCCAGTTTCCTTTTCCCTCTCCCACATCATGATGATGCCACCACTGTGTTTCACCATGGAGATAAGTGATATCCTGTGTTAGTTTTCTTCCACATGTGTTATGCCAGAAGGAAAACAGGCTTCTTGTGGCTTTCCACTTGCCTCTTTTTTTATAAAGGCTAGACTAGTGAAGTGCACAAGTAATAGTTGCCTTGACAACAGTTGTGGATCTCCAGCTCCCCCAGAGCTAAAATTGGTCTATTAAATTATTTCTGTGAATAATGCTTGACCTGTTAGCTTAGGTGGACTGCCCTATCTTGGTAGTTTTGAAGTTGTGCCATACTGTTTTCATTTTCAGATGATGGATTGGACAGTGCTTCAAGAGATGTTTTCTTACCTAAACTGCTTTAAACATCTTGAAATCTTGGACTAAATGCTGTTAGTGAACATTGGGCCCGTATTTAATGTAATTACTTGACTTCTTCAGATTTTATTCAAGGGCATCACAATAAAGAGGGCTAAATACAGATGCAAGCCTGTCTTTTAGGGTTTTTGTTTATTAAAAATATTTCAAACCAAGTATCGCTCTCCTTCCATTTCACAATTATGTTCTACTTAGTGTTGATCTATCACAGAGTCTCAATAAAATACATTGAAGCTAGTAGACTTAATGTGACTTTTGCAAGTCACTGGATTTGGGAATTTATTCCTCCTGTTTTGAGGTTTTAAATTGGATTTATAGATGATATGTAGAGCAAAATTAAATGAGTATGAGGAAGGATGCATTAGAGAAGGATCTGTGACAGAATGAAATGTGAGCTTTCCCTTTATGACTTTGTGGTGTCTTTAACATGTCAGTGACACATTTTACCCGGCTGAGTCTGAGGAATGAGAAAACTCTGCTACAAAAGTCTCCTGCTCAATGTTTTGTCCTCTGCCCACAGTAATCGATCAAAGCACCAACTCTACAGTTACTTGAGCTCACAGTATATATGAGTTCAACCCTCCAATGAGATCAAGCAGTTTGACTCTGATCTCGTAATCATTTTTGTCTATTAAATGAATATTTCATCATTACACATGTTTAAAATCAGGGATAACATACAATAGAATATTAACTTGAAGCCAGAAAACTAACTTGTAATATTTATCCAAACAAATCTAACTTTTGAACCTTTAACTATATTTCTGAGGACCAGGCATGCTGTGAGATTGTGCTCCATTTAACACAGGTGTTTACATTCCTAAATGACCATGCATCCAGTCCTTCTGCAGCCCTTCCTCTTCATGGTGTTTTAATGTTTTCTGTGATCTCCTCAAGTAGATTGTGGTGTGAGTAACTTTACTTTAGATTGTGGGTGTTTTTAGGAGTCACAGCTGTTCCTGGCTGATTTGAAGTGAAGGTTATTATTGTCTTCAAGGTAACTGAATGTAGTCCCAGGTGTTAAAAGACGTGTTGATCTAGAAAAGCACAAACAGTTTTACAAAATGCTGCGTATTTTTAAAAATGGTTCATCTTTGATCGGTAAAGGACAAAGTTAAAGAAAAATGTCTCCTTTATTTAATTTGGATTTAAACTGCATCTCATCAGATGGCATCTCACATAGCACATTTCAGCCAAATTGAAGCATCACAACCAAAGTGATTCAAAGGGACATGAGGGGAAAAGTCATTGTTTCCATTGAATTCATGTGACAAAAACCGTGATTGTTCTGAAGTAACATGGGTGATGTAATGTTAACCGTAATTGGGCAAAATAAAGTTAATTAAATCGGTTTTCTGTTGTTCGTTTATCGTGAGCATATGGCTCATCAGCACCACCTTTTGGTCACAGGTAAAGGTGCATTATGAAACAGGAATATTATAAAAAAGTGTATTTATTTGAGAAATTCATTTTAAAAAGGGAAAATCTTATATTTACTACACACACAGTGAAACATGTAGTGTTTATTTCGGTTTCTTTTCATGATTATGGCTTGCAATGACTGAAAAAACCTAAATTAAATTCCTGAAAAATATATATTTCATTAGACAAATTAAAATGTAATCACAGAAATGTTACATTATGACCATGTGTGGTCCTAGACTATCAAGGGGAAGATTGTTGATGTTATCCAGCTGACAGTCATTGACATCCTCCACAAGCAGGATAAAACCACAAAACATTGATGCTGAAGAAGCTTGCTCAGAGTCGCTCAATACCTGCTTATTAATGGAAAGGTTAGTGGATGAAAAAAGTATAGTTGAAAGAAGAAACAGAAACAACAGCTGTCTTGGGAGAATTGTAAAGCAAAGGCAATTCAAACGTTTGGTGGAGATTCACAAGGAGTCGACTGCAGCTGAAGTGGGTGTATTAGAAGCCACCACACAGAGTAGAAAAATAACTGGATTGTCGCTCAGTGATCACCTTTTGCCATAGAACAGTGGTTACCAAACTCTCCAGCTTCTAACCCACAAAAAAAAATTCAAGAGGTCCTCGACCCTGACTCTTGGTGGAGCATATATGCATTTTTTGTTTATTCCGTTAAAAAGTGGTACAATCAACAGCCAATATATTGGCCATTAAATGTTGCTTTCATCAATTAACGTCCAGTTTTTATTTCTTACTCTATATATTGCAGATGCCTGGTCTTAGCTATTTTTGATATTTTACGGTAGATTTCAAGACCCTACACTTACATGCTTGTAAGATTGAGGCCAACTTTGGGAACTACTGGCATAGTCTATGGAGCGTTGTCACAAGGATTACATTCATCCGGTAATCCATGCAAAAGGAGCCCAGACCAAGCAGTGAAAGACCATTTTTTCTGTAGGCCAACATTTCTTTATTAAAAATCCATTTATATTGGTTTTTTGTAACATTTTGTTGAGAAACTTGGATCTGGATTAGCTATAAACTACTATCAAAATGACCTAAAATAAAACACTAATTACTGTGCATACTGAATCTATAAATGAGTTCTAATTGTTACATTTAATTACTGGAATACTTTAACTTTTCAATGACTATTTTACTGAGATACACCTGAAGACACAGTAACAGGTTGCGTTACAAAAGTGTTTTATTCAAAGGCACAACGTTCAAAAGAACCACAGAGGAGGTTGAGCAGACTGCAAACAAACCTGAAACCTTACCTACATTTTCACAAAAAGATTGCACAAATACAATAAATTGGCTTAAATGGACTCACATAAATTCAAGATTTGTCTGCAGAAGATAGCATTATTCAAAAGTAGCAAGATGAACCTAGTGGATTTTTTGCTTAGGAAGGAAAAAAAGCGATATAAAATAAAATATAGCTCAACTATTGCAATTCGACATATTTGATCAGATAACTGGAAATAAAGTATGGTAAAAACAAACGGATGGTTTTATGGTCTGACTTAAAAAAAAAAGCCTCTTCTAATCTCGTTTAGCTCCGATTGTACAAAGTGATTCAGTAAAACAAGCTACTTAGTGAATTTACCAGCACCTGTTTGGTCGACTCGGAAATCACTGATGCTGCTGAATAAAAGTTTCTTTCATCAAGTGCATTAACATGAATCCATTATTAAAGCAAAGTGACAGATTAACATTAAACAAATCCGTAGAAAACCGTAACACTGTGTTTTATGAGTTGTAACCAGAAGCAGGACATGAACACATTTAATGTTTGGCCTTTTTGAGGCAAGGCACTTTTGCAGCAGGCAACTAAAGTGATCCAAGCACAAAGGGTCTCATGTAACAACTTCTGCTCAGTTATAAACGAGTAAGATTCACATTTACTCTCACATTGACGAAAAGGTGCAAAAAAACATTTCCTTCAGCACATGTCGAATTTAAACATGTAACGTTTGCTCATGCCTTGTGCACATCAAGTCCAAGAAAACCTGTGAAGGGTGCCATCTTTGGAATGTGTTAGACTTCGCAAAGGTAGCGTTTCAGCTGGCACTAGGGTAACATTTACAGCTCACTCCACTGCAATTAACTTTCTGTTTGTTTACAAGGCTGCTTAGAGTTATTATCACACATCTCTAAAGATCAATAATCAAACTTGGCATTTGGATTCAACAACTTCATCTTTCACATAAGAGCATATAATGACAAAAATAGATAAATAATATAAATATTTGGAAGAATAATCATACAACAGAGTTCAAATTTTCCTCTCTCGTAGTGTCCACCGAAGTTTAAATGTCTTTGGATTTATCTTGAAGATTGTAAAGAGAAAATGAACATCCTCATTCAGGCCCACCATAGGCTCTCACTTTAAGAGGGCATAAGATCAACTGGTCGAGCTAAGAAGAACAAAAGGTCATATAAGCTAATTTCAAGTATGGACAGACCAGTTTTCAAAGAACCTCTTTGATCTCAGCATGGTTCAGCCTTTAATAACAGCAGTTAGTGTCCGAGCAGACAGAAGGTCTCTGCAGGCCGCCTGAGCTCCATGCACTCAGCAGATCTCCTCCTCGCATAGCGGCTCCCCCACCAGCAGCGAGTGTTTATCGGGCTCGCTCAGCACCAAGCTGTTAAGCGAGTGCTTGTCGGAACGCAGGGAGTTGATCGAGGCTCGGCTGTAGTTCACGATGCGATCCAGCAGGCTGAGTTTGGGGGAGGGACGGCGCAGGTCCCCCATGCCAATGTGAACGCTGACATCAGACAGGCTGCCCTGCCGCCTGCTGTAACCGAGTTTGGCTTCCAGCTTCTCGGCGCTGGGCTTCGTGTAACTACACAACGACACACAAAGAGAGCGGTGAGGGACAACAACAAAAAAGGGGGAGAACAAAAGAAATCCAGTTTAAACAAAAATATCTCATTACCATTTAAGCATAAGAGAGGACAAAACCACAGAGACAGACGAGAGCGCCATGGCAGCAGAGCCCATCCATGGCTGTAACACCAGACCAATAGGTAGGAACACACCTGAGAAAAGACTACAGTCTCAACACTGATGGGCATAACAATCATTTAAGTGACATCTGAAAATGTGATGATAAACAAACCAGGGGTTCCCATTTTATTTACATATAAAAATGTATGCAATGTTCATGTCAAAATTCAGATGGATGGATCCAGTAGGAAATGTAACCAAGTCTTAAAATTCAAACACTTTCGCATAATTTTTTCATATTTCGTCAGACCTGAAAAATCACTGAATAAACTTCCAGTTTCTCGAACAGTGTGGGAATCAAGATAAACCTTTGAATATTTTAACAGTGCCTACCAGCAGCAATAGGAATGCCAACCAAGTTGTAGATGAGAGCAAAGACGAAGTTGATCCTGATCCTCTTGACTGTCTTTTTGGAGAGGTCTATACTGCCGACAACATCCAGCAGGTCATTCTGCAAACAGAGAGTAGGTCTGATACTGAACATGTTGAAATAAATGTTCTCTTTTCACAAAAACATAAAAAAAACGATTTGATAACAGCGAGAAGCTTAACAGAAGTTTTATTAATCGCTAGTCAAAACATGTTCTTGCATTTAGTAACTTGACCACTATGTTTTGCATTCCTATGTGATTCAACAACTTGAAAACCTTATTTTTTTTACCCTGATCAACACCACATCTGCTGCCTCAATGGCCACATCCGTCCCGGTTCCAATGGCGATGCCGACGTCGGCCATTGCCAAAGCAGGTGAGTCGTTAACCCCGTCGCCCACCATGGCGACTCTCTTTCCGGCCAGCTGCAGCTGCTCCACTTTGGCCACCTTGTGGGAGGGCAGCACCTCAGCAAACACTTTCCTGATGCCCACCTTTTGGAAAATAGATGAGTCAAAAAGAAACAAGAATTAAATAAAACAGGTGCAATCAGGTGTTTCTACAGTGGCTTGCAAATATAAATCATACCTATTTTGGTTTTTCAAATTTCATCATATTACAACAACAACAAACCAACTACAAACCTACCAAGGCACAGTCAACCACACAAACTGAAAGAGCAAGCAAGGAGAGCCTTAATCAGAGAAGCAGCCAAGAAGCAGGAAAACCATTAGGGGTCATATATCTAGTCTTTATGAAGAGTGACAAGAAGAAAGCCATTTTTATAAGGAAGGCACAAAATGACCACAACTTGCCACAAACCATTTAGGTGGACACAGGGAATGGAAGAAAGGAGATCTAACATTGCACATCAGTCGAAACCTTTCTCACAGTGGAACATGGTGGTGGAAACATCATGCTGTGGGGATATTATACTTCAAAGGGAACAGGGAGGTTGATTAGAGTTAATGGAAGACAGATGGAGCTAAATACAAATCAATCCTAGAAGAAAAAGACTTGAGACTGGGGACGTCCGACCAACAAGACAACATCCATAAACATAAACCGAGAGCTAAGATGAAATGGTTTAGATAAAAGCACATTGATGTGTTAGGGTGGCCCAGTCAAAGTCCAGAACAAAATCCAAGTGGTAATCTGTGACAAGACATGAGAGTTGCTGTTCACAGCTGATCTCTTTTCAATTTGACTCAGCTGGTGCTATACTGCAAGGAGAAAAGGACAACATTTCAGTGTCCAGATCCGGAAAGCTGGTAGAGGGATACCCCAAAAGAGATGCAGCTGTAACTGCAGCAAAAGGTGATTGTAAAAAGTATTGGCTCAGGGGGACTCAATATAAATGCGTCCCACTCTTTTCAGATTTTTAAACCTAAAGAAATTGAAACCCATGTCTTGTTTTCCTGCCACCTCACAATTATGCACTACTTAACAGACATTAGTTTTTGGTTGCAATGTGAGAAAATAGAAAAAGGTTCAAGGGATAAGAATGTTTGTAAAACAAACTATTGATTAAACTGTGCAGTCCTCTGCCTCCTCCTCTGTTTATTTTCTTTCCTTACCTGAGCAGCAATAGCCCGAGCTGTCTTACTGTTGTCTCCAGTCATCAGCACTACTTCAAGACCCATGCTTGTCAGTGTGTGGACTGCCAGCTCAGCCTCAGGTTTCACAGTGTCAGCTATGGCTACCATTGCACACAGCTCACCTACAAGCAAAGATACATTTTTACAAGTTTGTGTCCTTTTTCAACATACCTTTATATTAATTTATGGTTACTCACTGTCAACAGCAACTAGAACAGCAGTGCGTCCTCTGCGCTCATGTTCTATCATGGCTTCATCAATGTCTGGTCTGATCTGAAGGCAGTTTCTTCTCATCCATTCCCTGTTACCAATGAGGACAACATAATTGGCTGTCTGAACCAAACCTAGATGAAGACAGATAGGAAATATTATTGAAATTCTGTTACATTCAGCTGTCATAAAACATTACAGTTTGGCTTCTCTGCGCACTTAGTGGTTGTGGATCCATTGTGAGCGGGTGGGAGCTGGCTGGCATACGAGTGTCACTGATTTGGATGAGGACACTGTCGCGCTGGTTGTTGTCCTCGCTGTCGCTGTCCGTCTGCCTTAACAGAGACTCCGTGTTGCTGACCTGACATCGGATGCCGCAACCCGGGACTGCCTGAAAGTCCGTGCAGGTGCCGAGAGATTCGGTGCCAAGCTCCTTCATGTTACAAAACATGAAACCACAAACATTTGGTGATTTAAAGTTATTCAAATGAAGGGAAGTGTGGGCTGATGGATTACATCTGAGAGAGTAAACCAACCTGTTTACAGTATTTGGTAATAGCGGCGCCCAGTGGGTGTTCGCTGTTGTTTTCTGCTGTACCCACAATGGCCAGCAGGCGGGAGCGAGGCATCTTGTTCCCCTCCACAATCATCTTGACTTGGACAACCTTCGGAGCACCATATGTGATGGTTCCGGTCTTGTCAAACACTACATACTGGATCTAAAAACAAACAGGCCGGTATATAATAAAACAGAGACATAAAACCATAGATGACTTTAAAGTTTCATCCAGACTAAACCTTGTGTTAAAATAAAATGGATAGATGCATTTTTCCAGGCTTTAGGAATCCTATAGGCAAGGCAAGAAAATGTTATTTGTATAGCACACTTTCAACAACAAGGTAATTCAAGGTGCTTTACACAATTGGGGGTAAAATAAAAAATATTAGTATAACACAGAAAAAGCATATAAAGTAAAAAGAGCAAGAAAGCAAGAACCATACACAAAACATATGAAACATCAAAGCATTACTCAAAGGCAGCTCTAAACAGATACATTTTTAGTTGTTATTTAAAAGAACTCAGTGTTTCAGCAGCTTTGCTGTTTTCTCAAAGTATGTTCCAGATTAGAGGAGCATAGAAGCTGAAAGCTGCTTCTCCGTGTTTATTCTAATTCTAGGGATGTTGAGTAGACTGGAATTAGAGGACCTGAGTGGTCTAGGAGGTTGGTATAGTAACAGTAGGTCTTCAACATACTTTGGTGCTAAGCCATTCAATGATTATTAAATTAATAAAAGTATTTTGAAGTCTATTTTCTGAGCTACAGGGAGCCACTGTAAGGACTTTAGAACTAGGGTGATGTGTTCTACTTTCCTGGTTCTAGCGAGGACACAAGCATCAGCATTCTGGATCAACTGCAGCTGTCTAATTGACTTTTTAGGCAGACCTGTAAAGTAATCAATCCGACTGAAGATAAACGCATGGATGAGTTTTTCAAGGTCCTGTTGCGACATCAGTCCTTTAATCCTAGAAATCTTCTTCAGGTGATAGAAGGCTGACCTTGTTATTGCCTTTATGTGACCCTGGAGGTTCAGGTCTGAGTCCATTACTACACCCAGATTTTCTGAGTCCATAACTACACCTAGATTTCGGGCCTGATCAGTAGTTTCTAGCTGTATTAAATGAAGCCGTGTGCTGACTGTTGATCTTTCCTCTTTAGGTCCAAAAATAATTACTTCTGTTTTGTTTCCGTTCAGCTTGAGAAAGTTATGGCACATCCATCCATTGATTTGCTTGATGCATTTGGGTTTAATGGGTTCAAAGTCACCTGGTGACATTGTAATGTAGAGCTGAGTATCATCTGCATAGTTATGGTAGCTAATCTTATTAGTTGTTATACTTTGGGCTAGTGGGAGCATGTAGATATTAAATAAGATATATATATATAACATTAAGCTGTTATATAAAGAGCTCACTGTCAGAATATCATTACAAACGCACCTTATGAGCCATCTCAAGGGGCTCTCCTCCCTTTATCAAGATGCCATTTTGGGCTCCAACCCCAGTGCCCACCATGACAGCTGTCGGGGTTGCCAGGCCAAGAGAACAGGGGCAGGCGATGCACAACACTGTTATGGAGGCCTGGAAGGCAAACCGAATCACTGCCTCGGTCCTTGAAATGCTTCGATCATAACCCTGCAGTGGTAAGAATGGACAGATAGGAATGACTATTGGCTAAAAAATAAAAATCACATGCAGAGGGAAAGCTTTTGTTTTTTTTTTATAAATAGTCATGGACATAAATATTAAACTTTTCCTTGCTAAAACGAGGAAGCTGCCACTCTAAGATTAACAAAAAAGGAACTCACAGGGAAGAAATGCTCCACCAGGGAAAAGTCCAAAAACCCAATGACGATCCAGGCAATCAGTGTAAGCACAGATATCACAACAATGAAGGGAACAAAGTAGCCACTGATCTTATCTGCATACTGCTGGATAGGAGCCTATAAAAATATTAATGGATTTACAGGATGTTTTTCTTAAATATTGTAGATATAACACAGATATTAAACCACATAGTTCACCTTTGAAGTCTGCGCCTCCTCCACGAGTTTAACAATCTGAGACAGCGTGGTGTCCATCCCAACATGAGTAGCACTGACCAGCAGAGAACCGTTCTGGTTTATGGAGCCTGCGATCACAGAGCTCTCTGGCTTTTTTGTCACAGGCATGGCCTCTCCTGGAATTACAGGGCAACAACTAATCAAAACTACAGCACAATTTAAGCACATTTTGGGGAGATTTCTTAAGACAGAACAACACAAAATAGTGCATAATATAGTGATTGCGGAAGGAAAATATTCAATATTTTATGCAAAAGAAAATCTCAAAAGTATGGTGCGGATTTGTATGCAGCCCCCTGACTCACTGCAGCTACAACTGCAAGTCTTTTTGAGGTCTGTCCTTAGCAGCTTTGCATGTCTAGAAACTAACATTTTGCCCAATCTTCATTGCAAAATAGCTCAAGCTCGCTCAGCTAAAGGGGAGAGCATCTGTGAACATCAAGATTCAGGTCTAAACCTGAATATCTGAAAGTTTTTGTTTCTAAAACAAACAACTGTAGCTCTGGCTGTATGTGTATCTGAATCAAATGTTCTTCTACCCGACCCAGCTGGCTCTACCATGTTTTACAGTAGAGATATAGAGTTCAGGGTGATGTGCAGTGTTAAGTGTCCAGCCACATAAGGTGCTAAAAATGTTTGTCTTATCTGACCAGAGCACCTGTTTCTACAAATGAAAGGGTCCCTCACGTGGCTTGGAAATTGCTAAACTAGAGGCGGGACTTCTTATGGCTACTGTTTCATAACGCACTGTTTTAATGAAATATAATGTAATAAAAATGTGTCAGGTTTAAACCTGATATGTTAAAAAAAATTACATTACAGGCATTGTACGAATGTTTTTCTAAATGATCTCACTTTCAGATGATTACTTTTAACCATACATAGTAACTACGAAGCCCTATCTTATCTCCAAATAGACATAGATGCAACTAACCAGTGATAAGGGACTCGTCAGCCATCGAATGTCCCTCAATGACCCTCCCATCAACTGGAAACTTCCCTCCAGGGACGACTTTAACCACATCACCTCTCTGCACCAGCTCAACATCCACCTGTTCCTCACTGAAACAAATAAAATTAAAAAATTAAATAATCTTACCTTTATTCAAAATTACTCTTACTATTTTTTTTAAAATATGTGACAGTTTATTACACATAAATCATTAACAGTGATATTCATCTTTATACCACTTTGTATTTTTTGTTTCAGTGTTCAAATGTTATTGTAATCTATAACCTAACAAAGATGTAAAAGGCTCTTGTAATCAAAGAAAAAAACGAGAACCTGAGAATAGAATTATCACTGCTGAGAGTGACCACGGTGGCTTCTGTAGCTTGTAACGACATCAGCTTGGACAAAGCCTCAGATGTTTTGCTCTGGAAGGATGCACAAAAAATATTTTACTCTCCTGTCAAAATAACTGGATTTGAGCAAAAACAATTAATAATCATGATGGAACCGAACCTTTGCAATCTGTTCCAGCCAGCGTCCCAGTGAGATGAAGACAAAGAGCATGGGAGGTGTGTCGAAGAAGGTGATTGGGTTGACTTTTGCTTTCTCCACCATGGCCACGATTAGAATTACCAGAGAGTAGCTGAAGGCTATGGTGGTGGCCAGAACGATGAGCACATCCATGTTGGCAGACTTGTGTTTGAATGCTTTGTAGGCTTGAATGTAGAAGTAACGACCTCCAATAACCTAAGCAAAAAGACAAACAAATAAACACAGAAAATACTCACTGTCCTACCTTAAATCTGCCAGAGTAAGTAGCTGGATATCTAAAATCTGTGTAATTCACCTGTACAGGCAAACAGAAAAGAAACGAGAGGAGGTTCATGATGGAGAGACCAGGGAACAGCTGTCTCTCCAAGAACATGGTGGAGTGGTAATGGTTACGGTCCTCAATTGTAGCGTTGTGATGATGCGAAGCGTTCATCTTGTGGTCCATAACCATCATGTAGATCATCATGCCCATCACAGGCACGCAGAAAAACAAGCTCACAAGGAAGGACTTTCTCCACCTAAGCAAGTGAACGCATCTTAGTTCGAACTTGTAGTAATATCACTTTATGAACTAATTTTATTGAAAAGAGAAATGAGTTTAACACAACTTTGACCACTCTTCCAATAAGAATGAGTTGAATTGATTGAAGTTTTGATCTTGGACTTTTTTCTCACTCAAAGAACCTGGGGTTCCAAAACCAGGTTTGGTCTGTGTTTGGGACTTTTGTCTTGTTAGAACACAGATTTGTTTCTGACTTTAAAGGGGACATTTTATGCAAATTTCACTTTTTTTATCCACCGGTGTTGTCATTTGGGTCTCTGCTGCCTTTATAAACGCTCTAAACATGAATAAAAACCATCCTGTAAGAAATCTTCTGCTTCAATGAGCCCTTTGAAAAAATGCTTTATTGTGACATCACAATAAGCAGAACTTACATATAACCCCCCCTCACCTGTCAAACTCTGCAGCCACAATAAGATGACGATTGTTTGAAAACGTCCAAATGAGGCTAAGATAAGAACAGTGAATCAAGCATAGTGGTGGCTGCATTATGGTGAGGGTCTGTGTTGTTGCTGGTGAATTCCAAGTAACGAAGGTGGAGTACATTCAGCTAGTTATGTTGGAGGACAGTTTGGTAACCGTCAGGATAACGATCAAAAAGACACGTCCAAACTAGAACCTGGAGTGGTTGAAGCTGACTAACTTTAAGCTTCTGGAATGCTCCAGACTTTGATTTTATTGGAAATGTGTGGACTATGATTCAAAGCAACACATTTTAAGAACTCAACAATAAACGGACAAGTGGTCAAATGTGGAGCAAGACCTATGCCAGACGCCTGTTCATAGCTGTAAAAGCTGTGGTTTCTCCGCAATTTGACACAGTAGCTAAATAGTAGTGGGGGAGTATGTATACATTTAAAAATGGATGCTTAGCTTTGTCTCTTTAAGAATTAATAGGATAAGCACAATAAATTCATGCTTGTACACCTAATCCTTATTTTCAAAGCTCCTTGAAGTTTGATGTATAACCTTGCTATCCCGAAAAATAGATAAATAAATAAATCAGATAAATCCCTAAAAGCCAAATGTTTATATAACATTCATTCATGAATGTATGTAAAGAGTCCTACACATATATTTAAAAAATGTATACCGACATAGTGTGTTATTATAAACATTATTAACAGTGTTTTTTAACCCTGCACCTCAAGGCAGACTGCCCTGCATGTTTTAGATGTTTCTTTGCGTCAGCACACCTGATTTCAACTGATGGCAGATTAACAGGAAGCATTTTGCTGGCCTAGAAAACTATATTTAAGCTTCAGATATAGTGGTAAAGTAAATTGGGTCAACAGGTACTATTTGGGGAGCCATTATAAAAAAATAATAATAATAAAAAAATAAACTTTATTATATTGTTTAGAACAATAAAGCATTATCTGAAAAACACAGTACTATAGTGGTGAAATACAACTGTAAACACTGAAGAAAAACAAAAGGGTGCTTACTGTCGTATCTCTTTGCTGTGGTCCAGGTGACTTGCTGTACGGTCTCTCTTTACTAAAGATGCTTCGAATCCCAAATTCTACAAACAAGTTATTGTTTACTATTGATAATGTAAATGGAAACTTTAAAAAATTGACATAATTGTCTCACAATCATTACTCTGTTTGAGTATAATTTCCAAGAACAAAGCAGAAGGCTTTAACATCTGTACCTCAATCAGCTTGAAGATGTCTCGCGGTCCAATCACTTCTGCATCATACTTGACATGTGCTTTGTTGGTCGCCAAGGCAACGGACACATATATAACTCCCTTTTCTTTAACAAGGGTTGATTCGATTTTATGAACACAAGAGGCACACGTCATCCCCCTGACCTGGGAGATGGTGGAGAAACCAGACAGAAAACGAGGAGGAAACAGAGATGACCACGTGACTTCAACACGGCAGGCTGAAAATGCTGCATAAAATCCAGTTTTGTGGAAATAAACCTCATGTTTGTGGCTGACTCACCACCAGTTCCAGGTTTCCATCGGAGCCTTCGTAGTTCTCCATCACGGAGGCAGTGAAGCCCAGCTCCCTCACACTCTCTGCTATCTTCAACGGATCTGTGACTTTGGGGTTGTAACGGACCTCTGCTTTACTAGCCATGAGAGCCACCAGAACGGAGTAGATCCCTAAAAAAAGACATTTGGGATTTCCTCTGTAGCATTCATCACCAGAAGACTGACATGGATGAGGAAATAATCAGTCAATCCAATTTTTTTTTTTACACACCATCTTCGTTTTTGAGGTTTCGCTCGATGTTTGACACGCACGAAGCGCATGTCATTCCTCCAATCTGGATGTAGCATTTAGAGGGTGTGTCTCCAGTGGGTCCTAGGAGGGTTTCGTTGTGGAGCTCACCGTCCAAGTCCTTCTTCTGGACACCTGGAGACCTTGGTAATATGGGATCCGATGCAGGCAGCAGAGAATTGGTCTCTGTTGTTAAGAAAGAGTTTACAAATTACTTGCAAAAATAAACTGCAAACTTCACAAAGAGCTAGAATCGCTATACTGTGCAAACAAAGCCACTCTTTTTTTCTACACTGTGCTTTAAAGTAGTCAAGACATTCTTTTAACACAGTCTTGATCAACAGTTCTTCAGCTGCATTGAAGCTATTTTAGTTTTTCTTTAGACTGAGTGAACAGGACAACCTTCAGGTGCATAAAAGAAAGGAAAGATGCATCACCCGCAGTAAATCATCATCAACAGAAGACCGAAAATACTCCACTAGTTCTTGGTTATGTTGTGAGTTATGCGCATGCCCAACACTCTTAGTGAAATATCAGTAAAATATGCTACACTAGGATAAAAAAAGATTAATACATTATTTAGGAATTAGTTGATCTACTGGGATTTTCATGCACCATGATCTCTCAGATTTATAGAGAATGATCTGAAAACAGAAAATATCTAGTCAGCGACCATTGTGTGGATGAATATAATGTTGGTAATAGAGGACAGAGGGTAAGGTTTGACAGTTCAAGGTGCATAAAAGGCAGCGGCATCTTTAATAACCCCTGTTGCAACCAAGGTATGAGAATTATCATCTCTAAAAGCACAAAACATAAAAATGTGAAGGAGGAGGGCTTCCACAGTAGGAGACCAAACAGGGCGCCACTACCGACAGACTAGAACAGGAAACTGAGGCTACAGCTCACACAAGCTCACAAAATTGGACAAAAATAGATTGGGGGTAACACTGCAACACCAAGATAGTAAGGCCAGGATTTTAAATAACCATGAAAGCACGGATCCGTCTTGCCTTGTATTGATGTTTCAGACTGGCAGCGCTGGTATATTGATTTGGGGGATGTTTTCTTGGCACACTTTGGGTCCCTTAGGACCAACTGAACCTTGCTAAAACCCCACAGCTTACCCAAGTATCATTTGCTGACCATATCCATCCTTGATAGCTACTTCCAGCACCGTAATACACCATGTCACAAAGCTCAAATCATCTCAAACTGGTTTCTTGAACATGACAATGAGCTCAACCCAGTACTAACAAGATGTGTATATTACTATTCAATGAGTTCTTTACAATATTAACATTGTGTGCACTGTTACTGCATGGCGTAGTGATTGCATTTTTTATAACGTGTATTTTCCCACTCTTACCAGACAGAAATGCATCAAAGCCCATGTCTTCTATGGCCTCTTTCAGGTCCTCTGGTGTGGTGAGCAGAGGATCATACTCAAAGACTCCCTGATGGTCAGTCAGAGACACCAGAGCCGACCTCACCCCCTTCCTTTGGGAGATCATTCCTTCGATAGATTGCACACAGGAGTTGCAGGTCATGCCTTCAATGTGAATATTAACAGCAGACACCAGCGGCTGGTTAAAACACGGCTGTGAAACAGCAGGTCTGGGCTGTGATGATGAGATAGTGGGCGTTGGAGATGTAGATACAGGACTGAGAGTGTGGGAGGAGTCCAGGGGATCGGTCCTAAAGGTTCCTGGAGGGAGAGCTTCAATGGCCTGCTGCAGCTGTGTCACTGTGACATTCAGAGGATCGTAGCATATGGAGGCTAGCTCCTTCTCCAGAGAGACCTCCACAGAAGAAACACCAGGCAGCATGGAGATGTTGTCCTGAATATTGACCACACAAGAACGGCAGTGCATGCCTTTCACCCTGAGCCTAGCGCACACTGTGTCTATGAAGATCTCCGTCTCCTCGGATGGCTCAGGTGGAGAAGAAGCCGTCGCTTTTTGAGAATCAATGAAACGCTCAACGTCTCTGTGGGACAGCTGCAGGGGGCGAGGCTTGGATTTAAGGGAGGCCTTGAAGCCAGCCACGGCAATTTGGTCGATGATGATTTGGATGGTCAGAAGGTAAGGCAGATAGACGATTGTAGCTTCCTGAGTCTCTAAAACAACTGCAGAGAGAAGATAAGTAAGTGAAAAACAAGATGCACAAAACCAGAACTATAACATCAAGAAAAAAATACAGATGAACATATAAGTATAAAGTAGAGCTGCACATTATTAGGAAAACAGACTGCAATATTATTGTTGATTATTGCCATTAGGACGTTGGTTATGATTAACCCACATTTTCTCACACATAGCAACTTCCTCAGCACTTCCAATGAATGCAAACATCCCAGTCATTAAATTTAAAGTACATCAGGTGTGTGCGGTAAGTATCCTCCCAATTGGCCAAATACACAGAGCTGTGAAAAAAGTATTTGTCTTTTCTTTTGTTTTAAATCACACTGAAATGCAACAAGAGAAAAACTCATAAAGCAGATTTCACATGATTTATTTATAGAAGGAAACAGCTGGGGACAAAATTGAGCCTGGCCTTTGAGCTCTTTTAGATGAGCAGTGGTTCTGGTCTTGGAGCTCTCTCATGTCTCTTTGTAATAGTTCAATCATGAACTCTGACCTTGACTGATTCAAGTGAGGCCTGCAGAGCTTTAGATTTTGGGTTCTTTTGTGACCACCTGGATGAGTCGGTGATGTGCTCTTGGAGTATTTTGGGGAAATGATTTCTTGGGTTTACAGGTTTGACATAAACACAATAATCTCCTAAATTATGCATCCAATCAGTCCTTTGTGAGGAATATCACACAGTCTGATATTAAAATGATGACTGTGACTCAATACATTGTGGAGGTTAAATCTAAATAATGATTTTTACCAGAGACATTTTTTTTTTTACAAATTGGTTAGCTTAAGTAATGTTTAACTCTTATGTAGTTTGATGCTTGCCTTAAAAGAAAAAAAAAAAAGAACTGGAACACAGAAAGAGTTTAGTCAGCAAAAAGCACATCTGGATTTCCAGTCAAGAATTACTATTTTTAATAACTGTATTAAACTAAAATATCAAGGATTGCAGTTCTTCCTTAAAGCTGCCCTCAAATAAGCAAATGAAGGAATCATGCTTTAGGATTTCAGATGTATTTCACATTATGTCCACCAAACGGCAGCACACTACTACTAGACTCAACATGCTTTCAGTGTACTTACAGTATTTGTACATATACATGTTTTTGTTTGTTTCTACACCTTCATTAAGTATATTAATATTAATCAAAATGCCTGAATGTAAACACTCATTTGGAGTATTTTAACTACTGGTTGACATTTTTTTTTGGCCTGTCACAGCTAAGACATAATGTAAATATTCATTTTATTTTACATATGTCTTATGCTGGTGAGTTTGTGTTTGTCTTTTACATTAAATGAGAGTTTTATTTGATCTTAAATCGGTTTTGTGAGTTATTTTGCAAAAAAAATAAACAAGAGATTGCAACCCATTTTGTTGTGCTTGCACGGTGACAGCAAATATCCTATCCTGGAAAGAACGACTCAAAGCACTTAAACCAGGGCAGCAAATGACTCAGATGACTCAACCCTCTTCCATCGTTTTTACACAGCAGTTATTTAATTATTTGCTCTGTGTAAACCTAAAAGCTTTCATTCAGGGGAAGTGAGATGAATGTACTCTATGAAGATGAGCTTTAACAGGAACAGCTCTGCCCATGACAAATAAATGAGCAGATAGCTACTATTAATTTTCAAAGGGAAATATTTTTTGTTTGCATTTTTTTAAATGAACTCAATCGTTGGAGCAACATATAGCGATCTGTTGTGTCTCATAAAACATTTAAGTTCTGCTACAAATCCAATATCTTTGCCACATTACTTTAAATACCATTTCAAATTTCAAACTGTGCTACAGTACTTTTATTGAACCTGAAAAAAATATATAATTATTTTCCATTTTAATAAATTTTTAGTCACACTGTGCTGCAACTGTTTTTGTGTGCCCTGCTTATTAGCACATTAAGCTGGCTGCCCCATTCGCTCACTGTAAACACGAAGACGTGTCTGTGCTCAGTAAATACAATCCAATCTGTTTACATGTCACTCCCTTCAACACCTGTGAAAGGATTTCATGAGTCATTCTCAAATCCATAGAGGCAATCTCTCAGGTTCATAATGACATGACCCTGCCCCGTGAGAAGTGTGGCGCAGCACCTCAGTTGGGGAAGTTATTCGTGACTGCAAGTTTCAGAGCCTGTCAAGAACATCACCTTTGATCTTTTTAATCCCTTTCAGTTTTCCAATCTTCCCTTCAATGGTGGTGGTGCAAGAGTGGCAGGTCATTCCTTCAATGCTAAACTTCAGAACTGCAGGTCCAGTGCCCGTGGTGTCCACTTGGGACAAGTTCACACCTTTCTGCGTAGGGCTGCCAGGAGTTTGGATCTCCTGAGGTGTTACACCTACCACCACCTCTCTGAGCAGCTGTATGGAGGTCAGAGAAGGAACATAAGTGACCGTCAGCCCCCTGGTGGGCGAGCTCTCTTGGACATCCAGCACCCCTTGTATTTGTGACAACTTCTCCAAGGCCTCCTGTTGGGCTGCAGGTGTCAAACCTGACGAGGGGATCAGCTGAGTATCTGTAGACACCGGTGTGGCAGTGCTGTTCTCTGGTACACCAGACTCGAAGCCCATGTCCTCGATGGCATCTGACAGAGACTCGGGGCTCTGTTGACTGGGGTCAAATATAACCGTGGCGCTCTTCTGCTCTAAAGACACCTAGAAAATAAAAATCCTATGTTAAACAACGACAGTTTTATGGAGAATTATTTTAAAAAGAAAGCTGTGATATCAATGTTTTTCCATGTGAGCAGAGTTTTTTTCTTTTTAACTAAGGACCTGCAGTTTTGATTACAATAAAAATATTAACATTAAGCCCATAATACTCTTGGGTTTTAATGACTTTGGCTAAATTTGATCACCTATTTACACAGGGAACAATGTTTGAGGCTTCAAAAGACTTGACTCTGGGGTGGTGGTGGTTCCTCCTCAAGCCGAGCAGCAACCCCACACATGACACCAGAACTACAAAGGAGGGATTTAGATCACAGCATATTTACATGTTACAATGGCCCAAATAAAGTCTAGACCGAGATCCAAAAGAGAATTTGCAGAAAGAATTGAACATTGCTGTTCACTGACACTCTCCATCCAACTTGACTGGATTTGAGCCATTTATCAATGAAGAATGGAAAAGAAATGTCAGTATTTAGATCTACAAAGCTGGCAGAGATACACCAGAGGTAATGCAGCTATAACTGCAGCTAATGGTCCTTCACAGAACAACCATATTTATATTGGGATTACATTACACTCAAAGAGTCACAGATGTTCTCCAGTCTGACTGAGATTGAGCTATTTTGAAAGGTTAAAGTTAGTGACTCAACACAATTGGCTCAGGTTTTACCAACTGGCATTTTAAACAGAACTTAGCTGCTCTGCTTTGTAGGGATGGGTGACAAATCGATGAATACAAATTCTTGTTTATGAAGATTTAATGTAAGGAAAATCTGGATTTAGTTTTAGTTTTAAAAAAATTTAATTGAAAATCCAATTTAGTATCAAAAACAAAGATTTTATTTTTAAGCCATATCACCTAACCCTCCTGCATTGTAACTAGCTCTGAATTGGCATGTAAGTAAATAAACGTGAATGTGTTTATGCGATTGGATTGCTTCAATTACATATATTTTTGTATAAAAATCAGATCAATGTGTCTTGTAAAGTGCCTTCAGATGACACTGGATCTGAACTGATGCTATATAAATAAACTGAACTGAAGTATTTCACATTAGGGAATAACTGCAGTCTCTAGATGTCCGAAACAGCTGACAAAGATGTAACTGCAGTGGAAGCTGGTTCTACAAAGCTTTGACTCACAGGGGCTCAATACCAATGCACACTTAAAATTTCTATGTACAAAACAGTATGAAAACCATGACTCCTTCCACCTAATTGTGCACCACTTTGTGTTGGTCTACTACATAAAACACCCATTAAAGCAGCTACATATTTAGGTTTGCTGTACAGAAAACTGTGGTTGTAATCCTATATGCTTATTACAGCAATATCCACTGAAGTTAGTTCAATGGTTGTATAGATAATATACTTATATGGCCATACTAAGTCACTTCAGTTCTAATTTAATAGCATTTTACTGCCTTAGTCTAAGGCCTTTGGTATATGGCATGTTCAGTCAGCACGATGACCCTGAGGTCGCCTTTTTGAGCAAGAAGGAAACATGTGACGTTCAGAAGACATCACCTGATTCTACCATAAGTTTAAAATGAGGAAGCAGTTTCTTCCTGCTGGTAGGATTACATTTTTCTTAAAATTGGAGAACAAAGAGAAACACACATTATTCTACCACAAGAAAAGAAAAACTGATTTACTTTACAAAGATCATTTATAAACAGATAATCCAGGCACCAAATTCTGTTAACCACAATAATTTCCTGTGGGTGCAGAGGATATATCGACCTGCTGTCACAGTCTTACAAAAGGCAGGGAATTATTGGGAACACAGTATTACATTATCTTCTCATTCGACCTCAGCCTGAGGGGTAAACATACAATAAACAAAAAAGCAGACCACCACTACTGCAATTAAGCTGTCTAACATGGCTACGCAGATGGAAATCAGACAAGCTGCTCCTGAACTAACAGAGATGTACAAATAATTCCAGCTCCACCATGAAGAGACTAAAATGTAAAGAAGTTTATATATGATTTAGCGAGAGGATTACAGAGTAAAGACTACATTATTACAACATTAAAACAACCACAGATCCGCACAATGCTCAAGTCATCAAATTTAAATGTCTGTGACTCAAACAGAGCATAAACTGCTAAACAACAGCAAATGTGAAGCAAAATACATTTATTTGTGCAAAAATCAGCCATTACCTTTATATGTATCACTCCAGGTAGAGACCCAATCCGCTGCTCAATGGACTGGACACAGGAGCCACAGGTCATACCCTCAACTCTGAGGGAAACCGACCTCAGGGTAACTTTCTGTGTCATGACTGCTTTGCCTAAAATCCCAAAAGGATTTAAAAATATATATAAATGTCAAAACAAGAACACACCAGACAAAAAAAATGCTTATCAGAGGAGGGTGTTTTTCTCATGATGCAAAATAAAAATAAGCTATTGCAACTCTATAACGGTCTTGTTTGATTTGCATAAAAAAATGTCTACAAACTCCTGTATATAAAAACTAACACCATAAAAGTTCACTCAACTCTGTCACTAAGGCAATCTTATTTGTGATATAATTTGAAAGCTTTACATAACTTGTTATCATTGTGTCCAGCTAGACAACATACTAGAATAGAAGTTTATTTATTTTACAGGGTATTTAAAAAACAATTTTACTATAGGTATATTGAACTTCAAAATGTATGATTTTATCTTAATTTATATTGGATATATTATCTGTTATTATTCAACCTTAACAAATGTTATACTCTTAGCCATTATATTGTTTTGTACTTTCCATTATTTTAGATTTATCAGAAATATTCTGGCTCTTTTCCACTCCTTATTTTGAAGTTTGCTATTTATTGTATTTATGATTTTTTTCTATTCATCTCCTGGGTTGCATTTTATTTGTTCCTCATCCTATCCAACTGGTTAATTCAATCGTCTAAAGCTTTGCAGAAACCATTATATATAATAAATCTGCTTCTCAGATTTTTGACATTGCAAATTAACTCTACAAAAGCAAACACTGATCTCTCTCTAAGGGTTCATAGCTTGCTGTCAAAGCAGCAGTCCCTTTGCTATGAGCTTAATGTTTATCTAAAATAGTGTGTTTATCAGTGTCTACATGTGTTTTGAACTGTTTTCCCAGATTACTGCAGAGCTATGTACATTATTTAGATCCGGTCATGTGGATGGAAGGTCATATTAGTCCTAATTGGAGTCTGACTAATAAAGAGAAATATTTCTAAGATCTGAGACCAGCTCACAGATGAGACATAAACTGGAAATACCTGGATTTCCACTTCAAACAACAAGGACAAACAAATCAAATACGAGCTGTTTGATACTTTTGCTTTGGTCAACAGGTCGGTTCCACATTAGATAATAAATGACATTAAAATACATGGTTATTTCCTTGCTCTAGCTAATAAGTCTAATATGTCACATGTTAAAATAAGAGTAAACAGCGTTGATTAAGCACAGCAGAAGCTGCATTTACAGTAGGTTCCTGAAACGCTTAGCTCTCATTTCGTTTAATCGCTGAAACACAACACACAATCTATTAAGTCAGTTAAGCTTTAACAGGAGATCCGCATCTATGTATAGACAAACGCACAATTTACAAGAGTGATTTTACAAAGTGATGAACTCTTACCTTCAGCAGAGGAAAAAGAAACGTTAGCAGCAGGCTACAGTGTTGACTGTCGCGGCTAAGCTAACAAGCTAACAAGCTAACGTCCTCCCCACAGCTTACTTTGTAGTGAAGTAAGTACACCCGTCTGGACATAGTGTCAGAAGTGAGGAACTACTGACACCGATGAACTGATAGTTTCCCTTTTCTTTGCTATCATGAAAACTCTTCTCTTTTTGGTTCCACTCAAGCAGACGTGCTTGACCACTTCAGCCTACTTCGTCACCACCGAGGGGCGGAGCTCCGACGGAGAAGGAGAGCTGTTCTGGTGTCATTTTGCCTTTTGTCCTCAGTTCATTTTGAGGCTGTTTCACCTATACATGCTCACCTCAGATGTGTTGTTATAGCCCTGAATCATCTGGGGCATAGCTCAACAAAGAATACTCTGACATTCTACATCATTTTGAACGTCATTTGATATTTAAATAATTATTAAATGTGCTATAACGGTCATAAACATGAGTAAAATCTCTGTTACAGCAATATTTTGCTGCAATTTCTAATATCAGCAGCTATACGTTAAAATAAAACTTTTTTTTAAAGGCTTTGTCAGCTGTCGGCTGCTTCACTCTAATGACAGGGGTTAACCTGATACAAACTGTATCCCATCTGTTACACTCCTCTTCTCCTCTCGTCACGCTGAGAAAAGAGGATGCAACTATGTAATTGTTGTTTCTACAAAATCATTGTCCAATAATAAGGGTAGATCTTGAAAAGCAATAATATTTTCTTTTTTTAAGGCTCCGACTTTTTTATATATACAAACAATAGGGCAGTAAACGTTTCTGTGAGCTGTTTTGCTCCGGAGTCACCCGACTACCAGATACCACCCATGTTTCCTGTTTGAAAAGTGCGCCAAAAGGAGGTGTTGCCTAGAGCAGTGGTTCCCAAACTTTCCAGCTCCTGACGCCTTTTTGGCGCCTGGCGCCTTTAGCCTGAAAGCAACTCTGCTACCCTCTTCCATCCAGGATGTAAATACAATATTAAATCGGTAAGTTAACATTTAAATTGAAATGATTTATTCAAATGAAATGATCATTAACTTAATGCAAGTTTTCAAAAATATTTTTAACTTAGTTATTAATAGTGTATGAGATCTATTTAGTCTATTCATGAGATACATGATCAAGCTAAGTTAGTATGGACAGTTCTCATATTTATATTAATATTTGTTTGTTTTTACACTAATTGTTAGTTATTGTACTACCATGTAGGATCTCCCAGTTAAAAGACTGTTCCCACAGCTATTGTATATTATTAGCAAAATCTAATATGACTAATTTCGATCCTAGTCAATTCTGTAATGTATGAATTTTACTAATCATTTATTGAGGTCTGGGAAGGGATAAGTTACACTTTTAGTAAGACACTTGTGTTTCTTTTTATAGATTTTGTTTACCAGGTCACAATGGATGCATGCCTGTCCTCCACAACAGCCAAACAAAGCAGAAAATGTAAGTACCTGTCTCCATCACTTCATGTAGAATTTTAATAGTATTATACTTTCAACCGATAAGCCACACCTGTGCAACTGCTATTCATTATACTAGTTTTTTTCTCCATAGCCATTTGGATCATTGGAGACAGCTATGTCTGACATAGTTCTGAGAAAGCTGAAGAAACCATCGGAGGAAACTCGGCCTCCCAGACGTCCGTATCTCCTGGTTTGGCTGGGGGGGCTGAGGTGGAAAGGAGGAAGAGCAGCTCTAGATGTCCTCATCATAAGCTGTGGTGGAGATAACATGGGGGTGGTCAGCAGTGTCTAGTCTAGTCCACCCTCAGATGTCCATCATCTTCTCCTCCATCACCCAAAGGCGTTGATAGAGGGCAGGTGTAAACCCAGCAAAAAACGAAAAGGCCAGCAGGTTTGTCAACAGTGTTATGGCTTATTTTATTCCTAGTTTAAATCCTGCAATCTTTACACATCCTCACATTAGACATGACAGTCCTTTTGGACAATTGATGTTAAAGCAAAAAGTATAAATATAATCCTGATTGTTTTGTCTGATGTGTTGTTGGTGTAGTTGTTTTATTTCAACAATTACATCTGTTGCCATAACACTGCTGACAACTCTGCCCCCCCCAACACCATTTTACTGTACATAAGTCTCTTTTGCTTTCTGGACCCCCCTTTGTTTTTTTATCTGTGTCCTTTTTTCTTTTATAGAATCTTGTGTTTAAAAAAATAAATGTTTTATTCTCTATAATGACTCAAAATTATTTCAACAGTATATAACAAGAGAAGAAATAAGACAAACAAATAATTTATCAGCCAACTGCATTTTTTAATTTGATAAATTCCTTCAACATCTCAATATTAAAATACAGTGGCTTGCAAAAGTATTTGGCCTCCTTGAACTTTTCCACATTTTGTCACATTACAGCCACAAACATGAATCAATTTTATTGGAATTCCACGTGAAAGACCAATACAAAGTGGTATACACGTGAGAAGTGAAACGAAAAGCATACATGATTCCAAACATTTTTTACAAATAAATAACTGAGAAGTGGGGTGTGCGTAATTATTCAGCCCCCTTTGGTCTGAGTGCAGTCAGTTGCCCATAGACATTGCCTGATGAGTGCTAATGACTAAATAGAGTGCACCTGTGTGTAATCTAATGTCAGTACAAATACAGCTGCCCTGTGACGACCTCAGTGGTTGTCTAAGAGAATGTTGGGAGCAACAACACCATGAAGTCCAAAGAACACACCAGACAGGTCAGGGATAAAGTTACTGAGAAATTTAAAGCAGGCTTAGGCTACAAAAAGATTTCCCAAGCCTTGAACATCCCACGGAGCACTGTTCAAGCGATCAATCAGAAATGGAAGGAGTATGGCACAACTGTAAACCTACCAAGACAAGGCCGTCCCCCTAAACTCACAGGCCGAACAAGGAGAGCGCTGATCAGAAATGCAGCCAAGAGGCCCATGGTGACTCTGGACGAGCTGCAGAGATCTACAGCTCAGGTGGGGGAATCTGTCCATAGGACAACTATTAGTGGTGCACTGCACAAAGTTGGCCTTTATGGAAGAGTGGAGAGAAGAAAGCCATTGTTAAAGGAAAACCATAAGAAGTCCCGTTTGCAGTTTGCCACAAGCCATGTGGGGGACACAGCAAACATGTGGAAGAAGGTGCTCTGGTCAGATGAGACCAAAATTGAACTTTTTGGCCAAAATGCAAAACGCTATGTATGGCGGAAAACTAACACTGCACATCACTCTGAACACACCATCCCCACTGGCAAATATGGTGGTGGCAGCATCATGCTCTGGGGGTGCTTCTCTTCAGCAGGGACAGGGAAGCTGGTCAGAGTTGATAGGAAGATGGATGGAGCCAAATACAGGCCAATCTTGGAAGAAAACCTCTTGGAGTCTGCAAAAGACTTGGGCGGAGGTTCACCTTCCAGCAGGACAACGACCCTAAACATAAAGCCATGGCAACAATGGAATGGTTTAAAACAAAACATATCCATGTGTTAGAATGGCCCAGTCAAAGTCCAGATCTAAATCCAATCGAGAATCTGTGGCAAGATCTGAAAACTGCTGTTCACAAACGCTGTCCATCTAATCTGACTGAGCTGGAGCTGTTTGGCAAAGAAGAATGGGCAAGAATTTCACTCTCTAGATGTGCAAAGCTGGTAGAGACATACCCTAAAAGACTGGCAGCTGTAATTGCAGCAAAAGGTGGTTCTACAAAGTATTGACTCAGGGGGCTGAATAATTACGCACACCCCACTTTTCAGTTATTTATTTGTAAAAAATGTTTGGAATCATGTATGATTTTCGTTCCACTTCTCACGTGTACACCACTTTGTATTGGTCTTTCACGTGGAATTCCAATAAAATTGATTCATGTTTGTGGCTGTAATGTGACAAAATGTGGAAAAGTTCAAGGGGGCCGAATACTTTTGCAAGCCACTGTTAACCTTGGCGTCTGCAATATTACAACGCCAAATCATACTTCTTATGCGGCTACAAAACTATGATTTTTTTTTCTTGAAATGGAAACAATATCTGTGTGAAAGAAAAACAGAAACTTCATTCATTTGTTTTTTATTTAATCAAAAACAAAAAACGGACAGCACCTAACGATATGAAAGAAGTGGCATTAAAGGTGATGCACATATATTGTTAAGCACTTCTCTTTATGATCGTCCTGTAGTTTTAGGTGATTGATATGATCTGTATGGAAAAAAACATTTTATATTAAAAACTTAAAATTTCAACATCGTCTTAGTTGGAAACTCCCACATCACAAGACAAACGTGGTGTAAACAAATGAGCACATACATAACACATATGGGTGTATGTATAAAAGTACAGAAATGAAGGTGAATCCCATGTGAAAGCATATCAGAAATGGTTAATGCCTTAACTGACAACTCTTATAAATTTTTAAAAAGTAAAAAATCTCTGACAACAAAATATGAAATATATCTGTAGTTGGGGGAAAAATGATTTTTTTTTTTAACAGATGTGCCTCTAAGATGAGGCTGCTTGGTTGACAATGGGTTGAAATGATCACATTTGTTATATACTTTACATGTCAAAATAACGTGCTGGTACACACACATTATATATATATATATATGTGTGTGTGTGTGACGATCAATACGTTATTTTGACGGTGAAATGAGCACAACTCAATAATTTTGTCAAATAAAAAGATGAAGCCCCGTTTGTCCATAGCTTTTACTAAAACTATGTGAAGTTTGAATAAATCAACATGTAAAGTAAATAAGAAATGTGATCATTACAACCCATGTTCGACCAAGCAGCCTTATCTTAAATGCACAACATCTTAACTTGTTCAGTTTGTGGTTTCCCAGCATGGTTAACTAGCTACTTTGTTCATTAACGAGCTCAGCTCCAGGAGCTTCATCTACAAAATATCGTACAGAAATATTATTGTACTTACCGAATAAAATGGAGCAGAGACTTCTTAGACAGTCTGTTAGTGCAATCAGTACCACAGCAAGCCATCTTTGTCAAATAAGTGCACGATTTATAACGAAACACCAATAAAGTTTGCGGATAGAACTGATGTTCAAGTTCAGAGAAAGGAAATGGCCAAAGTCTTAACGTGAGTCCCAGGCTGAGACCTGTCAATCAAAAGGACACGCCCCTTATTATTCATAATTTCAAGATTAAATTATGTCTAAACGGATGAGTTAGAAAAAAATTCACCCCCCTCAGAGTTGTCATGACGATAAACCTGACCTAATAAACCTAAAATGTTTTTTTGAACCAGGCTGTAAACAGCTTTATTTCGGCTGTGAAGTTGGCCTTTTTAACATGGGAGTCAATGGGAAATTGCTCCTTTCTGGAGCCAGCCCCCAGCGGATGAGGGGTGAACTGCAATTTTTGTTACTTCCGGGTTGGGCTCAATTCTGAGCGGCAGAGTTTGCCCCTTGGTTCTACCGCAGCGTTAGGCATGGTGTCTGAGAGGATCCGTTTGTATGTCAATTTAATTTTTTTGACTTTGACAAAAAAGCAACTCCAGTGGTCCTCTCCTTCTTAATGCTGCAACATATCATGGCGAGTCAGCCAGGAGTGAGGTTTGAAGGGTTTTCGGAGCGTGCGTGAAGAAGAGACACTGTTAGCGCCTTAGCAGCTAATGTTAGCGCTTTTGCACCGCTGAAGAAAAACCTTTCTCCAAGCACCGGACCTGAAATCTAACGGACTAAAGACAATCTTGTGAGTACCCACAATGGAATTGGAAACCCTATGAGATAAAATCATCGCCACACTCTATCAGCTAAGTCACAATCGGCTAATAGAAATGGGTTATAATGTAAAAGGCTTTGCTACTGAGCAAGATGAGCCCATAAAAGACACTACCAGATGCCAACTGATGAAAGTTATAAAACACAAACTGGACAAAGTTAAACAAATTATACACATAATAATGCTGTACAGTTTGTAAAATAACTTTTATTGTTTTGGGGCGAATCTGAAGCTAAAGACGATGCGGCTGAGGGGGACAATGTTTCCCGCATTCCAGACACAAGAGACAAGTGCAGGGAGAAATCAAAACAATAGGGGAGAAACTTAAAATGGCTCCCAGCTTTGCCCAAAATCTGCTGTCAGCTAAACTACCGGAGGTGACTATTCACAGGGCGTTTTGCATCTGTGGCCAGATAGGAGAGGGGGAGCAGCGCGATCAACTGTCTTATAACCTACCAACCCACTGCACCAGATAGAAAATGGACTCCACAAAGGGCACTGTGAGTCAAAAGTTATTGAAGCAGTGATAAGAGCCATCAGTCCTGCTCTCAAACTAGCCCCTTTCAAACAGGCCATGAAAAACTGTAATTTTCCGGACTTCGTCTGTTTTGCTTTTGAGTCTGAAAGCAATCTTCCGGACTTTGTCCGGATACCCTTTACCGGTAATTTTATGGATGAAGACCTGGTAACAAGAGCAGACTTTTCGCAGTATGGTGTTTGCATTCAGACTGTCAGGTAATGTTCCGCGAAAGCTGGAGGGGTGTGGGGCAGTGGGGAAAAGGCGAGGGGACAGGGAATGCTGTGAGCACACACATTGATGACGTATAAATGTCACTATTTTCCTTTCAGCTTCTTCATCTATGTCTCTTAAGCATTTCCATGTGCGCAAAATTGCACACATCACAAAGACGAGCACTGCGAGTAGATCTGCTGTTTCGTCTACCATCTTTGCAATAATTCATTTGTTTGGGGGAATGACGTACGCCGGCCGCACTAAGTTTACGTAATATCCACATACTACCCCCAAACCCCCCCGCACCCTGCACAGACAGTCAATGCCCTGCACCCCCCAGATATTCATCACGATCCTCCGGTACATTTCTTGGTGTGTAAAAGCAGCCGAAAGGCAATGTTCCGGACAAAAGAGGTGTGTTTGAAAACACAACTCCGGTTAAAGACCAGATGGAATTGTCTGCAAATATTCCAGAACTTCTGTCTGAAAATGGCTACTGCATAATATGCTTGAAAAAATGACTGCTTTGACACTCCCACAGTTAAAGACAATTCTGAAAAGACATTACAGAGAAGATGACACATCTGATTTGTACCAAGACTGATCAATATTTCCCAGGACTGATGTGACTGATAAAATGCTGATTGCGAAACTTAATGAAGCTGCCAATCTCTAGACCGAAAAGCTAAACCAGTTAAAGAGGAACAACGCAAAAACACCAAGAATCAATGAGCTGCTAACTAAAGATGAATCGCACAGCAGCTCAAAGACCCCATCACCAAGGAAGACAAGAAAACTCATGCTCCACCTGAAATGCACGACTTCGTGAAAGAGCTGAGGAACGAGGTTGCAGAAGTAAAGCAGATGGTGCTCGCTTCCCTGAACGCTGGCAAGTCACAGACCGCTAAGCGGATATCGGAAGCTGCGGGCACCTGGAGGAAGAGAGGCTGCAAGACCTGCCAGAGCAAGGGAGAGGGAGACAACTTTACCCACTGCTTCAAATGTGGCCACCCCGGTCACATCTCCAGAGGATGCCGAGCTCCAATTCTGTTGCAGGGAAACTGCAGAGGGCCACAGTCATGGGACCAGCAGTGACCCCACCACACATCAGGAGTCCCACCACTGTTACCACTGCCACCAGGAAGAGTCAGTCAACACCCCACTCCAGAGGTGTTCAAGATGCTCATCTGCCATTTACTGTTCTAAAGCATGTCAGGGACAACACTGGCAGCAACACAAACATATACAGGTCCTTCTCAAAAAATTAGCATGTTGTGATAAAGTTCATTATTTTCCATAATGTAATGATAAAAATTAAACTTTCATATATTTTAGATTCATTGCACACCAACTGAAATATTTCAGGTCTTTTATTGTTTTAAAACTGATGATTTTGGCATACAGCTCATGAAAACCCAAAATTCCTATCTCAAAAAATGAGCACATTTCATCCGACCAATAAAAGAAAAGTGTTTTTAATACAAAAAAAAGTCAACCTTCAAATAATTATGTTCAGTTATGCACTCAATACTTGGTCGGGAATCGTTTTGCAGAAATGACTGCTTCAATGCAGCGTGGCATGGAGGCAATCAGCCTGTGGCACTGCTGAGGTGTTATGGAGGCCCAGAATGCTTCGATAGCGGCCTGAAGCTCATCCAGAGTGTTTGGTTTTGTGTCTCTCAACTTCCTCTTCACAATATCCCACAGATTCTCTATGGGGTTTAGGTCAGGAGAGTTGGCAGGTCAATTGAGCACAGTAATACCATGGTCAGTAAACCATTTACCAGGGGTTTTGGCACTGTGAGCAGGTGCCAGGTTGTGCTGAAAAATTAAATCTTCATCTCCATAAAGCTTTTCAGCAGATGGAAGCATGAAGTGCGCCAAAATCTCCTGATAGCTAGCTGCATTGACCCTGCCCTTGATAAAACACAGTGGACCAACACCAGCAGCCGACATGGCACCCCAGACCATCACTGACTGTGGGTACTTGACACTGGACTTCAGGCATTTTGGCATTTCCTTCTCCCCAGTCTTCCGAATGACATGCAAAATTTGCTTTCCTCCGAAAAAAGTACTTTGGACCACTGAGCAACAGTCCAGTGCTGCTTCTCTGTAGCCCAGGTCAGGCGCTTCTGCCGCTGTTTCTGGTTCAAAAGTGGCTTGACCTGGGGAATGCGGCACCTGTAGCCCATTTCCTGCACACGCCTGTGCACGGTGGCTCTGGATGTTTCTACTCCAGACTCACTCCACTGCTTCTGCAGGTCCCCCAAGGTCTGGAATCGGTCCTTCTCCACAATCTTCCTCAGGGTCCGGTCACCTCTTCTCGTTGTGCAGCGTTTTCTGCCACACTTTTTCCTTCCCACAGACTTCCCACTGAGGTGCCTTGATACAGCACTCTGGGAACAGCCTATTCGTTCAGGAATTTCTTTCTGTGTCTTACCCTCTTGCTTGAGGGTGTCAATGATGGCCTTCCGGGCAGCAGTCAGGTCGGCAGTCTTACCCATAATTGCGGTTTTGAGTAATGAACCAGGCTGGGAGTTTTTAAAAGCCTCAGGAATCTTTTGCAGGTGTTTAGAGTTAATTAGTTGATTCAGATGATTAGGTTAATAGCTCGTTTAGAGAACCTTTTCATGATATGCAAATTTTTTGAGATAGGAATTTTGGGTTTTCATGAGCTGTATGCCAAAATCCTCAGTTTTAAAACAATAAAAGACCTGAAATATTTCAGTTGGTGTGCAATGCATCTAAAATATATGAAAGTTTAATTTTTATCATTACACTATGGAAAATAATAAACTTTATTACAATATGCAAATTTTTTGAGAAGGACCTGTAGGTAAAGCAGGGAGGTTAGTTGAACAACATTTGGGTGAAAGGGAGCAAAATGGGTGGTTGTCACACATGGAATATTCTGACCTTCTCTAAGGTAAGCAAGGACAAAAACTAGTGAAACTGATTGGTAGATGTAAAATGGTGAGATGCACTTTTGACAATATACCAGTCACAGCATTATGGGACACTTGTGTACAGGCTCCAGTGATAAATGACAAATGGAGAGTTGAGCAGTTACGTACCTCATACTACTATTAGGAGGATAGATGAACTCTTGGGGGCAGAACCATTAAATGGGCTTGCAGCTAATCATACAGAGATACAATTTATGGGGTGGATCCCAGTAGAGTTTAAACTGACTGGGGTAGAAATGGCCAGCTCTAGCCTCCGAGTGCCTGTACTATTCTCTAGTGACCCAAACATAGCTCAGGATCCTATCAGTGGATATAATGTGATAGAAGAAGTCATTAACAAACAACTTAAGCAACATGGTACTAAAAACATTGTGCTACTAACATTTTGAGTAGTGCTTTTGACATTGACTTTGAATCTGCTAAGACTTTTATCCAATTATTACAGACATATCAAACAGCTATTGGGGAGACTCAAGTTAAAACAGGACAGGGTAAAGTTGTCTTAGTCCCTAGTGAAGCCACTACCATTTGCTGTTGAACACACATACAGGCTGATGAGGAAAATGTAATGGTGTTTTGTCCAATTCTGAACCCCAACCTGCCTGAAGGGCTTCGTTTGAAAGAAGTACTGTTTAAGGTTAAAACGGGTTTACCCAGCCACTGTCCCAGTGTCTGTCACAAGACCATGGGCCATAGTATTACTGTAAGTCTAAGTGTTATTCTGGGGCATATTGAAGGTGTAAAAGCAATATACTCAGCTGCCCTATAACCTGTAGAGGCTCAAAAAACAAACAAAACATCAGATGATGCAGATATTAAAGTATATCAGCCTCCACCAATGACACAAGTTTTGGACCCTCCTGCAGTCTTAGACCAATTAACTAGTGAGCAACAGTCTGCATTGAGAATAATGCTCAGGATGGAATGTAAAGCTTTTGCCAAATATGAAAATGACGATACCTGGTCTTCGTAGACACTTTACTCTCAACGACCAAACACTAGTTCAAAAGACTTACATTAGTGTGCCTAAACTACTGCACCAGGAAGTAAAAGCTTACTTACAGGACTTGATAAATAGAGGGTGGGTCACAAAGTCCAAATCACCTTATTTTTCACCAAGAGTCTGCGTGAGGAAAAAGTCAGGTGACCTCAGACTTTGTGTGGACTATCGAGAACTTAATCACATATAAGTCCCTGACAGACATCCTATTCCTAGGATACAATACATGTTGGATAGCCTTACTGGTAGCTCCTGGTTTACAGTATTGGATCAGGGGAAGACTTATAATCAAGGGTTCTTAGATGAGGACAGTCAGCCACTTACAGCGTTCATTACTCCCTGGGGTTTATACAGTACCAGTGGGTTAGAATCCCGTTCGGACTCAGTTCTGCCCAAGGGGAGTTTCAGAGAATCATGGAGGAGTGTCTTTGGGGTCGATGATATTTGCCTACCTTACCTCGATGACAATTTGGTTCACAGTAAATCCTTTGAGGACCATGTTGAGCATGTAAGAGCAGTGTTACAAAGGTATCAGAAACATGGGGTCAAACTTACTGCTGAGAAGTGTGAATTTTTTAGGCCTACAGTCAGATTTTGAGCTTCCTATCTTGTATCTTACATACAAGACTTGTCACACATTGCAAAACCTTTGTATGAACTGCTAGCAGCCTCAACAAAAACTCAAAATACCCCACAAGACTTAAAGACAGAAAATGACAAGGAAGGGGAAAAACAAAAAAGACTAAAGGTTGCCCTCATCAGCCCCTGTGAAATGGACAGATTCTCACCATCAGGTTTTGTCTTACCAAGTTGATAAACTGTCTAATCATCCGATTCTAGGGTACCCTGACCTAAACCAACCATTTGTGCTTCATACTAATCCCTCTCAAGCAGGGTTAGGAGCAGTGGTCTATCAGTGCAGTAATGGCAAGTTAAGGGTTATAGCTTATGGATCTAGAAAGTTAACACCACCAGAGATAAACTACCATATGAATAAGTGCTGTGTTGAAAACAATGAAAAATCGATTCTGAATCGATCCTTATAAAAATTCTAAGAATCGAATTGATTCACAAGTCCAAAAATCGGTTTAATAGTTTCACATTGTTGGGCCTTTTTTTACAGCTAAAATAAGAAGGAGAAGTCCAGACAGCCATTTTAAGGCTTAGGTTTTTCCCGGTGAACTGTTACTCACCCAGTGTTGTGTCATTGCATTACAGCCATATAAATAAGGTAAAAGTGCGTTCATGTTAAATGTTTCAGATCACTCTGGCACTACCGGTAGTCAGCACTCGCAAGCAGTTAAATGGATTGAGCGAATTGGACAACTCTGGCACCAACAGTAACTCCACATAAGACAAAAAAAGTTAAACCCCTGACAAGTGCCCGAAAAAGATAGAAGATTGAGAGCGACCGGCGCACGAGCGCGCGCTGCGAGAGCGAGCAGAAAAGAAGAGCAGTTCCGTTTTTTGCCACATGGGGTAAGTCGCGAGTTTAAATTTCAGAAAATTGCATATAGCCCCTTTAAGAATCTGAATTGAAATTTGAATCGATACCCAGCTCTAATATGACGTGTCAGGTCAGCATTGGGTAGCTGAATTAGCAGATTTTGATTTTAAAATAAAATACAGACCAGGAAAAACAAATATAGATGCCAATAGGTTATCTAGTATGCCCTTTGATTTTGAGGACTATATGAACTGCTGTACATTAACTGTTAGACAGGATGCTTTAGCAGCCACTCGGCAGGGCATCTTAGTGCAGCACACAGAAGATCTAATGTTTACTGAAGTCTCCTTTCGTGCCCTTCATCATCAAACAGGAGCGGAGAGACTTTTGGACACGATTCAGCCAATACAGACAGAGGAAATCTGTGCAGCAGAGTGGCAAGACCCTGTAATATGTAAAATGTATGTACGCATACTGCAAAACAAAAGACCACCTGCATATGAACTCAAAACTGAGAGTACTGAGTTCAAAGCATTGGCTAGAGAGTGGAGCAAACTAAAAATCAGGGAGGATGGGACTATGTTCAGAAAGACTCAACACAAAAAACAACTAGTTCTCCCCTCAGTGTACCACCCCCTAGTGCTAAATGAACTGCATAAACAGATGGCTCATTTTGGCTCAGAAAGGACAGTAAATCTTATCAGAGATAGTTTCTTTTGGTCTAAGATGCAAAGGGAGATTGAACACTTTGTCACTAATGTCTGTGAGTGTCTTAAGAAGAGAAAGTCAAACAGGCAGGCATGCGCGCCTATGTTGAGTACAAAGACCACTCATCAATTTCAATAAAGTTCAGTGGACTTTTTGCACTAAGAGCAATGCAAGGGTGGTTGTGAGTATGTACTTGTAGTTATGGATCAATACACTTGCTTTGCTCAAGCCTGCGCGACTACAAACGAGTAGCTAAAACTGTGGCAGAAAAACGATTTCATGACCTTTGTCTCAGATTTGGTTTTTGAGAAAAACTACACCATGAGAGTTTGAGAACAGACTGTTTAAAAGAACTTTCTGGTGTGTATGGGTCACACACCACCCCTTATCACCCACAAGGAAATGGACAGACAGAAAGATTTAACAGGACCCTGCTATCTTTGTTAAGGACACTAACAGAGGAACAGAAAATAGACTGTAAAAGCCACCTCCACAAAGTTGTACATGTCTACAATTTTACTGTTAATTAGGCCACTGGCTACTCTCCTTTTCTCCTAATGTTTGGTAGGTCATCACGGTTATCTTCTTATATTTGATCTTGTCTTTAGCATTGAGCAAGAGGACAGTTCAGGTTCCTACCAGGACTATGTTGACAGATGGAGACACAGAATGGCTGAGGTTTACAGTATCGCCTCCAAAAATGCATCTAAGTCAGCTGACTGAGGTAAAATACAGTACAACGAGAGGGTACATGGTTCATCACTTCAAATAGGTAGTCATGTAGTTGTAAGAAATGTGGTTGAGAAGGGAGGGCCAGGCAAAATCCACTCCTATTGGGAAGACAATATCTATGAAAGCCAAAAAGGGGAGAACAGTCCTGTTTTTCAGTTAGAGCCAGAGAATGGTAAAGGCAGGACAAGGGTTTTGCACAGGAATATGTTCTTGCCCTGTGATTTCCTTCCGCTCACATCACATGAGAATATGACTGGAACTTGTACAAAAACAAAGAAGAGGCATTATAACAAACAGAGAAAAACAAGCATGACTCACATACAACAAATGGGAAGTGAGGAGGAGGACTCGGATTAGTTTTCTGATGTAGTTTTCATGTGGTCTCATCCTGAGCCTCACAGTTTACCTACACTGGACCCCACAGCTCTAGAGTTTATGCCACAAATGGACAAATATGTTACATAGCAAAATGAGCTTTCTCACATATCAGGAGATGGTCAGGGGGATCCCATACAAATTGATGAGGAAAATATGGACAATACTGAACCAGAGGATGTCGGCATTGTGGATGCAGGGGATGTGGATAGTGGCTCTAAAATTGAACAGGCTGTAGAAAACAGAACAGCCAAGTCCATACCCAAATAGAGAAAGGAGTAGGCCACAGACTTTGACCTATACTACACTGGGACAACCAAGTTTTTGCAGAAAGAACTGTAGCCACCAAAATGTGTAAATGTTCAGGGTTACTGGCGACCTTGGTAAACCCCTATTTCAGATTGTACCAAATGTGCCTATTATTGAAATATTGTGACACCTATGTATTGCAGGCCAAATATATGTATGAGTAATAGGACAATGTTTATTTTGCAGATTAGATGTAGAAAAAAAGCCCATACAGGAGCGAACATAGTGTGATTATTTTAAAGATTAAATGTTGGGCTAAAAATGCTATACAGATTATATTAGGAGGATATACAACTACAGTGCACGGTAGTTTGGGTAACTCAAAACAGGTGTAATTTAACCTGTCAAACAGTCCATGCCATTCTATTTTTGTCAATGTATTGTGAATTGTGAGATACATTAATGTCGGAACGACATTTCTTAAATGGGGGAGAGTGTGAGAGATACAGATATTGTTGGAGTCAGATTACGTTAAAATACATAAACTCCAATACATCTCAAGATTTCTAGAATTGCGCTGCTCTGGGTGGCTGCATGTTGGAGTGGCTCTGTTGGCTACATATTAAGTTTTGGTTTTTTGTACATTGGTTCCTCTTTTTTCATAAAGAAGATTGCATTTTTTTTTACCTGTATACTTTCTAGTTTTTGGTGCTGTGAAGCTGGAAGGATTTTTGCTGTAAATTATTCCCTTTTTGACAATTTGTTATGATGCGTAACCATGGCAACAATGTGGTTTACAGCCGGGAGCAGCTGATTAACATCGTAAAAGCTGAATTAATACCACAACTGGAGCCACAAATCCCTGATGAGTTGATAAGGAGGAGACTTGGATGTAGAGCAGGAGCGAAAAGGAGACAGAGAAAGAAGAAGTTCAAGCCATCTCTTCCATCGATCATAATGGGCAACGTAAGATCACTGGCTAACAAGATGGATGAACTCCAAGCCCTTACAAGGACTCAGCCAGAGTACCGTGAATGCAGTGTTATGTGTTTTACTGAGACGTGGCTACTGGATCATATCCCCGACTCAAACGTCTGTCTGCCAGGCTTCCTGACTGTATGAGCTGACAGAGATCTGAAAACGAGCAGAAAAAGAAAAAGGTGGTGGAGTAACAGTGCTTGTCAACAACAGATGGTGTCATCCAGGACATGTTAGTGTGAAGTGTCGACTCTGCAGCCCAGATATCGAACTCTTGGCAGCGAGTTTTCGTCCATATTATTTACCAAGAGAGTTCACCAGTGTGATTTTGGCAGTTGTTTACATTTCACCTTCAGCCGTTGCCGACACTGCACGTGATTGCATCAGTTCCATTGTTGCTAAGCTACAGACACAGGACCCCAATGGATTTGTGGCAATATCTGGTGATTTTAATCATGCCTCACTCTCTACTACACTTCCAACATTTCCACAGTTTGTCAGCTGCTCTACAAAAGAAAACAGGACCTTGGATTTGTTTTATGCAAATGTAAAGGATTCATACACGTCCAAACCAAGACCTCCTTTGGGACAATCTTGTTTTTCTTTGTTCAGAATATAAACCACTTGTTCAGAGGCAACCTGTGACAAAACGAACTGTGAGAAAATGGTCACAGGAAGCTGAAGAAGCCCTGCAGGGTTGTTTTGCAACCACAGACTGGATGACTCTTTGCCAAGCACATGGAGAGGACATCAATGCCATGACTGAGTGTGTGACTGACTATATAAACTTCTGTGTGGACAACATCATCCCCACCAGAACAGTGAGATGCTTCCCTAATAACAAACCCTGGATCACCAGTGACCTGAAGGAACTGATAAACAAGAAAAAAAGAGCCTTCAGGGAGGGAGACAGGGAATTACTGAGGAGTACACAGAAGCAACTAAAGGTCAAGATCAGAGACAGCAAGGAGGCATACAGGTAGAAGCTGGAGAACAAACTACAGAGGAACAATATCAGAGATGTCTGGTCAGGAATGAGAAAGATCACAGGTTTTAAGGACAGGAAGGATTGGATAGATGGAAGTCTGGACAGAGCCAATGAACTGAACATATTCTTCAACAGGTTCAGTTCAGGAACTAGCTCAGCATCCCCCTCTCCTGTTCCCAGCCAAACAGACATCACACTCTCCTCTGATCAACAGCTTTCCTGTTACACCTCGGATGTTTTATCCTTCACCTCAGCCATGGACTCTTATAATTCCACAAGTTTGACTTCAACCAAGTCAGGAAATGCTGCTACCCCCTTTGCCTCCCCCTCCCACTTGTCTGTCTCCAAAAGTCAGGTGAAGAGGCAGCTGGAGAAACTCAACAGGAACAAGGCTGCAGGTCCAGATGGTGTCAGCCCCAGAGTCCTGAAGGCCTGTGCAGAGCAGGTCTGTGGGATTCTGCAGCACCTCTTCAACCTTAGCCTAACCCAGGAGAAGGTTCCAGTGTTGTGGAAGACATCCTGCCTTGTTCCAGTACCCAAAAGAACTCACGCATCAGTCATCAATGACTTTAGACCCGTTGCCCTGACATCCCACATCATGAAGGTCCTGGAGAGACTCCTGTTGGCACCCCTGAGTAAGCAAACAAGAACGTATCAGGACCCACTGCAGTTTGCTTATCGCTGTGGAGTTGGAGTTGAAGATGCCATCATCCACCTACTTCAACCAACCCACTGTCATCTGGACAAAGCAGGCAGCACTGTGAGCATCATGTTCTTTGATTTCTCCAGTGCATTTAACACAATTCAGCCTGATTTGCTTAGTCAGAAACTCCTGAAGACACAGGTGGAGCCCTCAACAATCGGCTGGATCAATGACTACCTGACCAACAGACCACAATTTGTGAGACTGAAGAATTGTTTCAAACCAGGTGGTCAGCAGCACAGGAGCACCACAGGGGACCGTACTCTCACGATTCCTTTTCACTCTGTACACCTCAGACTTCCAGTACAAATCGGAGACCTGTCATCTGCAGAAATACTCGGATGACTCTGCAATTGTCGGGTGTATCAGAGATGGACAAGAAGCTGAATACAGAGAGCTGGTGGACCGCTTTGTGACATGGTGTGGAAACAATCGTCTCACCTTGAATGTAAACAAAACAAAGGAGATGATTGTAGATTTCAGAAGAAACAGGGATAAGTCAAAAAATTGTTTCCATCATGGGAGAAGAAGTGGAGGGGGTTGAGGAGTATAAATACCTCGGAGTTCACCTTGACAACAGACTGGACTGGAGGCGCAACAGTGAAACCGTCTACAAGAAGGGACAGAGCAGACTGTACTTCTTGAGGAAGCTTAGGTCCTTCAAGGTTTGCAGCAAGATGCTGGAGATCTTCTACAAGTCTGTTGTGGAGAGTGTAATCTCTTCAGCTGTCATCTGTTGGGGTAGCAGCATCAGAGCCAGGGATTTAAAAAGGCTAAACAACCTGATAAAGAAGGCTGGTTCTGTTCTTGGGACAACTGTGGAAAATCTGGAGATGATAATGCAAAGAAGGATTCTCCATAAAATCAAAACAATTATGGACAACCCTGAGCATCCTCTTCATGAGACAGTCATACAACAACAGAGCGTCTTCAGTCGGAGGCTTCTTCAGTTTCGCTGCAATACAGACCGCTACAGGAAATCCTTCCTGCCCACAGCCTTCATCATCTACAACAACTCCTTAAATAATTTATCATATGAGCTATACCAACACTTAATTTCCCTCTGGGATCAATAAAGTATTTTTGAATTGAATTGAATTGAATTGAAGATTGTTAAAACATAGCTACCTAGATGAGTCCTGGAAAGACGTAGAACAGACACTATGCAATAAGATAAATCTTTCAGATCTACCATTTATTAGCTCAAATATAAAACGACATGAATGCTTTAAAATCATAAATATCAGCTCCTCTCTGACAGCATGGTGGGAGTTTCTAAAAATGACAGTGTCCACAATAATCTTATGCAGACGTACACCCATCAGGAATAACCCCGACATCTTGCAAAAAAAATGTATGATAAGTTTTCCAGACTGTAGGTGCAATGGAATTGAATACCTGGAACACATATTTGAAGGAACAGACTTTATCCCATTTAATACATTAATTACACAATATGGAATTGATAAAAACAAATTCTTAGAATATCAACAAATTAAATCTATTATTAAAGGTAAATTTAGGCTCAATACAGTTGAATTACAAATTCCAGCAAGAGTTTTAGATTTTCTTAATCTCAACCCCCCCCCCAAATTGCTGTCTAAAATATACAAAACTTTATCTACATTTGATGAATCAATAGCCATCCCTATTTCAAAATGGGAGGTGGATTTATCAGCCAGCTTTGACCAAAACGTCTGGTCTCAGATATGTTTAAGAACCTTTAAAATAACAAAAAATCCTAATTTGCAATTAATACAATACAAAAACCTTCATAGAGAACACTATACAGGTCAACGGATGTTTAGGATGGGTTTTACGTCATCTAAAACCTGCTTACAATGCACAAGCAATATACCAGATACTTATATTCATGTGCTTTGGTTCTGTCCACCCGTTAAGAAATTTTGGTGCCAGATATGTGAGGACTTATCAAAGTGTATGAAATGTAACATCCCACCATCTCCCTCAGTTTGCCTGTTGGGAGATTTAAATGATGTCACCATGGACATAAAGTCAGTTCTAATGGTTCACATTGCCTTATGCATCGCTAAGAAAACTATCCTCCTGAACAGGAAAAATAAAAAGGCTCTTAATATTAATCAGTATAGAAATCTCTTGTTGGACCATATTGGTCTTGAGACGGCCTCTGGCTCCATATCTGATCAATCTCTCTGGGCTCCTTTGATTGGCTCCATCACCTAGTAGGGGTGGGGGGCACTTGGTTTTATCGTTTGGGATACTGTTGCTGATGTGGGGGTTTTTGGGGTTGGAGGCGTCTGGGGGCGGACGGGGCGATGGACGTCGTGGCCCCTCTCACTTTTTCTCTGGGCCGATTGTCATCGCCAGTCCCTGTATGGCGTCTCGCCTTGTTTGCTGGTTGGGGTGCCTGGCTGCTGGTCGCGGCAGCTGGGTGGCATTTCTGGGCCTGATCAGTCCTTTTTCGCATTGGACTTAGCTCCTGGGTCTTGGTCTTTGTGCGCTGTGGGGCGCTGGGGTCGGTCGTTTGCCCGGGTTCGGTCAGACCTGCGGGTGGACTGGCTGGGTAGTGGGCATGCAGGGCAGGTGGGTGGGGCGCTGGGTTTGGTTGCCTGCCGGCCCATTGAGCAGCAGTGGTCGCTCCACAAGGGAATGGGGATGGTGGATGTCAGCCTGGTGGGTCGGCCGCCCGGTTCATCGGTTTGCTCCTGGTCTGGGCAGGTACGTCACCGGGGTTTGGGCTGCGGGGGCCTCCGATGCGCAGGTGGCGCTGGGGGCCTCCTTTGCTGGCGGGGAGGCTATTGCTAACTAGCGACAGGTGCTCTCCCCCTACGAGGGCACTTGGACAGGGGGGAGGGGTGTGCTGGAGGGGGGGGGACGAACTCAACCTGGGTGTCTAGTGTCTTTTGTGTTCTGATAGTAGAGCGAATGTCAGGGTGGGTTTAGTTCTCCTTCTGGGATGGGGCTGGGGGGACTGCCTTGGGGTCCGTGGGGCTTGGTGGTGCTGTGGCCGTGGGCCCCGGGTTGAACGTGCCATGGCTGCCCTCCCCTGGTGGATCCCGGTGAACACCGGTGCCTATTGGGGTCAGTGGGGGAGCTGGCTCCCTGGGAAGACATTTTGTCTCCCAGTCCTTCCTTCCCCATCCCTGAACACCTCTGTCCACCCGCTCCATCACTTTACCACTCATATAGGGTCTTGGGGCATGGGCACATCACTGGGGTGCGAGGGGTTTCCCTCCTCGCTATCCCGTGGCGTCCTGGGTCCCAATTTTAATATACAACTTAGACACTCCCACTTATAACATTTTCATGCGACACACATGTAGGGACTTTGGAGTGGGCACACTTTTCGGCATCCAGAGGGGAGCAGTTCAATTAGCTCCACCTCTGGTTCCGGTGCCCACTGTTAAACCACATATAGACACTGAGGGCTCGGGGTTGGGGGATGTGTGGCTGCCTTCCCCACATCCCACCCCTCTGTTTTAAATGCACATTATTACAACACGCATCAACAACAGGTGGAACAGGTGGTCTGGTCGGGGTCCTGGGCTGTCGGGCTGCCTCGCCACTGTGGGGCCCTTGGCGGTCTGCTTGTCTCCATCCTAGAAGGTAGGGGTCCATCTCCCGGGTCCGGGGGCTGGTGGCTCTACTGGGGCATCGGTACCTGGACCTGGGAGCATGAAGTGTGTATGGGGTGTGTGAGTGAGGGTACAGCGTAATTTCTTGGGTGTCTTGGTGAGTTAGTGAGAATGTATGTGTTTAAGAGGGAGGAAACGTATGACTGTGTCTGTATGTCTTTGTCTGCCTGTCAGGTTGGGTCTTGGGCTGCCCTCTCGCCTGGCGCAGCTCAGGCCTTACATTTAATGGGGGGCCTATTTCCCCTCCGTCACTCCCCGCCGGTGACGGATGCCCCTGCCTACTGGTGCGTCGGTGGTCAATCCGGTTCGGACCTGTTGTGTCCCTGGCCGGGCCTGGGGGGGCCGGTGTGTCGGTTGCCCCAACCAACCTTACATAAGATTATCACATTAGTTTGCTGGAAATCGGGCCCATTCTTCCTGACAGAACTGGTGCAAACAAATCAGATTTGTAGGCTGCTTTGCTCACACGTCTTTTCAACTCTGTCCTCAAATTACTGACGGGACTGAGATCAGGGTTATTGATTGCGACACCAAAGTATAGATTCTGTTGTTCTCAAGACACTTTGAGACTAATTTCATGGTATCCTTTGGATCACTGTCCATTAGGTAGACCCATTGCGAACAAGCTTTAATGCCCTCATGATGCCCTCTATTTTATTAAGTGACCAGTCTCTGAATCAAAACACCCACACAACATGATGTTGCCACAGTTGGAATGGTGTCCTCAGGCTCACAAGCCCAATGTTCTAAAATTGTATTCCATTGTAGCTCCAGTTTAGTTTTCCCGCTGGAAGGTGAGCCTCTATCCCAGTCTCTAGTTTTTTTCCCATCCATCTTCCCATCGTCTCAGACCAACTGTCTCTGTACCAGCTGAAGAAAAGCATCCCCTCAGATGGTCCTGTCACCATCATGCTTAACTGTGATAAGGTTTTTAGGATTTTACATGAGTCAAAAAATTCAGTTTTACTCTCATTTGACCAGCTCACGGTCCACGTTTGCATTCTGCCTTAAATACCTAATGTTTCTCTCAACAATGGTTTTGTTCTGGCTGTTCCTCCAACAAGCCTGACTTTGTGGATGCATGTTTGATAATTGCTTCATCCACAGATTTTTCCCACCTGAGTTGTCAATCTCTACAACGCCACCAGAGTTACAATGTGCCTCTTGGCTGTTTCTCTGATTAACCACCAGTGACTTTATAGAACAGCTGTATTGTTGGTGGACTCTTTTTAGTTTTTAGGCAGTTGGAGGCAGTTGAACTATATTTTATTTAGGGGTAACAAAGTGAGGAGGGCTGGATACATATACATGCCACAATTTTCTATTTGTAGTAATTGTTGAAAACCATGTAAGAGTTTCCTTTCACCTCACAAATATGCAACTCGACTTCCAGTTTCTATTCCTTCTCAACCGATTCCTCTTTGTTCCAGCATGTCCCACTGTAAATCTGTTGCTAAACCTGTTTGTTGCCATCCTGTTGTTCTAGTTGTACAGGCTCACTCTCAACTCAACTATAGATTCAAACTTATTAAAATGTGGAACAAAGAGGACTTCTTTTTTGGTTGTTTTAGGAACCCACCTCCGAAGTTTCAAAAATTAAAGTTCAGCATTTTAGGGGCAGTTGACAGCATTGCAGCACAACTGGTTGCAACAGGAAGTAAGAACAGTGTAAGACCCTGTCCACACTAACATTGATATCTTGTGAACTGATATTTTCTTCTGCCTCTTATCCACATACTAAACCTTGTTCTTGGTTTATGCATGTAAACATATGATGGCAAAGGTTTGGACAGCAGGTTATAACAGTATTTTATAAGTAATCCCATAGCAAATTTGTTGAGACAAGGACACAGAAGTCCACTTTGCCTATTCACACTATTACTTTTATACTTCTCCGCTGTTGCAAAGCAATTCTCCACCAGGGCAGTAGGGGGTGTAGAGCTTTTCTGCTTGGTCTGCCTACCATTGCAGTGAGGTCTCTGGCCAGGAACAGTTTATTTACTTCAGCTTGTAAACACACATCCACTCAAGGAGCAAAGGCGAGAGAGTGGGTTTTGATTGAGCTGGAAAGCTTTTTACTAGAAGTGCAGGTCATTGAATACTCATTGAATAAAAAACGCATGTAAACACACAAACACAACAGTCTGTTTTGTTTTTCTCTACACCTCCTGGTGTTAGAAATCACCAAAAAGTCATATTAGATAAACTGGCCTTGCAATATAAAGTATCTAGTACCCAAAACTGCATTAACTACTAATTACATCGACTGTACAGTACCGTTCTGGTGAAATAATCTTGGGCTGTTATTGGGCTGACCAATCACAGACATGCGCTCTCCGTTGCGTTTGACGGATAGTTAAATAATTGGGCTCTACACGTCTGTCCCTGCGTGAGTGACGGAGACCCCTTGTTTCAACGAATAATAGCACTGCGTGTCTCCACACCAGACTGAGAAGTATAAACTAGGCTTAAGACATTTTGTACAATTTGATGCTTCTTCCTTTTCCAACATGAATATGGATCAGTGCTCAGAACAAGGTATTTGAAGACATGAATTAGTGACTTTGATGTGGAAAAACCTGACACACCTGGTCTAAGTGGAAACTGTGATCCAGGCCATTACATCTAAATTCAGATCCTGAACTCATAAATGCTCTCCCAGGCTTATGGGCAAATACATCCATTATGCCTTGTATTGTGATTGTGAAATGGTAGTTCCACATCATGAATGGGCAGGCAACACATCTTCAACAACTGCCTGATCTGAACCATGAACCATGCCAACTAAATGATGCCAATGTGGACCAAACTCAAAGAGAAAATGATCTAACACCTTGTTCATTCAATGCAACACAGGATTAAGGCAGATCTGAAGGGGAAATTATGTCCAATCCAGTACTGGCACTGGCATAAGAAAATGGCTTTCAGGTGAATATTTTTACAAAAATAAATCATTGAATGGCTTAGCACCAACGTATAATGAAGATCTACTGTTACTATACCAACCCACCAGACCACTCAGGTCCTCGAATTCCAGTCTATTCAACATCCCTAGAATTAGAACCAAACACGGAGAAGCAGCTTTCAGTTTCTATGCTCCTCTAATTTGGAACAAACTTCCAGAAAACTGCAAAGCTGCTGAAACACAGTTCTTTTAAACCACAACTAAAAACGTTGTGATTTAAATGTTTAGAGCTGCCTTTGAGTAATGCTTTGATGTATCATGGATCTGTGTATGCTTTTTGCTTTATTGCTGTTTTTACTTTATATGCTTTGTCGGTGTTTTACTGCTATTTTTATTTTACCCCTTAATCATGTAAAACACCTTGAATTACCTTGTTGTTGAAAGTGTGCTATACAAATAAAATTGCCTTGCCTTTAGTCCTCAGTTCCTCTTGAAAATGTTGGTGTTTCATTTAACTTTCAATTTAAACCAAGATTTACTTCAGGGAAGTTCTGAAGGACGGAAAGAAAAAAACACAGATGTCCTTCTTGCACCGACCCTGATAGTTGTGTATGCACACAGTGCACTCACACACTGACCTACTTTCTCAGCATGCTTTCACACAGTTTAGGGATCAGATTTAACGTGCATTCATTTGAACAGAGGGGTCATTGCCACTGGTGTAAACTAATCAGCCAAAGAAAGGGCTGGGCTGTCTGTTTTCTATAAAAACACGCCAAAACGTGTATATTTTCTGCAATTGTAGATCTGATATTTAGATCCTGTGCATGCAGCAGTGCGGTGCAGAGATGAGGAGCCATGTTTTCCTGCGCTCACGTGTACCAGCCGCTCCGCATCAAGCTGTTGCTTAAATGAGGAGAGCTCATTAGGGGAGCATCTCCTGCTGTCCCATATCAGCAGCGGGCTTACCACAGTCACCGTCAGTCAGGGCTCCAGGTGAACGGTGCCTTCTCTCCACCTTCAGCGCACCAAACGCAGACGGAACTCATGTTTTTAACAACTCACTGTAAGTGATGGCGCATTTGTTTCATGGTTGCAAGGGTTTAAAATTGTGCGTTTTGGTTGAAAGAGCTAATTTTGCCTGTAAAAAGAAAATGGGAGTTTGTAAAGTAATACAGAAAAACAAGGAATAAATTATTCTTTATCATTTTGTGCATGCTGCTTCACAAAAAAAACCCTGCTTAGTAGATACAGAACAAGCTTGCATCTTATGAGCACTTAGTGTTGCATATAGAGAATGAGATTATGTTTACAGGTTTTAATTTTCACTTAGTCTTATTTTCCATCAGGTTTTGAGTCTTAGTGAGCATTTTGCGGGAAACACAAATGTAGTATTTATTTAAAGTACAACCATTAGCTGCAACATATTTTTACTTAGATTTTGCAGAGTGATCATAAAGTAGTGTGTAAATTGGAAAGGAAAAACCTAAAATTGTTTGGAAATTTATTTGGAAAACAATCAGAAAACTGTTGTGTACATTTGTATCCATTTTCCTTGAGTTAATATCTTGTAGAGCCATCCTTCCCCAGCAGTATTTTGCCTCTCAAGGCTGTAACTGCAGCTAAAGATGTCTCGACCAGCTACTGGGAAATCTTTGCCCATTCCGCCATTCTTCGTTGATAAACAGCCCAACTTCATTCCGTGTGAATAGTCTGTATGAACAGTCATATCTAATGCTTGTCACAAATTTCCAGTTGGATAAAGGACGTGTTCCCCAAAGGGCAGGTAAAATCCCATTCAGTGTAATAGCCATTGTCCCGAAATGCACCTCAATGTCCCCGAGGCCGTCCCTTTGGCATACATGAATGGGGACTTTTGGGGAACATTCGGGCAATTTGGGAAATATGCCGTGCAGGTCGGTCTTTGCCTGAGGAGGGGGCTAGATTCATGAAAAACCCTTTGGGAACACTTGGGACATTTGGGAAACCGTCAAACGGGCACCCCCTCCCCTTGTTTTCGATTGGTCCCTCGCCAACCTTCGGGACCCTGTGGGCCATCTCGAGAGCGTTTTGGGCGCTCGTTGACCAGTGGATATCTGTTCGTATGGGGACGCTTGGCGACGCCCCGGCCCCTGTACCGGGCCCAGGCCTTTGGGGGTCCCCGGTGGGTGACGCGGGACATTTGGGTATACGTTTCCTGGGACATTTGGGAAGTGCGGTTCACGGGACATTTGGGTATACGTTTCCTGGGACATTTGGGAAGTGCGGTCCACGGGACATTTGGGTACACGTTTCCTGGGACATTTGGGAAGTGCGTTTTTTTTTCGTGCGGTCGGGCCCGGCGCGCCCGCCGTCGGTTTCCCGATGGCGGGCGCATCCAGGCGGCGTCCCCTGGCGGTTCGTCGCCGCGCCGAGGGTCGGGGACCGGGTTTCGGACGCCCGTCGAGCGGGGGAGTCGATACTCCGCGGGGACGAGCCTCCCGACGTCCTGGGCGACCCGCCGAAGTCTTACGTCTCTGCGACACGCTTTGGAAAAAAGTTGCCGCTTCGACCCGGATTTCTTTCCCGAGCTTCTCGGACGGACCCGGACGGTCGCGCCATCCCGTCCGAATCTCAAAAGCAGAACGTTTTTTTTCACGGGCCGCGGGCGGTCGGGAGGTCGACGCGTTCCTGCACGGGTCCCCCCCGGACCCGCGCCCTGCGAAGACGGCGGTCGCGGGACCCACGGTCGGCCGTGAAATCCGGAAATAAGTCCCAAATAAGGCGGTGCGTTCCCAAACGTCCACCCGGACATTCGGGATTACAATTTGTCCCGAATGAGTCGGTTCGTACCCAAATGTCCCTAAAAGCGGCCGGATCGTAATGCGACCAGGGCCTCCCGCCTGTCACGAGGCCGGGATACGTCGGTGAAAATCGCAGGTCTCTACGTCGAGCGGAAGCCGAGATACGAGCGTTAACGAGCCTGACCTTTGTCCCAGTTACGGAGCTGCAGAGGGGGAGGGCTGCGTTTTTGAGGTTTAGACCGCATTGACTGCACAGGACAATTGGGAAACACAGGGGACAAAAGGGCTACTCTGCGCTTTACGTGCAGAATGTCCGACGGTTTCCCATTTGTCCCAAGGACATTCGGAATACGTTTTTACCAATGGAAGTGTTTCCCAAATGTCCCGTTTTACCCCGACTTTGGGACAAACGGAATACTCGGCCATTCTGGGGAATGTTTCCCAAATGTCCCATGTAAAAACCAGATTTGGGACATTCGGAATACATTGCTATTACACAATGTGTATTCCGAATGTCCTGACCCCTTAGGGTCAACGAGTGCTTTTTTCGAAAAGCGAACGGTCGACGGTGCCGTGTTCTTATGAAATCCGGATATGCGGCACAGGGGAACGCGTAGAACGTCGTTCCGTCGGCCCCGAAAGTCTACGTGGCCCCTGTGAGAAGTTTGGATTCAGAGTGGTTTAGAGACGCGTGCTTCGGTACGGGAGGAGAAGAGGTCGGTCCGAAGGCGACTGTCTGGTTTTTGAAAGCGCCGGACTCGAAACGTTCGAAATACGACGTTTTGAACCCGGGACATTTGGGTATATACTCCCATTCGTTTTCGGAGGGGAAATTTCCCATTGAAATGTATTCCAAAGGGAAGGGCCGTTTCTCGGCCCCCGTGCGCCCTGGGAAGCTGGGACCACCTCAGAAAGGTTCCTCCAGTCTCCTAGAATGTCATATTAAAAACCCAGACGTCTAGCACCGGCCAAAATTTTTTTTCCTCATTTTGACCACTTTTCACTCAGAAGCCTCTCGGGCCCATGCGTTCTAAGACCCTACGTGGTCCAGGATCTGAATGGAACCGAAAACTCTCACGGACATTTTTATGGGAAAATGACACTGGATTTTAAAACCTTGACCCCCTGGCTGTGTGTCCTCCAAATCCCGTTGACCTACGACCTTTGGCTGGGAAGTTATGGACCCAAAAGTTTAGGTGTCATTTTTTCGAAAATTAGGGACGTCGGCGTGTCTTTTAATTAATTAAAAATACTAAACGTGCATTGATCCAAACCAAATCGACAGGGGTGACTCGTGACACGTCCGACTTGGACCGACAAGTGTTGAAATTGTTCAAAATGCGTTGTAAACGAAAAGAGGGGTGAAAAGAGAAGGATATTTCCCAAATGTCCCGGAAGGACATTCGGAATACACTCGACCTCGGGGTCACGTTTTGACCCCGAACGCAGTCCGATCCTCGTTCGCTCAACGTATTTTGTCAGTGTGGGCCCCGGGGTCGCGCACCTGAAATTTCGGCTCTCTAGGTCAAACGCAGGCCGAGTTACGAGCTTAATAAGGGGATTTTTTTCTCAGAAAGCGGGGGATGGGCATCGATCGCCAGGGACATTCAGAATACATTTGCTAGAATGGGAGCGTATTCCAAAAGTCCCAAAGTCCCTAATTTACCTGGGACATTCGGAATACATTTCCTAGAATGGGAGCGTATTCCAAAAGTCCCTGACGTCCCTAAATCGTCAAGGACATTCGGAATACATTTGCTAGAATTGGAGTGTATTCCAAAAGTCCCAGACGTCCCTAAATCGCCAAGGACATTCGGAATACATTTCCTAGAATGGGAGTGTATTCCAAAAGTCCCAGAAGTCCCTTATATTGGGAATGAATGCAAAAGGTGAAAAGGCCATATTCTTCACACAACGCATCATATGTGGTTCAGTTTATGTTGATATTCTGCGTTTTCAGCCAGCAAGCACCGCATGTGGTTCTAGCCCAGAAAAGTCTCCTCAAACCTGGGTAGGTGAAGCCAATAATTACCCTCCACATCCAGGGACCATGCAGTGATTTTTAGCCCAGAACAGAGGCCTGCAGGCTGTGTAAAAAGAGCCATAAATTACCCTCCACAGCCAGGGACCATGCAGTGATTTTTAGCCCAGAACAGAGGCCTGCAGGCTGTGTAAAAAGAGCCATAAATTACCCTCCACAGCCAGGGACCATGCAGTGATTTTTAGCCCAGAACAGAGGCCTGCAGGCTGTGTAGAAAAGCCATAAATTACCCTCCACATCCAGGGACCATGCAGTGATTTTTAGCCCAGAACAGAGGCCTGCAGGCTGTGTAAAAAGAGCCATAAATTACCCTCCACAGCCAGGGACCATGCAGTGATTTTTAGCCCAGAACAGAGGCCTGCAGGCTGTGTAAAAAGAGCCATAAATTACCCTCCACAGTCAGGGACCATGCAGTGATTTTTAGCCCAGAACAGAGGCCTGCAGGCTGTGTAAAAAGAGCCATAAATTACCCTCCACAGCCAGGGACCATGCAGTGATTTTTAGCCCAGAACAGAGGCCTGCAGGCTGTGTAGAAAAGCCATGAATTACCCTCCACATCCAGGGACCATGCAGTGATTTTTAGCCCAGAACAGAGGCCTGCAGGCTGTGTAAAAAGAGCCAAAAAATTACCCTCCATACCCAGGGGACAGCCCGTGCTTTTACCCAGGTTTAGAGGCCTCAATCCCGGGTAACTGAAGCCAAAAAGTACCCTCCATACCCAGGGGACAGCCAGTGCTTTTACCCAGGGTGAAGGTCCCTCATATCTCCACAAAAAATACAAAGTGTTGTAAGCGGGACATTCAGGGGACAAAATTAGGGATAAATGTAGGCCAAATGTCCCAGAGTTATCCCAGAACAATGCACTTTAGTCAGGGGACTGCCTTACCAGATGCACGAGTTGCCTTACCAGATGCACGAGTTGCCTTACCAGATGCACAAGTTGCCTTACCAGTTGCACGAGTTGCCTTACCAGATGCACAAGTTGCCTTACCAGATGAACAAGTTGCCTTACCAGATGCACAAGTTGCCTTACCAGATGAACAAGTTGCCTTACCAGATGCACCATCTCCCTTATTACAATATTATTATTATTTTTATTAATTTGTATCATTCTATATGATGATTTTGAACTAAATTACAAGTGTGTTTCCTCCCAGGCCACAGGCTACTTTTCTGGGGGTAAGTCACGGACATTTGGCCTTTACTGGATGTCCCCTTTATGTCCCGTTTTGAGGGGGGGATTATGGAGAAGACTTACCCAGGCCAGAGGCTACTTTTCTGGGGGTAAGCCACGGACATTTGGCCTTTACTGGATGTCCCCTTTATGTCCCGTTTTGAGGAGGGGATTATGGAGAAGACTTACCCAGGCCAGAGGCTACTTTTCTGGGGGTAAGCCACGGACATTTGGCCTTTACTGGATGTCCCCCAAAAGAGCAGTTGAGACCCTTTTCTCCCCATTTTTGTCTGTGGATCACCAGTATAACTGAGAAGGTATTTTGTGACAAGATTATTGAGATATGTTATAATGCATTATACCCTATTAATTATTAAAACACACTGTTTGGGTATTCTTCCTTACATATGAGTGATTTTTGCACAGCTCCACGGAGTAAAAGTGTGTTAATTGGACCTGCTACAGAGCTGCACGCTCCTTGCTCTACTGCTCTCTCTCTCTCTCTCTCTCTCTCTCTCTCTCTCTCTCTCTCTCTCTCTCTCTCTCTCTCTCTCTCTCTCTCTCTCTCTCTCTCTCTCTCTCTCTCTCTCTCTCTCTCTCTCTCTCTCTCTCTCTCTCTCTCTCTCTCTCTCTTATTTTTATTTATTTATTTGTTTTACCGACATTAAAGTCAGGGTGTTTGAAATAATTCTCATCTTGTTCATTATTTTATAACCAATCACATGGTACACTTACCAAGTAGCATTTGAGGTGAGTTTGAGGTCACTTTTCTGGTATACAAACACTGTGGACACCCTGTGAGGTGCCTGTCCCTCTCAGGGAAATGTATGCTGATTTTCTCTGTGAAATTATGGATTTTAAGGACGTTTGGAATGAGGTCCCATTCAGGGAAACGTATGCCGATGTTCCCTGGCCCCAGGGACATTTGGCATCAATTCTTCTGAATAGACGTTTATTCCAATTGTCACTAAATTCCCTTATTTTGGAAATTAATGTGATATGTAAGGTCAAGAGGTCAGATTCTGCACACGACGGATCATATGTGGTTCAGCACAACAAAATGTGATCGAGTGACTGTGGCTGGTTAAGTTTAGGTTGATATTGTGCGTTTTCAGCCAACAAGAACAACATGTGATTCTAATCCAGAAAAGTCTCCTCAAACCAAGGTAGGTGACGCCACTAATGAGCCTTCATAGACAAGGACCATACAGTGAGTCTTACCCCATAATAAAGGCCTCTAGCCTGGGTAAATGAAGCCACTAATCACCCATCATAGACAAGGACCATACAGTGGGTTTTACCCCATATTAAAGGCCTCCAGCCTGGGTAAATGAAGCCACTAATCAGCCTTCATAGACAGGGAACATACAGTGAGTTTTAACCCATAATAAAGGCCTCCAGCCTGGGTAAATGAAGCCACTAATCACCCATCATAGACAGAGACCATACAGTGGGTTTTACCCCATATTAAAGGCCTCCAGCCTGGGTAAATGAAGCCACTAATGGCTTTACAGGAAATTGATGACAAGTGTCCCCGGCCCAAGGTCCCGTTTATGGGCTACAAACCACTCTGGTCGCCCCCTGGATGTCTGGTTCAAACAGGGGCATTTTGGACAACATACACCCGGGTTTGAGGTCCCATTTCGGGGCTAAAAGCCACTCTGGTCCCCCCTGGATGTCTGGTTCCAACAGGGGCATTTTGGACAACATACACCCGGGTTTGAGGTCCCATTTCGGGGCTAAAAGCCACTCTGGTCCCCCCTGGATGTCTGGTTCCAACAGGGGCATTTTGGACAACATACACCCGGGTTTGAGGTCCCATTTCGGGGCTAAAAGCCACTCTGGTCCCCTCTGGATGTCTGGTTCCTACAGGGGCATTTTGGTCAACATACACCTGGGTTTGAGCTCACTTTTCTATGGTACGAACACTGTGGATGTCTGGTTCCCTGGAGGGGTATTTTTGACAACATGTAACCCAGACCAGAAGCTACTGAATTGGGGTAAACCCTCAGACATTTGGCCTGAACTGAATATCCCCCAAATGGCCCAGTCAAACAGTAGTGCGGTCCCATTCAAGGAAATGTATGCCGGTTGTCCCTGGCAAATTAGGGAGTTCAGGGACTTTTGGAATACGCTCCCATTCTAGGAAATGTGTTCTGATTGTCCCTGGATATTTATGGTTCCTACAGGGGTATTTTGGACAACATACACCCAGGTTTGAGGTCACTGTTCTGGGGTAGGAACATTGTGGACACCCCCCTGGATGTCTGGTTCCTACAGGGGCATGTATGACAGCATTTACCCAGCTCTGAGGTCCCATTTCGGGGCTAAAAACCATTCCTATCCCCCCTGGATGTCTGGTTAATAGAGGGGCATTTATGACATAATTTACCCAGCTCTGAGGTCCCATTTCGGGGCTAAAAACCACTGTGATCGCCCCTGGATGTCTGGTTAATACAGGGGCATTTATGACATAATTTACCCAGCTCTGAGGTCCCATTTCGGGGCTAAAAACCACTCTTATCCCCTCTGGATGTCTGGTTAATACGGGGGCATTTATGACAGCATTTAACCAGCTCTGAGGTCCCATTTCGGTGCTAAAAACCACTCATATCTCCCCTGGATGTCTGGTTAATAGAGGGGCATTTATGACAGCATTTACCCAGCTCTGAGGTCCCATTTCGGGGCTAAAAACCACTGTGATCGCCCCTGGATGTCTGGTTAATACAGGGGCATTTATGACATAATTTACACAGCTCTGAGGTCCCATTTCGGGGCTAAAAACCACTCTTATCCCCCCTGGATGTCTGGTTAATACGGGGGCATTTATGACAGCATTTAACCAGCTCTGAGGTCCCATTTCGGGGCTAAAAACCACTCCTATCCCCCCTGGATGTCTGGTTAATAGAGGGGCATTTATGACAGCATTTACCCAGCTCTCATGTCCCATTTCTGGGGTAAAAACCACTGTGATCGCCCCTGGATGGTTAATACAGGGGCATTTATGACATAATTTACACAGCTCTGAGGTCCCATTTCGGGGCTAAAAACCACTGTGATCGCCCCTGGATGTCTGGTTAATACGGGGGCATTTATGACAGCATTTAACCAGCTCTGAGGTCCCATCTCGGGGCTAAAAACCACTCCTATCCCCCCTGGATGTCTGGTTAATACAGGGGCATTTATGACATAATTTACCCAGCTCTGAGGTCCCATTTCGGGGCTAAAAACCACTGTGATCGCCCCTGGATGTCTGGTTAATACAGGGGCATTTATGACATACTTTACCCAGCTCTGAGGTCCCAATTCGGGGCTAAAAACCACTGTGATCCCCCCTGGATGTCTGGTTAATAGAGGGGCATTTATGACAGCATTTACCCAGCTCTCATGTCCCATTTCTGGGGTAAAAACCACTGTTATCCCCCCCAGACAGCTTGTTTCTACCGAGACATTTATGACGACGTTTAGGACGTTCTTCGGACAAAGCGGGACACTCCGCATATCAAACCCGCCCTTTGGCATACGTCGCAATTGAAAACAGCAGGCCCGAGCATCAAGCTGGCCGTTTCGGGACATTCGAGGGACATTTCGGACATTCGGGGCGGCCCTTCGTTGTACGTTCGGGACACTTCCCATTACACCGTATGCCAAAGGGCGGTTTTGATATGGCGAGTGTCCCGTTTTCCGTTTTGGGACATTCGGGGGACATTTCCGCCCTTTGGGAAATACGAAGCGCCATCCGGTGGACGTTTCGGTCACAACAGCCCTTTGGCATACACTTGACAGGGACTTCGAAAATTTGCAGCGCGGCCCCCGAGGGCCCAAAAAATCCGAGGCTCGGATATGTCGCGGGTCCCGGGCCCGGCTAATTTTCCAGAGAGCCCCGGGCCCGGGGGGGCGACGGCGCGGGCGGGGGGATTTTTCGAAGGCGGTGTCCGAGCCGCCCTAAATGTCCCATTCAATGTATGCCAAGTGTCCCGGAGGTCCCTAAGTGTACTCAGGTCTGGACTTTGACTGGGCCATTCTGTAACATGAAGTTGCTTTGATCTTAACCATTCCGTCATAGCTCTGTTCTGTTAATTTAGCTGTTCTCTGAGGTCCTTGTCCTACTGGAACCTCTGCTCCGTCCTCAAGTGTTGTACATCCTGTAACAGTTTGTCTTCCAGGATTTCTCCTGTCTCGGCTGAAGAAGAACATTCCCCACAGTATGACAGTGCTACCACCATGTGCCATAAGGATTTTTTGTGTGTTTGTTTGTTTATGGTGATACACATTATGTAGGCCAAAGAGTTCAATGTTGGTCTTCTCTTACAGCAGATAAAACCAATAGATATGACCAAATGTTTACTGTGTCCTTGTGGTTTATGGCAAACTGCTAATTGGTCTTATGCCTTTCTTTCTAAAATTAGTTTCTTCTTCTCATTATTCCACACAAAGATAGACACTATTAACTAATTAGATGACTTGTTAATGTAACTGGTTGTACTATATTTTATTTAGGGGGGACAGATTAAAGGGTCATAACTAGGAATGCATGCCACACCTTTCAGTTTTTACATGGGAAACATTTTCAAAACTATTTATCATTTAATTTCCACTTCCTAATTTTGCTCTACATTGTGTTGGTCTATCACATAAACTCCCAGTACAATCTATTTAAATTTGTGCTATAGAAAAATCTTTAATACTTTTGCAAAGCACTGAACATTTTTGTCTTTTTTTTCTGGCTCTACATTTATTCATAGTTGAAATGTCGAATTTTAGACAAAGAGACTGGGATGAGAAGACATAAAAAGCCATATCTGGGATTAGAAACATATCATCCTTGTCTAAGGTTTACTACTTTATATTACTGTAATGTCATTTTAACACCTTCCAATCCTCCGATCTCACAGAGAGCTCAGCTCTTCCAAGATGAAACGTGGAAGGTCAGCTCTCAACTCCAAATGCCTCACCTTCCCCTCCCCCTCCCACAAGAAACCGGCTAAAAGACACAGGTGGCTCGGGTCCAGTTTCACGCTGTGTCCACCACAGGACTGGGGCAACCTGCCCTACCACATCGTTCTGCAGATTTTCCAGCATCTGTCCCTGGTGGACCGGGCTCGAGCCTCATCTGTGTGCCGGTGCTGGAACGGCGTGTTTCATACACCCGACCTGTGGCGGCGGTTCGAGTTCGAGCTCAATCAGCTGGCCACTTCTTACTTGCGCTCCACTCACCCCGACCTCATTCAACAGATCATCAAGAAGCATGCCGAGCACCTGCAGTATGTTAGCTTCAAAGTAAGAACCTTCTAGCACATAATGTGCCCTTTTTAATCCAAACAATCTGCTCTGTCACATTGGTTGTTTTGGCTATTTTTGTTGTTTTTCTGTGTTAGATCATTTTTACACCTTGTTTGTTTTTAACAAATTGTGAATCCCTGTTCCTGTTGATCAGGTTGACAGCAGCACAGAATCTGCAGAGGCGGCCTGCGACATTCTCTCTCAGCTGGTGAACTGCACCATCAAAACCTTAGGGTTAATTTCTACAGCGCGGCCCAGCTTCATCGATGTGTCTCAGGTAAGTCCTGTGCCCATCATGTCTTACTTTTGTTATGCAACTCAGTGCACCAATCTTGGTAAAATGGGGAAAAAGTTCCGTTTTAACTATTGCTTCTCCTCCTCAGGCCCACTTTGTCTCTGCTCTGACAGTTGTGTTTGTGAATTCCAAGTCCCTGTCATCCATCAAGATCGACGACACCCCGGTGGATGATCCATCTCTAAAGGTGTTGGTGGCCAACAACAGTGACACCCTGAAGCTACTGAAGATGAGCAGCTGTCCTGATGTCTCTCCAGCAGGTTGTTATGACTATCAACATGAATGACTTTTAATGAGATTTAATGTGGTAGACCCATACAAAGTGATGCACAATTGTGAGTTTGAAAGAAAGTGATCCATATTTTTTAAAGCCTTTTTTTTTACTAATAAAAATATTAAAACTATAACATGCATTTGAATTCAACCCTTGGGAGTCATTATTTTATAAAAGAACTTTCTACTTTTCCAGCACATCTAGAGACTGAACAGTATCTAAAACTCAGTGAACATCTGTAAACCTAATTGTTTTTTAAATTTGCGTTAGGTGTTTACTTTCACTGTCCGTATGATTTGAGATTTTCAGATGTTGAACATTATTACCATGTATCGTTTTTCTTTCCACCTCACAATTATAGAATGCTTTGTGCTGGTCCATTGTATAAAATCCCAATGAAATTAAATTAAATGGTAATGTGAAAAAATATGAAACAGTTAAGAAAAATGTGAAAAGACTCGTAACCAAAAGTAGAAAGTGGGCAGTCCATTCAAGAGTTAACATTGAGATGTTATTCTATTTTCTCTCTTTAGGTATTCTGTGTGTGGCAGACCAGTGCCATGGTCTAAGAGAGCTGGCGTTAAACTACCATCTCCTTAGTGATGATCTCCTGCTTGCTTTGTCCTCTGAAAAGCATGTCCACTTGGAGCATCTCCGCATCGATGTGTTAAGCGAAAACCCTGGCCAGACTCACTTTCACACCATCAAGAGAAGCAGCTGGGAGGCTCTGGTCCGACATTCACCCAAGGTCAACATCGTCATGTACTTTTTCCTCTACGAAGAGGAGTTTGAGCCCTTCTTCTGCGAGGAGACCCCAGTCACCCACCTGTACTTTGGCCGGGCGGTGAGCAGAGAGATGTTGGGCCGCATCGGACTGAACTGCCCTCGGCTAGTGGAGCTGGTGGTCTGCGCCAACGGCCTCAATCCCCTGGACGAGGAGCTGATCCGCATCGCAGAGCGCTGTAAAAGCCTTACAGCCATTGGGCTGGGTGAGTGCGAGGTGACCTGCAGTGGCTTTGTGGAGTTTGTGAAGATGTGCGGGAGCAGACTGACACAGCTGTCAATTATGGAGGAGGTGTTGATCCCAGATAACAGCTACAACATGGAGCAGATCCATGGTGAGGTGTCGAAGCACCTGGGCCGCCTGTGGTTTCCTGATATGATGCCCACCTGGTAAAGCAATAGTTAATGGACCCAAACCAGTGACCGCATGACATTTCTGAACACTGAATATGGGACAGGCCTGTTTTAAGTATTTCTAATCTTTTAAAAAGCTATTTTTTTAATTTGTTCTCATACATGAGTCTAAAATTACCAACTATGGAAAAAAGCTGCTGTATTCTCTGTGTATGAAAATCCCTAATTCAGTGAACAACTTAACTTTCCTGGGGAATATAGAAGAATAAAGACTCATATTTCTACCTAGAAATCATGTTTTTGATTCATTTGTAGGAATCCTTGCTATTCTCATTGAGATATTGTAATTCCTACTTGTTTTAAATTTGATCTTCCTGCCTTTTAAACCTTTCTGCTCTCACATTTAATAGGTATCAATGCTTAGTGTTTGGCACCAGACTTGGACTGGTTTTGGTTTTGACAGCTGGTTTTGGTGCCCTACCCACACAAGTATCTTTTATGAATTCAGATTGCAATAGTAGTTATATTCATCAGGGATTTTAGGCCTTATTCAAACAAAAAATAGTTTTTCAAAAGTTACATTACAATGTTTCTTTTAAGATCAATGTCTTGATTTTTCTTCTCCCATTTATTTCAGATTTACTTGACCAGGGACAACACACAAAACAATGTTATATTTAAAAGAAACCATTGTCCTGTCTATAAGCCCTTTGAGCTCATTTGCAGACCCAGTCCCTGATGGGGTTAGGGTTGCTAAAATCCAACCAACCCAGTTCTGATGATCCTACCAATGTTCTACAAGATTTCAGTATTTCAGTTCTATGTAGAAGCTTCAGATGGATGGATGGATAGATGACAAGTCGGTCATGTAAAACATTTTACTATTTAACAGAGGTTTTTGGTGAGCATAGTAAAAAGAGGTAGTTTTTAAATCATATATACTTTACTTGTGACACTTTTTGCAACTTTATTCCTTTTTCACCATGCAATGAGGATAGATAGATAGATAGATAGATAGATAGATAGATAGATAGATAGATAGATAGATAGATAGGATATTAATGTCTGCATGCTGTAGCTTTGTAAATGCCCACTTAGTCTGTAAAATGTGTGGTTATGCCATCTGGTGGCTGTTTTACCTTGATGTAACAAACTTCATCAAATTGTGCTCTTTATTTTTATATTGCAAACCTTTAAGTTTCTGTTTACATCACAATAAGGAACTTTTTCAAACGGCTTCTAGAAACACAAGATTTTTGATTGCAAAAATTAGCAAAAAAATGGTGGATCTTTTTTATTAATGTTTGGAGTGTTTATAGAGGAAGCAGAGACCCAAATGGCAACACAAAATGATTAAACAAGTTAAATTAGCATAATATGTACCCTTTACAGATTTTTTTCTTTTTTTTGGTGGTTGACTCTTTTATTTCACAGTTTAACCTGAAACCGGAATCACACATAATTTTACATGAGTTGTTACATGTGGACAAAAAAACCTGGGGGAATACAATGTCTTGTATCGGGTATCAGGAAATTATCATTTGGGTTAGATTGTGAAAGATTAGCACAAGGGGCTGCACAGTGGAGCAGTTGGTAGCACTGTTGCCTTGCAGCAAGAGGGTCCTTGTAACCCTAACCCCATAGGTGAGTATGGATGGATTAGGGTTGTGCCAAAAGGTTTAGACATAACCCTAACAGTTTTTTCCCCTTTTCCTTAGCTTCATAAACTACCTTTTATTTAGCAATAGGGATTAATCGTGAATAATGATTTTTTTTTACTCAGAAGCTCGATTTTTAACTCTGAAGCTGATGTTTTCTTTTGAAATTAGGATATTTTTGGAGGGTAAAACAGTTTGAGACAGATTGTCCTAAATTTCTATGTGCAATTGTCAAATTTTAGTTGTATTTGACACAAACTGGCTAATTTAGAAAACTGATCATCAGTTTAGAATTTTTTTTTTGCCTTTTATGCTCATTTCTCTTTTTATTTTGGAAGTATTTGATTACAAAAGGAGAACATCTGAATAAATTATTGAGATTTTAACCTAAAAACATTTAAAATCATTTTGACACTTTACCCACCCTTATTTTGGGCTGAGTCAATTGTGGGGTGGCAGGGGTCTCTTGGTGGCCTTAAATGTTATTAAATGTTATTATAAAATTCAGCCTGTGCTGTGTTCAGTGCCCGTAAACAGCATGGCAGATCCGAACTGCAACCACGGTTCCATGTGAATGTCTCCTGTATTTCCTTTAAAAAAAGAGCAAAAGCATTTGGTTTTGTCCTTTATTTACACCACAAATTGTAGTTTTTCAGTCATATTTTGGAATGTTAATTAATCATGATTAATTGTGATTAATTCACAGCTACTCTCTGAATACATGTGTGTATATATAAGGATATTTTATATTTCAGTGCAACACTATTGCAGAGGGAACAATGTGTAACTGGCTGTGCAAGTATCAAAGTGAGTACCAGGATGCAGGTTTTTCCAGAAAAAACAAGCAGGGCAAACTCACTCAACCTGTAATCTGATATAACGTTGTGATGTCCTTTGTGTTGTTAATTGGTAGTTCGCTCAGGTCTTCTATGAAACTTGTGATTATGTTTCTTATTGTTGTGTTTCTCACTATAAACACAGTTTTACAGCTCTTATGTGGTACATCCAATCTAAGCAGTGTGAATTCCTGTTTTCCTATGTCCCGTGTGACCTTCCCACAGCTCTTCATTTTCAACGCTAGAGGGCAGCAGCAACACGCTGCTGCAGGCAGCAGGGTGTTATATAAGCTGAATCGCTGCTGTATAATGAAGTATGCCCATGATAACTCAGCCCTTTTTACAAGTGGATGTGCTTGTGCACACTCCTTTTCCATAAAAAGCTCCAGGATTTGCAGCATAGAAGCCAATTTTCCACCTGATTCATTTTCATTTGGATTTTGCTTGTTTTAATGAAGATGCTTCAACAGAATACACACAAATGTACATATTCTTTTTATTTGTATGGGGTGAAACAGGTGAGAAGATTTTATGGAAGCTTGGGAAGATATTTGAGAAAAGTGTCACATATAAAGGGTGGGTGGCCACTAACTGGGTTAGGACCGCCTCCTGAAAACCCACTGGGATTGTAACAGGCTTATGTAGCCTATTTCTTTGTTATAAAGAGAAGAGGACAGGTCTGTACATGCTTTAATTAAGCCGTTTATTGAAAAATTAACTCCAGTCAGGGAGTTACACTTGTGCCAGTTAAGATATTTACAGTTTCCTGAATAAATAATCATCACAGTGCGTCTCATCTCCCATCCGTTGCTCACGTGTGCACAATCCTCTGACGGTTCTCCGTGATGACGTTCAGGCTAAGATCATCCCCCATGAAATCAGCGTCAGTGAGAGACTCCGTAAAGAAGTCCACAGGGGTCTCCAGGGTGGGAGAGGGTGGGTCAGACAGCTCATAGCGTTTGACCGGCGCTCCTCCCCTGAAGCCCCGCCACTCCTTGATCCATTGGTCCCTCGTAGAAGAGTCCATCCGGTCCAGCTGCCTGCCTTGCAGGAGCGGGGAGGGGGCGACAGAGTTCTTCAGCACATGAAACGTGTACCTGAGGGACAGAGCGTGGTGGTGAGAAAGTAGGCCAGTGAAAAACATACAGGCTTTTGATGTAAATCAGAGCTCTCTCTGTGAAAATCAGCACTTTCAGAGGAAACCGGGAGAAAGATGATTGAAGCAGCAGCTGATCATCACCCTTAATATTAACATGATGTATTTACAAATCTGCAAATGCATCCTCAGTAAAAAAAAAAAGAAAAAAAGATCTTTGTCACGGTTAATGAGCAGAGCAAGTCAAAAAGGAATACAGAGTGATAAAACAGGTATGATTTGGTTTGCATGTATTGAAAACAGTCATATTTAGTGGAAACAGGTTGCAGCTATAGAAAGGCTCTAAGTTTTTTTTTGTAAAGGCAAGTAAAAGTAACTGTTGGACAAAATAATCCCTTCTATATCTATAATCCCTTCTATTACTTTGCTTCCTATTGGTTGTACTGGATGACTGATATAATGAAATATGTGAATGAGTATATTAAGTTAAAAAGACTACACCCTGCAATGCCACTAGCTATTTATGGTGTGGGGATTTTTTGATATTCAGCTCACCAGGTGATACATTTCCTTGTCCAAGCTCATCAAAATGTATATGTGTGCCTTTCATAAGAAAGTGGGACAGCACATTTACAGTATTTCCTTTTTTTTTTCAATCTCCAGCTATTTTGTAACCAATTCTAAATTAAAGATTACAAATAATGTAGATTTTTACGGTTTTATTGTTGTTCTGAGTAGGATTTTCTTTGAGAAATGTTAATTTTTTAGTCAATGAGATTTTCTTCTTACATTTAAAAACAAAAATAGAAGATTAGAACAAACCGAAGAATATATATTATCAGATAGTTTCTACAGATTTGAAAAAAAACACAAAAAAAGAATATGTGAAAAAGTATCTATTGTCTTCAACAGCTTTTTAAAAACTAAAAAGCTTTTCAAAAGCTTTTCAAGAACTAAAAGTGGTGCAATAAATCACAGAGTGGCAGATGCAGGGAGGTGGATTGTACCTGGGCAACAGAGCCACCACGGTGGAGAGGGTGCAGATAAGGTAGAACATGGGGTCTGCCATCTGGTTCTGGAGGATCCAGTAAGGATTGGATGGAGGATTACAGGTAACACAGACGGCACTGTAGGCCAGCGTTACAATAAAGTACAGCGCCACACTGCCCAGCATGATAATCCAATGGACCACCGTCTTCGGCACAATAAGAAGAAAAAGAACAAAACAATTTTACAAACTGGTTAGTCAACAATGTTTAGAAAGTACAATTTATATGCAACAAGTTTTATTGCACTTCAAATAGTTATAAAATTAAAAAAATTATGAAAATGGTTTAGGTCAGCCACAAGGCAAGAAATTTCCCTGGTTGGGGCCTGTAGTGACGATCAGCACTGATGCAGTACTTAAAACTTAGGACCACCGAAAGTGTGTTTGTATGAAATATTTGGACAAAGTTGAGTGTGAAAGTGAGACTCAGCATCATGGTAAGAATGGTGAATGGTGAAAGAGCTGTCTGATAGCTTCATAAAGATTCTGCAGGTTTTACAGAACAGTTACCTCTGGTTCGATGAGAAACAACTGTCAGAGGTGCTAGTAAGTAGTCAATACCTCCAGCTTTAACTGTGTTTTATGTGTGTTACAGCCATGGTGGATACTGAACCCTGGACTGCTCATATACCTTCAACTACCATAGTCCAAATATTGACATTCTTTCTGGGTTTCTGATTGAAAACTGTATAATTCTGTCAGAAAACACCATAAACATCAATATTTAAAAAACATAATTGAAAACTATTTATCTGCCAATCGGGACACCATAGAAGGAGATAACATTTCGATAAAATGATCCAAAATTTCACAACTTTTAAAGCAATAACTCATCAAGGTTTAAAGAGCTGCTTTTCTAACTTCCTGTAGCAGCTAGCTACGCTGCAGCACCAATGCTAGCTTGTAAGTAAACAGTAACATTTCATGACCAATCAGTTTGAAAAAACCTGCTGCTTGAAGAAAACGATCGTAGAGATAAATGGCTACATATCTTTTAGCCACCAGATGCATCTCATGCTAATAATATGAACCCCCCAAATGTCATTTAAGTATATTAAAACAATACCAATTAGATCACAGTAAACAATTTGAACAAACCAAAATGTTTTCCATAATAATAATATGGCTTTGATTTCAGTTACATGCATCAGAAATATTGCAGCGGTTTTAATGAGGTTTGGAGAATATTCACTTTGGTCATTTTTGCTGAATATAAGCTGGACCTACTGAGACAGTTACAAAAGTTGTAATTTTATAAGGCAAAAGGGAAACTATAGGGGGGGGGGGGCTGTCTCCCAACTTTCAAAGTGCTGCTTTTCTAATTTCATGGAGCAGCTAGTTGTGCTCTAGCAGTAATGCAAGCTTGCAAGTAAACAGCATTGATTGGAGACTCTTTATTCCCGCCTCCCGTATTACAAGGTTGCAACTACAGACATTTTCATTAGCCATTCTGCCTATAAAACACAATAGCTTTCTGCTCCTTGTGTTAAGTGATTGTTGAGCTAAGCTGCTAAATTCTTCAACATCACCTAGAAGGGCTGGAGACCTGACTACCCCCTGCTTCCCACGCTAAAGAATTAAATTACAGATACATATTTGTGGAATCTGATTTTTTCACAAGAAATTATATAAACAGGCCTAAATCTATTTCACAGAAATAATATGGGTTTTAACTTGATTAAATGCACTGAAAACAGGGTAGTAGTTTTAGGTATGGAGAGTACATATGTTCTTTGATCGCTTTTGCTGTTGGAAAAAACTTTGACTGATTGGCCCAAACCACATATAGATATTAGTTTAGCACTCACCCAGGATTTGATTTCTATTGCAAGATGCAGGAGGATAGTAAATAAAGCAACTGTGTTGATTGGCGTTCCAAAGGTGAAAATATCAACATCTGAATCCTGGTAAGCCTAGGGAAGAATAAAACATGTTTGTAAATGTTAGGCAGAACAACTAATAGACGGATTACTGTAGCTTATAATGAAAGACTGTCAGGTGTGTTTCTTACCAAATATGGAATAAAGAAGCAGACCAGACTTTGATAGAAGGCATCCAATATGGAAATCCAAAAAGTTAGAAAATTGTATTCCTAAAAAAAAAGACGTATTTACATGCAATAATAAAAACAATATTTAAAATCTACATTTATTAAAGTTGTAACTTTGAATTTCTTTCTTTCACTAACCCCTTTTCCTTGACCAGTCCTGTACAGTTCAGGAACCCCCTGTAGCACTTCTGCTGAAACATCTTTGTCAAAGATGCCAAACAAAATGGGTGGGGTAGATGTGAAGAATAGGTTGAAGAAGATCATCAGCCAGTAGTCGATCATTGTCGTGGCAGTGAATCCACAGAAGAACTGATACCAGAACAGCAAGTTCACGTAGGCCTGAGGAGCACGTTAAATTACGCCATTACTTATCAGAACTGAAGGTTCATTCATACAGCAGAACCCTCTGATTCCGATACAGCACTCACCACATTCTTATAGAAGAAATAAATAATCATGTTGGCTAGTCGAGTGTAGCACCAGTGTCCATGGACAAGTACAAGCTTTTTCAGGTGCTTAAAGCGTGATATGGCAAAGTCGCTCGCCATGACTGCCTGAAACGATCAAAAAGCATCACATTGTGATTCAGTCTGGGATGAGGATGGATGAAAATATCATTACTGCTAGTGAAGTCAATTCCCACCTGCATGCCCTCCTGGCCGGATATCCCAATGCCAACGTCAGCAGCTTGGATCATGTTGACATCATTTGCACCATCACCTGAGACAAAAGTGTAAATATTATCACCTGTGTAGGCACTTTTTCAGTTTTCAGTAAAACATTTTTTGTCATTCTAGCACTGGACATCCAGTGTAATACATGGCAAGATCCGGTGACGTTTGGGGGTTGACTGCCTATCAGGGAGGTAAGCCCTCACTGCTAAGAGTCCTGAGCATTTTTATCATGTGCAAACCAGGCTTTGAAATAATGTTATTACAATGCAGATTAAGGTTTGTAACTAGGTTCTGAGCTGAAAGTTATGTTATGCTGCAAAACCAATTCACTAATTGGTACAAATAAAGTGACCTAACCTTAACTACAAGTATTCACACCCCTTAAACTTTTTTTTTTTGCAATTTTTACGCTACAAACTTTAATATGTTTTGTTGGAATTTTATACGACAGACCAAGTAAAGTAGTGCAGTGGACAGAAAGTAATACAAAGTTTTCATATTGTTTTTTTTTATTAGTCTGTTCAACTAAACGTATGAATAGCATGGTGTGGGGCATGCATACTTTTTGTTATGTAATGTATTAATGAAAACCAAAAATAGGCAATTTTAGTAACCACCTAAATAGAATCGTAACCAATCCACTTGTTTTGTTGACAGGTGGCATCTTTATTTAGAGCTAGCAGGTTGGATGGGGACCTAAGCAGGATTAAACCTGGAAGCCCATTCAAGGATTAGACTATAATACAAGTCAAGAGAGACAAGTTAGATGTAACTGGTTCATTTTACAAGCAACGGAGTAAAAACAGTTTGTTATTTCTTAACCAACACCAAACCTAAAATCAAACATGGCTGACAAACATAAGAAAGGGAGTGATAGCTGGCTTAGTAAACTATTGTTTTACATTCTGTTTGTATGACATTAAATCAGTGGCAAATGCCATCCACAACATATTTGTGAAGTAGTACCTTTAAAGTTTTTAGCAACCGTTATGGTATTAGCTGCTAGCCTCGTTTGTAAGCACAACATTTTGCAATTCCTACTGGTTCCCAAACTTGCAAATGGATCACAGTTAAGTTGAATCAGGTGTGCGTTCCAGATTTGTTTTCTGACATCCGTGGGAATTAAAGCTCTCTTAATCACCCCCTACTGGCCCATGGACACTAAGGAGTGGTTTTGTTTGCTTTTGCATTGGGCCAGTTGAAGACAAACTACTAAAGATGATTCAAGATAATTAAAAAACTAACTATATAAAATAAATATAAATCAACACAATATAAATTATACTTTTATGCCTAACTTACCAACAGCCAGTGTCATGACTTTGAGTTTCTCCCTGACCAGTTTCACCACTCTGCTCTTCTGCAGGGGCGTTACTCTGCAGCAAAGAACCGAGCGGCAGTGTTTTGTCAGGTCTATGAACCGATCTTGCAGGTCAGGCGACATAGCCATGGTTAGAGTGTTTCCATCAATCACCAGAGAAATGTTCTGAGTAGTGCCAACGTTACGAGGGTCCTCTCTGTACCTCCTCACCTCCTCGAGAGTACAGTCCAAGATGGATGTGCACGTGATCTGAAAAAACAGAAGCTGCTAATGTCAGATTGACTTGAAATTTACCTAACGATTAGCTACTTTTATATTTCTTTACAATAAAACAGGATATGTTTGGCTGATGAAGATATGTTTTCCAAAAATGCCTTGAAAATAAATAGAGATGACACAGTAGGAATTTGCTCCTTAACAGGGTACAGATTACTGTATGTACTGAGTCAGGCTCTGGTCCCATTAGATTTGTCATTGTTGTCTCTGAATAGCTCCATACGTAGCTAGAAGAAGACTCTCATGATGACTAAAACATTACTCCATTTTTGAGATTTTTCTGAAAACAGATTATAGTTCTCAGTGAAGTTCATTAGAGTTGGTGGGAAGGTGGATGTGGGAGGTCATCTCTCCAGTGGTCACTGAGTTATTGTTGTAAAAAAATGTTCATTAAAGTTTATTTCCTGTGAGGGTTGGATATTAGACTGGTAATTAGATATGAAAGCATTAGTTATGGTGTTGGGAGTATCTCACTCCATTCGTCATCAGTCACTAGTGCCTCCGAGGGGCACACAGCTGCCCCATTTATTTCAGACAGATCCACTTGTATCCCTTAGAGCTGCCAAGTAATTTTTATCCATCCAGGGCCAAAATGAGAAGACATGGTCAAGTCATTATGAAAGGCTTGTTCCTGTGCAACCACATCTTAATGACCTCAGTGAGGTAGGCCAACACACCATATCCCTTATCGCTCTCAGAAGAAAGGCGAAGGTTTAAACTTTAGAAGGGGTCAAATGAGTAGACATGTTTAAATCGGAAGCAGGAAACTTCCTGAATTTATAACTCAGAATATCCTTATAAGACACATCTATAATAGTCTTATAAATAAGATACATGTGATTAAAATTATATATTAAAAATGTAATTCTTTTTAGATTTTGATTACTGAAACTATTGATTGTGTTGGTCAAATATTTTGTTGTGCTATTGTAAATCATCATGTATGGCTTTAATTTTTATGACATAACAAGAGCATAAGACACAATGTGAAACATTATTTTGACTCACTTTTTGGTCAGTCACTATTAAACCTGATGAAAATAGGCAGTAAGGCTCACATTGTGTTTGATTTTTTTGACCTTTTATACAACACTAACATAGTGTTAGCCTTTTGGAGTGTTAAAAATAAAAGGTTTAAATATTCTTGTCACAAATCAGGACAGCTTCTTGATACACAATGGACTCCAATCCTACCTGACATAATAACTGCTTGTTGGGAGTTTTGGTCTGTGCATGATTGAATTTGTTGGGCATAATTAAGAAAAGTCCACACCTAATTAAGGTCCTAAAGTCAATTTTCTATGCATTAATGTGGGAGGTGAGGGGCAGCCAAAGCTGCAGTCCCACTCTTGCAGTAGCTTAACACAGCAACTGCACACAACAGTAACTCAATACAAACAGCAGAAAAGAACATTGTGCAAGTACGACTTTTAAAAAGGGAAAGATAAATCATTCTTTAAGTATAACATGAGGGAAATGCTAGGGAATCATTTATTCATATAAAAAATTTATACTTCAATAACCTGTTCTGTTTCGTATTTATCAAATATTGTAAGTGAATTAAGAGGAAAAACATGAACTGAGTTGGTTTTGACTTAAAAGCAAAACATATGAACAGTTTAAACTTTTCTCAATATGCAACAAAAACACTTTAAATAGAAAACATGTTTTTATTAACAATGTACAATATTATACCAGACCAATGAGTCTGGGGTTTTGATATGAGGAATTGTAACTCTACACTCAGGGAGCTCTTCTGTCAGGGGGTGGCACACACTCAAAAAAAGTTACCCCTCAATCACACCTGACTTTTTTATCACTTATATGCATGTCCAGTCAATAGAGAGTACGCATCCCCTGTGCTGTACACAGTCGACCAAACTAATTTATCATATTATATTATACTGAAGAGATGTATCTCAAAATATTTTGGTAGCCAAAATTGGATGATTATCTGCTTAACCAACCAGTTTTCAACTGGTCCAACCAGTCCAATCAGAGCATTTTCATCAGCTGCGGTGCGATGCCGATCCGGAGCTCCTGAAAGTTTCTGCATGAAGTCTATTTTTTCCATGATGCTGCATGCGGATTTCCATGAAGTTAAAGAAATTACATGAGCCAGACAGGAAGTGAGATGTGGGCTAGTTAGGTGCATTCGGTATGTTTCAAAATAAAACGCGTGCTACTTTTTTTCTCCCGGCTTTAAAAAAAATCATTAATGACAGGGATATCAGTTTACTGTGTATGATAGTTACCGTTATTTTTATAGGTATATCTTTAAATTTATTAGGTCAAATATTATCAATGTTTTGCAAACCATTGCTAAACATTGATTGCTTTCACTCAGTGCTTTCCGGAGACGTTCTGCATACAAAAAGCAGTCAGTGTGAATGGCAGTCCCTACGGAAACCGGACTGCATCTGTTCTGCAATCGGTGTGAATGAGGTGGTAGACGAAAGAACGGGACTTTCACTTTCACTTCCACATAAAAGCAGCATCTATCTATCTATCTATCTATCTATCTATCTATCTATCTATCTATCTATCTATCTATCTATCTATCTATCTATCTATCTATCTATCTATCTATCTATCTATCTATCTATCTATCTATCTATCTATCTATCTATCTATCTATCTATCTATCTATCTATCTATCTATCTATCTATCTATCTGTCTGTCTGTCTGTCTGTCTGTCTGTCTGTCTGTCTGTCTGTCTGTCTGTCTGTGTCTGATCCAACTCTCATCAAAAGACTGTGATAAGTATTTTAATACCGTTACTACAGAGGTATGATTTTTCATAAATAGCAGTGCCATGCTGAAACAAGCAACATTCAGCAAAGCAGCTGGCTGCCTACTTACCTTGTTTTTGCAGCTCATGTTAATCACCAGGTCTTCCTCCTCCAGTAGCCTGCAGGCATAGCCGATGTTGACAGCCGTCTCTGGCTTGTCACCTGTCAGCACCCACACATGGATTCCTGCCTCCCGCAGTGCCACAATGCTGTCTGGGACGTTCTCCTGCAGACGGTCCTCAATGCCAGTCGCCCCTGTTAGAGGACAAATATCCCGAGATAGGCATCATTCACACAATGATCTTATCATGAAGATATGGCTCTTTAGTGCTGGATATGGTGGGGTTGATGGGTTTTACCTAGTAGGGTGAGGTCTGTCTCCAGCTGCACAGCTGTTTCCATGATGAGCTCCTCTCTGCACTGCATAGCAGCCTGTGCCCTTTTTCTCTCACCTAACCAGCTTTGATACGTGCTCTCACTCACAACCTGTCACAGATGAAGAGAAATACGGAAAACAAGCTCTTATACTGTAGGAAAATGATGCTGGTGTGAATTGCTAAGGATTTCATACTTTTTTCGTGATACAGAGAGTGCGGAGGCCCTCCTTTGCATAGCAGTCAAGGTGATGTTGAGTATCAGCTGCTATATTTTTCTCAATGCCACTGAAGTTTTCTAGAAACAAAAAATTACATATTTACTCATACAGTGTAAGCTTGATTTATTAAATATGAACTAAATACATCCAGAAGTCTCTTTTTTCACCAGCATGTACCTGCATAAGGTGTTCCAAGTAGCTCCATAATGGAGTAGTCTGCACCCTTAGTGTACAGCACATACTCTTTGGTGACTGGGTGTCTCACCAAAACAGACATTCTCTTCCTGTTGGAGTCAAAGGTCAAGGTGTCCAGCACCTCAAACACCAGCTCCTCCCCAGACGGGAGCCTCACAGTCACACTGTCAGGGGTCCGTGCCAGCAGGATGAAGCCATATGCTCTGGCTGCGTACACCAAGGCGGCCTCATCAGGGCTCTCTGCCTCATAGCACAAGTCCTCTGCCTCTGCTGTAGGGCTGAGGCTTTGAGACAGAGGATGGAGAGAACGTCTTTGGAGTCCGTTTGTGTCTGTTCTGCTTTCTCTTTTTTCAGAGTCTATAACCGGATCTTCTGAGAGAGTGCGGTTCCTCTTGCGTTGGAATAAAGTCCCAGCTTTTTTCACCAAATTGGAAAAGGCTTCCAAAGGGTTGTTCGTCTGGCTGGAGTGTGGAGATGCGCACGCCTGAACCAATGTCACAAAAATTGTAGCTAATTATAAGGATATAATAAAAGAGTGGCAAGTATGGACTTCAAAACTGTTTCCAAATAAAAATGTAAATAGGATAGCATGCATTTGTGAGTCAATACATTGTAAAACCACCTTTCACTACAATTACACTAAGTGCATAATTCTCTACAAGCATTCACATTTTGGGCTGAAGTTTTTACTCATTCTTTTCTTTTAAGTATCTCACGGTGACTCAGACAGGACGGAGAGTCTGTCTGCAAACATTTCAGGTTTTGTCAGAAAGCTGAATTTGTTCTCATCTGACCATAGTACATCCTGCCTCAAGTTTGCTGTCTCCCCTATATGGCTTGTGGCAAACTGGAAATGGGACTTCTTATGGCTTTCCTCTGAGAATGGCTTACTCTTTGCTACCCCTCCATAAAAGCCAGATTTGTGGAGTACACCTCTAGTGCTTATCCTGAAGATTATTCCACCTGAGCTGTGAACCTCTGCATCTCCTCCATAGATATAAAGGATTCAACAGTGTTCCGGAAGATGTTTAAATCTTTGAAATTCATTTTATAACCAAACCCTGCCTTGAAGTTTTCTACAACTTTATTCCTGACCAGTCTGCTGTGTTTCTTGATCTTCATGATGCTGTTTATTCATTAATGTTCTCTAACAAACCTCTGAGGCCATCACAGTGCTGCCATGTAAAATTAAATTACACAGGGTGGACTCTATTAATATTTTTCCATGGGCTGCTATTTCTGCTTTCTTCGTGACCTAAGGACACTGCACAGCCAGTTTTCGGTTTGGAGCTTGTAGTTACAGGATACTGAATGTTTAACAAGGATATAAGTTCATGTGTTTTTAGGTTAGTTTTCTATTTAAAGACGTGGTTAACTCACCCTCTGTCTGTGAGCATTTGCCGTCGAAACAACCACTGTGTTGCAAATGGCAAGGGCCAGAAAGAAGTCCAGGTGAGGATCAATCTTTCTGTTTGTGTCTCTGCGGCCACTGTCTCTCTCTGTCCTGCTAATCTGCTGAAGCAGCTTCTGGTCTGGAATCACCTCAGTTTCCTAGAGGAACGAAAGTTAATCAGTTTGTTAATTAAATACTGCCTGTATGTTGATAAACCTTGTCTCGGTTACATTAGCTGACGTAATGGACTCAAAGAAAGTTTTTATCATTGAAACTTTCCATTCACTTAAGTTTAACCATGGATGAGGCAGGCTTAAAAGACTAAAAAGAGGAAAGCAGTATTATTATGTTTTTATTCATACAGCCATTCTACTCTGCTGGAGACGCATCATGAGGAGGAATAAAAAGGGGCTTTTTTTCTGTCTCTGTGTCTACTCCCCTTTGCTCCGTAGACAAAAATAGACACAGGTACTGTATATCAAAACAGTAATGACTAATCTATAGTGCACAATTACAGTTGATATAACATTGGTAGTCTGTGCCAAATGGTACTCAGTGTGACCATATGTCCCATCACAGACACAAGGGCAAAGCTGAGCAATCACTGACACCTAGAAGCTTGACCATCTGCGGCAGGGACAGGGACCACGAGGTCTTTGACTCAGGGATGAGTCAGATTTGGGTAAACAGATCGACACTGAGGTTTTTTTTTGTGGAGATTTATACGTTGTACAACTGTAAAGAGATACGTTCTTACTGATTAAAAATTTATAAATTTTAAATCCTAAAAATTTGCAAACTAGGATGAAAAGTTGATTGGATATCACAATGCAAATTGTTGTTTTATTTAAAGTGATGTCTTTGTGTTCCCCTGTCACACACATCCTATAAATTCAGAATTAGCTTGTGGTCTTCATACCAGTGGACTGCTGAAGGCCGCATCACTCTGTGGATTTGTTGCCACCTTGCTTTTGCGCCTGCTGCCATGCCGATGTGTGTCTGCAGGGCTGATGCCCTCAGCTTCCAAGGACCACCTGGTTCGTGGAAGTTGTTGATGCTGGTTGAAAATAACCTCCTCCTCGGACTCAGGCTCATTGAGGTCATCAAGGCGAATGGCTGAAAACCACCAAAGAAATTGACAAATAAGCCTTGAGTTATGTCTATTCATTAAAGAGACATAAAAGTTGCTAGCGGGATGGTATGAGTTTTGTACAACTTTCCTCTCTTTTTATGTGTTGTCAGAGTACAGAAACATGTAATACTCTATATCCACATGAGTGAGTCAATTAATAATGCAGTACATCTAGAAATATGACAAAATAGGACAGGATGGGTGACAAATAGCTCATATTTAGAACATAAGATACAATTTAAGTTACATTAAATATAGAAAATCACAAAACTAAGCTTCTCAAATAAAACATATTTTATGTCAAACTAAGGCGCGAAACAGCAATTTGTTCTAAGAGGATTTCTTAAAGTGAACTTTAAAGCACTGCTTGTCAAAGCAGGTACAACTCCATAGCAGGTCCATAATGATGCATGCCAGCATGATGTAGGATGATGAACATATTGATGCATGCATTCTGCCACTGGACAACATGCGTGAAAATGTCAGGTATAAAATAATTTAAAAACTGCAAACTACGAAATGTTTAAGTGGTGAAACAATCAGCACCAGAAAGAAAACTAAATTTCAGCAAACACAATAAGTGTAAAAGAAAGACCTAAAAAATTACACTTGGTGTAATTTTATATTATTTTCAAAATCTTTGTATTACAATTTTCTTTCATTTGTCATGGAGTCCAGGATGGACAAGTTGAGTCTTTTAAAATGTAGCACAAATTTGACCTCATCAAATCAAAATAACTGTAAGCAACCTACTGATGGAAGATATTATAAATGTTAGTCATCAAACTTCCTTTCTTTACAGTTGTCTATATTAAGAATAAAGAAAGCAATACAGAATAACAAAAATTCCCTAATAATTTATTTGGTTTGGATAAATTCTTGTTTTAATGTTATTGTAAATTGTGTAGCATTCCTTGAAAAGTTTCTATGCTTTCTTAAATTTGTGGGATTGGTTTTGGATCACTTTGCACCTTGTGTAGATTTTATCCCACTTTCACACCAAACTAAAACAATTTTGCCAAGACTTTATTTTAAAAACAGTATTTCATAACCATGTACAGTAGCACTGATACTTCACTTGATACTTAAATATTTCTATGGCAGGTAAAAAAAAGTAAAATTCTTTACCTTTCAACTATACTTTAATTTCCATATATATAGTTTTTTTAACTGTTTTTTTGTATAGTATTGTACCTTTATTGATTGAGGCTCTGATCCCTGTTTGGACCAGCTGACCATTATTAAATCTGAGAAACAGTAAATAGATAAAAAACCAAAGCAATATTTCTGTATGGAAGTATACCACCATGCAACCTTTACATTTAGATATCTCATAAACTATAACTTTTTCCCCAAATTAATCGTCCATAAAAACTAAGGAAGGTGTTTTTATGTCTAAAATGTCCTCTGTTAAAGATCCTTACCGTTTTCTTTGTGTGGATACTCAGTACCCATGATGGAGCATCTGCGAAACACCATCTTGTTCTCAGTGAGGGTGCCCGTCTTGTCTGAGAAGATGTATTCAATCTGCCCGAGGTCCTCCGTGATGTTTAGAGCCCTACACTGCACACGGCTGTCCGTCTCCTCATCGTACAGGTCAATGTCATTAGTAATGAAGAAGATCTGACCAACTTTTACCAATTCAATAGACACGTAGAGAGAGATGGGAATCAGGATCTGTGAGGAACGATGAGTCCAGCAGTGGTGGTGGAAAATAAAATGAAAAAAACAGAGTGGAGAAGAATGCAGGAGTTAGCTTAATGAGTTTAAACTGAATAAGAACAATCTGCTTGAGTGATGTCTGTCAGACACCTGAAGAAGGATGATCATGGTGAAAAACATGTAGAAACTCGCAAGACTGGAAGAATCTAGAAAATCGTTGCTTTCAGGGACCAGGAAAGGGGGGACACCAGGCAATGATTCCAACCAAAGGTAGTGACCTGTATGGATGAAGACGGCTCAAATGAATTGCAGTGATTATTAAACAGACAGGAAACCTAGATTCCTCCTCATATTTCTTCTGCCTGCTCTCTTCATAAAGTATATGTTTAGGCTCGAGGTCAAAGTGAGCATTAATTGACAATTTAACACTTCCCTCCCAAAAAATTACATGACCCCCATCTATACAGTGACTCTTTTACGTGATGTGAATAATTACCGAGGGCTCCGATGAGGCACATGGTGAAAAGGAGAATGAGGCAGAAGAAGACATCTATATTTAGCTTCCGCTCAAGTTTGCTTCGCTTGTATCGCGACCCACTGTTGTTGAGCATGGACTTGGTTTCATGGCCTTGAAGATTTCAGGAGGAGGCAAGTTATTCAAACACTGATGAAAATCCTCATTAGATCTTCAAACTAACTGATCTTAGTATAGAGGTAAGGAAAAACAAACTATTTACATCAACAAAAAGAGAGGCTAAATGTAGCTTTCCCCAAAAAACAAAACAAAACAAAACCTTTTTTTCAGCATGTTTCAAACTTACATAAAATGTATTATTCTCATAACATTTTCCGTTTTGCCTTTCTGTGTATGATTTAAATCAAAATGCTTGCATAGCCAAATTTTTTTGGTAATAAAGACTGTTGGCTATTATTAGCAGCAAGCATCAAACTGATAAATCTTAGTACATTTGTACTCTTAATACATTTTTTACATTCTTTGACTGAGTAAACTGTATCTCAGTGAACTTAAGGTAAAAACCAAACATGCATAATTTGTCCTGTTTAAATGTCAAAGGCCAAGGCAATCAGCCAGTTGTGAAATTACCTGCATACACCACAAAGCCAACAGCATGATTCGTGTTTCTCACTGTGCAGCCTCGCAGCAGCAAACTCTCAATGTTGGCGCCCACCTTATCTTTATCAGGTTTCTCTCTGCAGCCAGGAAAAGTGACAATCCTCTTTACTGACAGACCTTGTTAGATATTCATTATTGTTGACATATTCCCCATTAGAACTCTCCTGCTTTATGTCTGTAAATGAACAGCCAGAGCAGACCACCTGTAGGAACTGTGGTGCCCAGGAAAATCGATTATGGTCTATTACACCACCAATAATGTGTCTGATATTATTGGGAAGTCCAGTGAGTGGGTTGGAAATAGTTTTCAGGGTTCTTGGTAAGATTCTGAGGAACAGTTTCTTTTTTAAATCTATGCCAAATGTGCTATTTCATACTCACACGTAACACTTGAAATGATTCAGATTGTTGTTGGGCCTTTCACACACCACAGACATGACATTGAAGCTCTCCGGTTCAAATCCAAAATTCTAGTGAATAAAGAAAAAAAAAATCATTACTTCATGAATGGAAACTTTTAATTTGCGACTTCACCTAGACTTTAAGAACAACACAATCTTATCTGATCCCTACTGCATGCAAGCCAAATACTGTATATATTAGCACTCTAAAGTATGTAGACTGACAGCTACTTTTTTCTTTCCTTAATCTCTCGGTTTGATGTGCAATGAGAGCAGCCGGAGCTGTAAGTAACTTCAGGACACGGTAGCAATATTTCTCACCGATGTACAAAGTCCGGAAACAACCGTCCTCTGCTTCAAGTTGGTTTCCCCATCCAAGTTGGCCGTCTCTATGTGGCAAACACCGTTAGGTTCAGATGAATAGAGGAGGAGCAGGTCTGCTGGGACAATCTCGTTGGAAACTACTTTCACAAAATCTCCCACTCGCACATCCTTCCAACGTCTCTCCACATACTGCTTCTCCCTCCTATGGTCAGAGAAGCCAGAAATCAACCATCGAAAGACAAAATTACTTTCATGTACCATGCCTTGCATAAGTATTCTTCTCTAATGAACTTGGTCAAATTTTGGTCAAGTAACAACCTCAAACACCATTGTAGTTTATTGAGATTTTTTGGGATGGAACAAAATAGAGTAGTGTGCATTGTGAATGGAAAGAAATTGATACATCTTTTACAGATAAAAATCTAAAAGGCCATTTTAACACATGAATATGGTTTGATCTTAAACCCCAACCATCAGTTATGGTTTTATTCAATAAATATGTGGCATAATTTACGAATATTTTTTTCACTAACTTTATTTCTTAATTTCCAAATAAATCACATACTTCCAAATACACAATGCGTTTGATGTAAACATTTGCAATTAAACATAAAAACAATCACCATGCCCACAATGCATGCACATGTTAATTATATAAAAAAGGGAAAAAAGCAGATAAGCAACTAAAAAAAGTAATGCCACAAAAAGGATCTTAATCTGACACAATTTAAAAATTGACGCTCATGACATACGCCAGGAAGGGATCTCAAATCTTTACAAATTTGTGTTGTAAACCAGACAAACTGAGTCTACTTTTCTCACACTTCAGAAAGAACAGTACATCTTTAAGCCATTGACTATGTGTAGGTGCATAAATAGATTTCAACTTAAGTAGTATTAGCCTTCCAGCTAACAGGGTTGTAAATGCAATCATATTTTTATGTGAAGACAAGAGAGTGGGCAAAAAAGGATAAACTCCAAAAAGCGCAGTAATATCCTTAGTGACAAATTCAACAACAGATATCTTGGACAAAGTGTCAAAGATCTCACCCCAAAAGTTTTTTAAAGCAGGGCAAAGCCAGAAACTATGAAAATAATCTGCAGGATCTTGTTGACAATGGCTACAAAAAGAGGGTGTCTCTACAAATATCTTTGCAAGCCTAGCTCTAGTATAGTGGGTACGATGTAAAATTCTACATTGAATGAAACTGTGTTTGGCACAAATAGATGGCTTATGTACCCTATACAGAATTTCATCCCAAACTCTATTTAGAATTATATCTCCCTAATCTGCCCCCCAGTTTGTCTGAACAACATCAGAACAGACTAACCAAATGTTAAGAATATTCAAATACATATGTGAAACTTCACCTTTCATGGGCTCTAAGACTCTGTCAAAGTCTTGAATAACTGGGAGAGAGGGAAAGCATGGGAAGATGCTGTGAACAAAGCTATGTAGGCTACCTGAAGGTATCTAAAGAAATTTACTTTAGTCAGGGAAAACCTGTCTACCAGTTGTTGAAAAGATGCAAAGACGCCCCCTACAAACAAATCTTGTGGAGTTTTCAGTCCTAGTTTTGCCCAGGAAGAGAAACAATTGTCAATCAAGGAAGGGGGAAAGGCTGAATTAGCCATAAGTGGAGCTGCAGTAGAAAAAGTCTGAAATACAAAATACCGCCGAAATTGACCCCATATTCTAAGACAGGAAATGACAACTACATTTTTAGAATAGGCACGGAATGAAAACGAAAGAGGCAGATGCAAAAGGGCCTTCAGTGACACTGGGTTCGAGGACTTCAATATCTAACCAAATTGGGACTGACTCAAGGGATTCTTACTGGAGCCAGTAGTTTAAGTTCCTAATATTAGCTGACCTATAGTAGAACAACATATTTGGTATCCCCACCCCACCAGCCATTTTGGGTTTCTGTTGAGTCTGCAGCTTCAATCTAGGAGTTTTTTTTTATCCCAAATAAAATCCATAAGAAGGCTATCTAGTCTTCGAAAAAAAGAGCGGGTGAGAAAAGTTGGTATAGTTTGGAACAAGTAGGAAAATCTAGGAAAAATATTCATTTTGATACAATTTATTTTGGCAACTATGAATAAATTAAGAAGAGATCAACAATCCAAATCTTGTAACTTGTGACATTAGTATGAAAAAGTTTTTTTAGAAGATTGCTAAGTGTATCTGCTATAAATATGCCCAAGTAAAAGAAGCCAGACTTTACCACTTTGAATGGAAGAGTATGAAGTAGGTCAAACCTGGCAGATCTGTTAACAGGAAAAACCTCAGTTTTGCCATGGTTAAGTTTGTATCCGGAGACTTTGCAAAAAGACTATAAAATTGACAGGACTGCTGGGATTGATCTAGGCAAGTTGGAGACAAATAGTAGAAGATCGTCTGCATATAAAATAACCTTTAATTCAACACCATTCTGACTAATTCCAGTAAAATTGGGATGCGTCCTCAAAGCAATTGGGAGGGGTTCTATTACAACAGTAAGGGACTAAGGGGGCAACCCTGTCTAGTGGAACGAGAGAGAGGAAAGAATTTGGAATCATAACAGTTGGTCCTGACTGATGCCTGTGGTAAAGCATAAAGTAATTTAATCATTGAGATAAAGTTTTCTCCAAATCCAAATTTCTGTAAAGTAAAAAAAAATCCATCAAAACCTCAGACATAGCGGATGGTGATGGATTATAAACCGCATTGAGTACACGTCTAATATTGAAGAAAGAGTGTTGGCCACGGATAAACCCTGTTTGGTCCAAGGAAATCATGGATGGGAGAACACTTTTTAACCGGCGTGCCAATAATTTCGACAGCATCTTAAACTCCACGTTTAATAAGCTTATAGGTCGATAGGAACCAGATTGCAAAGGATCCTTTCCCTTTTTTAACAGTACAATTATACAAGCTTGAGACAAAGTTTGAGGAAGCAGACCAGCATTAAAAAATTCAGTACAGATTTTAAACATCAAGGGAACAAGTTGTTTCCAAAATATCTTATAAAACTCAGCTAGAAAACCATCTGATCCTGAGGATTTACCACTAGCCAATGATTTGACCGCCAAGTCAAGTTCACGAATATTTATGAGCATGGTGTGTGAGCGCTTTTATTTCTGACAAAAATGAAAGCACCTGTGTGGTTCTACAGTGTGCTTGTTCCTGTCCATTGGTAAGTGGCTGTTGTTGCAGTGGTGCACCCAGGACTGGCGATAGCCCTTTGGGGACCCCAAGCAATAATGCTTTGCATACTTTTAACATGCTATTCATCTATTAACATGCTTGACATATTTTTATTCTTAATATGTTGTAATGATTTCTGTATTGATGATATTTCATAAGCCTGATATTTTTGTGCCCAACGCTCAGGTTTGCAGTTGTGTTGTACTGTTTCCTCTTCAGGATGAAGGATTGAAAGAGGCTCTGTGAGATGCACTCTTTTGAACTGCTTTAAACTTCTCCACAACTTCCATTGCCTAATCTGTCTGCGGTGTTTCTTGTCCTTCATAATGCTGCTTGCTTACTAATGCTCTCCAACAAACTTGAGGCTTTTGCAGAACAGCAGGATTTTTGCTGAGTGTATATTGGTATCACACATGCACCATGTGTATTCCACATTTATTTATTTTACATTTCATCACATAATGAAAAATATTAAAGTTTGTGTTTGTGATGAGATACATTGTAGGAAATTTAAATGGAAATACATTTAGCTGGCATAATAAAAAACATAATAATGTCATGATAAAGGACTACATAGTTTGCTTACATTATTGTATAACCTGATTTGCTTTAAAAAACAAAAGGAGCTAAACAATATAAACTCCTAAGTAAAAAAAAAAGAAATAAAATCAAAGGTAAATTTGAATGATGGCACGATACAGTTACTGTGTAAAGTATGAGAGAAAAGAAAGAGAAAATGTTCAGTGAAAGATGCTGTTCTGAGCTTAGTACACTGAGACAGTTCTAAGATTTTCTTCAAGGAGTGTTGCGCATTATAGTTAAAACCAGCATGTCAAGCTGACCGAGCACCGGCGACAGAACGTTGAAAGTATGCTGCCCTGCATGTAGAACCTGATGAGTTAGTTACTACTCAACACCACGCCTCACTCCCAACAAAGTCAGGAGGGGAGTCTAATGTATTTTTAGGATGGTGTGTTCGTCACCTTGCATACGTTACAGTACTTTCGGAAATGTTTTTTTGTGCGTCAGACAGTCTGAGTTTAGTTATGAATTACATGTGCTCCCACTTTACTTGAAAAAACAAATCTATTTTCTTTTTAGTGCTTTGCAAATGTCTAATATTCTTCCTAATGGGCTTCTCATAAAATTTTTAGAAAAGTATTTTCTTTTTTAACCCACTTAACTCCGTCCTATAAATCAGTCAGACCAAAATGCTCCAAAACTCGAGGGATGGAACAGTGTTGTGCTTATCCGTAACAGAAAAACAAGCAAAGCACGGTTTTTAAACGGGATCCTTTGGCAATTTTCTTTCAGGGGAATGTCTCAAAGACTTAGTTTGTAACTATTTCTTTAGATTCTGTCCATATGCTGACCTTTTTCTCTGTTTACTGTCAATGGTCCATGTTCCTTATTTAAGCACACACAGCACCTCCGTTGTGCCGTCAGGAGTGGGCTGAAAATGAATGAAAAGGCAGCCAAACCCATAAACACAGACTTTCAAAAACCATAAGGAACATGTTATAAAATAATAATTTACTTCCACAAACAGATGCCTTTATGTAATCTGTTAAAGTATAAATAAATTAAGGTTAGCTTAAAGAGTATGTTCGTTTACTAAAAATAATATATATATTGGTCTAAACTAAGTGTTCTCAAATGATTTGCAAAAAAGAACCACTTCAGTGATTACTAAGGTTTTAAAGTACCATCATATTGACAGACATTTTTAAACATTAATACAAGAGGAAAATTATTTTTTTCATAGTTAATATCCATGTCCACTATGTTTCTAAATGAAGGATTCCGAGAGCGAAAGTGGAAGCATTCACCAACCCTGATCTTATAAATACAAAATGGCTGCCACATGTTCCAGAGTGATGGTTATGGTGATAAACCTTTTTCACATTCTCTTTCACGGTTCCTTTGGTGTTTGTATAAATAAAATTAAGAGCTGCTTGGATGAAAAAGAAGGTCATATTTCAAGTCAATCAGACAGCTGCAGCTGATCCAGAACGCTGCTGCTCGTGTCCTCACTAGAACCAGGAACGTAGAACACATCACCCCAGTTCTAAAGTCCTTACACTGGCTCCCTGTAGCTCAGAGAATAGACTTCAAAATACTCCTACTGGTTTATAAATCATTACATGGCTTAGCACCAAAATATGTTGAAGACCTGTTGTCATGGTACCAACCACCAAGACCACTCAGGTCCTCCAACTCTAGCCTACTAAACATCCCTCGACTCAGAACTAAACATGGAGAAGCAGCTTTCAGTTTCTATGCTCCCCTTATCTGGAACAGACTTCCTGACGAGTGTAGAGCTGCTGAAACTCTGAAGTGCTTTAAATCGAGACTAAAAACCCATCTGTTTAGAATTGCCTTTGAGTAAATGCTTGATGCCATATGTATGAAATGTGTCATGCTCTCTTGATCTTTCTCTTGCTTTATTGATCTTTCTCTTGCTTTGTTGTGTATCATGTGTAATGTGTGTTTCTTTTACTTTTAATTTCCAATGTTATATTCCATGTCTTTTTTTTCTTTTTTAAATGACCAAATCATGTAAAGCACCTTGAATTACCCTGCTCTTGAAAGTGTGCTATACAAATAAAATTGCCTTGCCTTATCTGCAAATCCTCAATGCAAATAATATATTTGGCCTGTTGGATGGATTTTCACTACCTTTGATGCCCACATTTGCTTAAGCTTACAAACATTGATTAGGACATTGGGATGAAGGAAAAAAAGTGACGAGAGTGTTACTTTTCCATCTTCACGATATTCAGTATCAATATTTTAAATAAATGTTTTTTCTAATATTGTGCCACCCTAAATAAAATTCTAAGAAACCACTTGTTATCATCTTGTAGTGCTAACATAACTTGTCAGATAGCCCAGCAGTTAGCATATTCCACTGATTAACCGGCTGGAATAGAGTTAAATTGAGTTTGATCCTACTCCCAGATCCAAGTTTCAACTGTAAAGGTAAATAAGTGGCCACTAAAAGTAGCTTTGGTTTGAAGGAAGGATCGTTTTCCGCTTGAACTGTTCTTTGGTTGTGACTTATTTGCTGTACATCACAGTTATTTAGCGTTCCTATTTACCTTGTAAATAATTGATAACATAGTTTCTTCTGAGTAGCACTAAAGGTAACCCAAGGACCACAGATTGAGAATAATGAAACATGTTTGATATAAATAACTAATTAATTTTGGGACATTGTGCTTGTCTGCTTACTTGAGAAAAAAAAGCAGATGAAAATATCAAGCCTGCTTTATGAGCTAAACACAAGTCTGAAGACTTTGCCTGAGGCCAAATTAGCTTAACTCTGCACCAAGACTGCAAACAGCAAAAGCATCTGGAGGAGTCTGTAGATGACAATTGGATGATTTTAACTGAAAAACATTTAGGGAAACAGTTCCATGCAAAGTGAGTTAATATGAAAGCAAAACATTGAAAGTTTTAGAATTAACTTTAACCTAAGAAGTAATTGTAAAACCATGTCTGTTTCAGGGAACTTGTGTATCTGGTTTCTTTGTGGGGAAAAGAGAGAGATCTTTTAACATGAAAATCAAGTGAAACCTTACATAATGGTTTTAACAGATAGTAGGTGTTACTTTCAGGCAATATGCAAATGCAGTCTATCACACAACTCTGAATAAAACAAAATGCTTGTAAGGTGGTGGTGATTGGTTTTAAAAGCCCCCTGTATGCAAGCAGTTAAGACAGACCTGTTTAACAAAACCAAAAGCCTTTAAGGTCCCGTGCCTAAGCACAGCTGGACTGACAAGTGTCAGTTTCCGTGCTTCAACGAAGACATTTGACAGCACTGTGAAAACAACATAAAAAACAGATTTGATGGGAAACAGACAGGGATTAGTGTCAAGTTTCTATTGTCTGACTGCATTCCACATAGGCAATTAAAATCAAAGATGACTCGGCTAAAGGAACTGTTTTGAAATTTGTTTCTGTTTCCATCATATGGAAAAACTATAAGTATACATTTTAAAAACTAATTTGCTTTAAGAAACATTTACATATGAAATTCTGTAAAATCCCATAATGACAGTTTAGGATTTTCAGAAAACTCACAGGAACCTGCTGAACTTGATTAAACTGATCATTTAATTGCACAAGTGACTGAGATTCTGTCAAGAGAGTTCATACTTCAAGCCACACGGACACATTAAATCTGCTGTTTTCTGCTGTCTAAGGCTTTCAAATCTATGGGTTGATTTATCTTGATTTATACCCCCCCCTATCCCACCCCACCCGCAAATAGTGTTACATTTGTAAGGACAATGTATTTGTGGGAATCTCAGCTCAGAGATAATGAGATTAGATTCCGAAGCCAGTGACAATCCCATATCTCAAGTCTTTAGGAAGAAACTCCATCCTATATATATATATATATATATATATATATATATATGCTGCAATGAAGATATATTAACCAAAAACATTATCTGACTAAGTTTGAAATCATTCAATCCTGTTCTCTTTTTGTGCTATCCAATTCACAGCATAAAGTAGGGGCTCCAAGGGTCTGTCTATCATCCTTTGTGAATTTCTCTTTCTCACCAACCATTTGAAAATAGAAAACAGCTAACCTTACTGTCTCTGCTTACGCAATACTCAGATGAGGATTTCATCAAACATGCTCAGTATGATGGTGCGAGATGTTGTATAATCTCCCACGCATTCTCTATTTTTAAGTCAAAAATTCCCAAAGGTGTGCTGAGACACAGAGGTGATAAAATACACAGACGCAGACATACAGAGAATCACAAACAGATGTGCTGATGTGGTTTACACCTGCCACATCATGGATGAACATTTAGAACACAAGAATCTCCTGAACATACCTGCCATAGATGAAACATGGCGTGTTGTTGACCTTCCTGTCAGACTGGTACCTCCTAAAGTCCTCCCAGGCGTCTTTCAGGGCCGTCAGTAACATGATGACACAGATGGGAATCAGGCCCACCTCAGGCTGGAACGCGTTCACCACGGGAATAAAGTTCAGGATGGCCAGGCCAACAAAGTAGAGGTTGGCCATACGGTGAAACTGCTCATAAAGGTTCATGGGAAGAAACAGCAGTAACGAATATTTAGTGGTTTTGATGGCGTTTGATGGGAAGAAGCGATTGGGTTGCTTCGCCTTCTCCAGCCCCTCGTACGGCAGATTGGACACCAAGTTGCGGAGGTCCCGCTCCCGTGCCCTCTGACCTTGCAGAGCATCCCTCACCAGGGCCAGAGGGCTCCTCCACGTCATGGTTGGGCAGTTGTTTTTGTTTCCTTTCCTCAATAAAGTTCCATTTCCACAGAAGTTAAAGGGCTTCTCCTCTGAGCCATCATCTCTCTCAGTGGTTCTCTGTCAGTCTGTGAGTCCTGAACCAAAACAAGTGGTAACATACCTCTCCTAAGACCGCCTCTTTGGAGTGACAGGTGTGTTTGCATTCCTTACTCTTGAGCTATTAAAGGAAAGAAGCTGAAGGGACTCAGCTGATTTTCAATAAAAAATTGCATTGTTGAAAGTTGAGTCAATGTGTCAGCTACTCATTTTCTTCCATGTATAAGTGAATATTAAAAAGAAAAAAAAACTAACACTAGACACAATAAAACCATTAAAAACTGCTACATTGACAGCAAAGTCCTTCTGATAGAGGACAAATTCCCCAAAATGATCTGTCAGTTGTGGAGCAGAAAACCAGAGCAGTGGATCCTCAGGAGGACGAGCTGCTCAAAAGATGGGAGAGTATGTTGACAAGACAGTTGTTCACTCCACAATCTTGACCTTTAAGGAAAAGTGGTAGGATGGATTCATTGTTGAAAGAAGGCCAAAGGCCAGACCTGGATCAAATTGAGAATCTGTGGTAAGATTGAAATTTGATGTTCATGGACGCTCTTCATTCCTAAATCTAAGTAGGCTCAAACTATTTTGTCCTAGAAAAATGGGCAAAATTTGTAGTTTTTAGATTTATGAAGCTGATAGAGACATACCACAAAAGATCTGTAGCGGTCATTGCAGCGTAAGGGGATTTTTGAAAGTATTGATTCGGGGGCTTTATAAAATTACACCCCACGCTATTCAAATCTTTCAAGGAAGAAAAATCTTGAAAGACATGAATCATTTTCATTCAGCTTCACAAATATACACAACTTTGTGTTAGTCTGTCACATGAAATCACAGTGAAGACTTTGAAGTATGGGGTTTTGATCATAAAAGAAGATTAAACACCCTGATTTGTTCTTAGAGACACTTCAAGTAATTTGGATCATGAAGACTTTGAGTAGGAGGAAATTATTTTAACTGAATGCAAAACTAGACTAATTACTGCATTTATTGCATTTGTTTGGAACTGTTTGATGGACAACAACAAGGCTGCTTATTGCACAGATGGCATGCATGTAGGAAGCTTTCCATTTCCTCATGTTGATGCAAGTTGTCTTTTCCAAACCTGCCTGCCAAGCCTCTCTGATAAATGCCTGATTTGTTCCAGATCTCGCATTTACTGCTAAAATCTTATTAAATCTGTAGTGAAGAAGTCAAATCTATATGTAGTTTGAATCAGCCTGACATTGATGAACTCATGGCCACAAGTTTTATGAATCCTGACCACAAACTGGCACTTTATATCATATTCATATTTGAAAACACATTGTAATGTCCTGTTATTTCTGTGAGCACATGACACAATAGGCCCCCTCCCTTTCAGCCAGCCTAACGTGTTTTTCCATCACATAAGTGCGTGGCCGGGGAGTGGTGTGACGCGACTGTGTCAGACTCACCCTCTCACCCATCCCAGTCAGCGCTGGCTGGCTTTGGCTTAGCCGGCTCGCCAACTTCACAGAGCTCAGCTGTGACTCCACACGCATGCACACACACACACACACACAGAACGTAAATACACCCTCATACACGTGGCTCCACAGAGCAGAGGTCTGTGCATGGCTAATTATGCCAGTGACATGGAAAGACTACAAAGCAGGAAGCATCTGCATCTGCTCCTTTTCTTACATGTCAACACTAATGCCCATTTTGAAAAGAGGAAAAAGGAAAGAAAAGGCCAATTTAGCACAAGCCATCTGTCTGCTGAGGTAATACATCTGTTATGTAGCAGCGCAGAGCATTTTAAAAAAATGCTTTACCGGTGCATGAAGGAACAAGGTTACACGTCACGATGCATCAGTTTTTACATCAGTTTGCGTCTGTTGCGCTTACTTATTCCCAGAGGCTTCTTGCACCCATACAGCCAACATGAGGAGTCTACTATCAAATTCGGTTTTATATTTAGGTTCATTTCCTTGCATTTGACTGTTCTCGTAACTATCTCTAAATCTGTTTTTTGCATCTCATTGTGTTCTTTTCTGTTTGAAATCAAACAGTAGCAGCACATTATTTCCTGCTAAGACAAAATTCCCTTTTAAATATTAAATATTCTGTCTTTTGCACCATCAAATATTCACCAGTCTCCATTTATGTGTTCAGACTTTGGCGTGCACACTCTTCGGATGGATGCATTTTCTTTCTTTCTTGTGCTTTATTTTCCTTCTATTTTCTTTTCTGTTGCAGGCGCTGTGGTCCCTCATAGCCAGAGGGCCTCAGTTGAGTCCAAAGTGTGCCTGCACAGCCACGGCTCTCTGCGTTGATGTCCCCCGAGGCCAGGTGTTGAGCCCGGGCCTGCTCAGACCCCAATCTGCCCAGACCACTGCTGCAGCCTCTCACTCCAGCTCCTCTGCCTCTCCATCCATTATGCAGCCAGTAGCACCCAGCAACAGAGCTTTACTTTTCAGCTCACCCGTACCCTTGCCCCCACTGCTTGCCCACTTCGTCCTCATGTCGGGTTTAGTTGCTCACTTGCTCATTCAGACACTCAATTAGCCACAAGCCAGCCAGCAATTAGCCTCACATTCACACAGGAAGGACATAAAACCACCACCAGTGGTGCTCCTCTGTTGAAGTGATAGACTGAACTGAGTTTTAATTGAATTTAGATACATCTCCATAATTGCTGACAGTTATTACACAAGGTATTTACAGTCATTATGAAATATTACAATTAAAATTTACAGAAACTTTGTACAAAATATGCCTGACTTCAATGCCTGGATATTAAGGGGAGGGATCCTGGTTATGTTGTTTCAGGAGAGTGAGACATTGACCCAAAAGTCAGTGGAGTCTGGAAGTGCTTCAGTTTCAGCAAGTAGATGCTTTCAGAGTCCATTAAAAAGAAAAAGAAAAGCAAAACGAGATAGAGAGAGAGAGAGAGAGAGAGAGAGAGAGAAGTCCCAAAAGTATAGTCAGAAAAGTTGTGAACTGTGTTTTATTTCTTCTTCAGCTGATATTTTTTCTTCTTTCTTTTTCTTTTTGACTAAATGGAACATTGGAGCTGTAAGTCAACTGCAGAAAACAACAAAGACCCATTTAAATAGAATAAATTCATAGTATTTACATGATAAAGTGAGTACTGATTTATAAAAATGAATCATCTCTTTTTCATTAAATATGTTATCTACAGTATTTTTTTAAATAATTATTTTCATTTTCTGGAAACAGAAACCTAATCACAATGAAATGCATCTTACTCCTATCATTCAGTTCCTAGTCGTAACAATGGTTGTGGATTGCCATATTTATGCAACAATGAAGCTTGGTCCATCGGGAAATTTCTTTACGACAGCTTCACGTTGAATTAAAGCCATTCTCTGCGCGATGAGAAAAAAAAATCACTCAGTTAAATGTTGTTTGAACAAAAATTAAACCTCACCGATAAATGGAAGGGAATCTGTAAGCACAGCAAAAGTAAAATAAACCTTAGCGAAAGCATCAGTGTCCCCAGATCTGCTCTTTCTTTGCTCATTAAAGCTCCCGAAATAAGACTGCCCCCTGCTGTCCACCTGTTGCAATCCAGGTGGCCTCTGCTAAGTTAATTTCAAGAAACCCTCAACTAGTATAACTGAAATACTGTCATTTCTCATCATGGTTGAGATGAAAATGAAACCAAACATAAGCATGCTTTTTTTTAAAAAGATGTTCCTGATATACAGTAAATATAGGAAAATAGACTATCAAGGATGACCTCCTTTTAAATCATTTATAAAGCTTTTCCTGGATGCAGACAGCTCGGCTACGAAGTAAATAGATACTAAACAAATAAAAATCCTTAAAGTATATGCAAACACAAGCATAAATATTTTGATCCACAGAGAGATAGTAAGCTACGAATGACAAATATTAGTGATATATTGAAATTCTGGAACAGGCACCGTTTCTGTCTCTCTCTTTTTTTTTTATACACTCTTTTTTTATTCGAGTGCTCGTCAGTCACTTGAAGGTGTTTCCCAAATCCTAAGAGAGTCACTGCTGACTGAAGTGGGTGCTGCTGCGAAAAAAGTCTTTGTGTTCTCCTCACGTCTGAAACAAACCAGCTCTAGAAAAGTCAGCACAATGTTTTCATCTCACGTTCTCTCTCTAACACGCATCATTTATCTTTCTTGATTTCTTCACGCTAATTCTTCTTCGTCAGTTGTCTCCAGGCTTTCCTGGGTTTAATGGACATAGTAGAGCCAGTAGACCACGTTGAAGAAGGAGAAGACAGTGGGGAAGATCATCCTGGACCACTTATCGATAGAGTTCACATCGGACAGGTCTGGGATGTTCACCTTGAGCTGCGAGGCCCGTCTCCGTAGGCGGGACTTCTTCTGGGCGTGGCGCTCCAAGGCACTGTGGCCATAGTTCTGCCGGGCCATGGCTGCCCTGCGGTACTGGAGTGTGGAGCTGTCGTAGGCCAGCATGGTGTTGCGGGGATCCGTGGGGGCTCCCAGGCCCCGGGACAGATCCCCAGCACCGGCCATCTCATTCTTCATCTCCATGGCACTGAACAGGATGTTGTCGTCAGGGGTCATCTGTGTGAAGGTGCAAAAATAACAGATGAAGCCATGATAAGTTATAGGAAGAGTGTATTTTTAAACTATTTGGTCTTGCAAAAGTATTTAGACCCCTTGAACTTTTTCACATTTTGTCAGGATGTATTCACAAACTAGAATGTATTTGTTGGGATTTTAGGTAATAGAACAACACAAAGTTGCACATAATTGGAAAATGAAAGGCCCATGAAAGGATGCCTTTTAACATTTTTCATAAATAAAAATGTAAGTAAAAGCATTTGTTTTCGGATAAGGCCTGTCAATAAATCATTTTACTATTGCCTTTAACACAGCCAGTGAAAAAGATTTCCTGTTAAAACAGGACATGGCGAACTGGAGGATCCTTTAATTTGCAGGATGTTAGATTATTAGAATGGCATCCATAAAGGTGTTCGGAAAAAATCAATCAGGCAGCTGCAGCTCATCCAAAACGCTGTTGTCAGAGTTCTGACCAACACCAGCAGAACGGATCATACATACATCACACCAGTTCCTAACTCACCACACTGGCTTCCTGCCTGCAAAAAGATAGATTTTTAAAATCAATTTATCTAAATCTAAATTTAGATATTCTAAAATCTAAATTTATTGGTCTATAAGGCACTGAATGGGTCCAAAATGTGGATCTCTCAGGTTATCAGAGACCTATTCAGTTTGTGTTCCTATGACCAGAACTGAACAACTAAAAATGTTGTTTCTTCACTCCTCAGCTATGGAACTAACTCCCCGAAAACCTGAGATATTCAGAAACTGTAGGATCTTTTAAATCAGAACTGAAAACATTATTGTTTGCTGCAGCTTACCGATAAAGCCCAAAGATTGCTTGATCATTTCTATCACCTTAACTTCCTTTTTGCCTAAATGTATCATTTCAATGTTTCTTATATTTTTATGTGATTCTTTTTGTTTTTTGTGTAGTTCATATTTTTTTAAAGAGTATGTTATGTGTTTTTTTTAAATCTCTTTTATTTGTTTTTCCCTGCAAAGCACTTTAAATTGTCTTGTGTGTGAATGGTGTCATATAAATACACTCACCTTGCCTTTACTCTGATACCCTTGAATAAAAATTAGTGCAGCCAATGTCTTTCAAAATCAGAGGCTGGGCAAGGAAAGCATTCATGGGAGAAGCAGTCAAGAATCCCATAATAACTGGAGGAACTGCAAAGATCTACAGTTGAGGTGTCAAAGGATAATAATTAGTGATTCACTTCACAAAACCTGGCTTTTCTGAAAAAGTAACAAGAATATAGCAATTGTCAAAAGAAAGCCACAAATTCCTGATTGCAGTTTGCTTTCACCCATGAAGGGGACACCGAAAACATGTGCAATAAGCTGTTCCGGTCAGATGAGACCAAACTTATTTTCTTTTGTCTAAAAGTTAGGTCTAAAACTAACCTCTAACGTTTAAATTTTCCCATAAACACACTAAACAATTTTCATGGTGAATTGTGGTAGTGGCAGAATCATGCTGTTGGGATTCAGCAAACAGGGAAGCTGGCCATATTAGATGGGAGGATGGATTATCTAAATACAGGCGGGACCTGAAACAAAACCTGTAAGAATTTGCAAAATATTTTTTCCTTCCAGCAGAACAATGGCCTTAAACATATAGCTAGTCTACAAAGATTATTCTTGCACTAGAAAGGGCTTGTCGAAGTACAGACCTAGATCTGCTTGAGAACCTGTGGCTTGTCTTAAAACTTGATATTCACATATGCTCTCCCTTCAATTAAAACTGATATTTGAGCTATTTTGCGAACAACTGGCAAAGATTTCAGTCTCACAACATTTTTTCAGATCTCTCTGCAAAAATATTGAAAACATTAACCATTTTCCTTCAGCTTTAGACACACACACATCCACCCCCACCCTCCGAAATGCATTAATGTTTGCAATTTTAACAAGACAAAATGTGATAAGGTTCAAGAGATATGAACACTTTTCAAAAGTTAGAATGATCGTTAAGCTATTTAGCGTGTCAAAATAGTGATGAGGTGCTAAAATGGGTAATGTAAATGAGTCAAAAACTGCTACTTACATCCAAGAAAATAATTTGTTAAATTCTCTTATCATTTGTCAAACTATAAATGATAATACAACCAGACAGCTATAAAGTGATACTATTCTTGAAGAAGCAGTTTGTAAATTGATTCTCATGAAGAAACCTTCATTCTCATCTCAGAATTTCAACCAGAACATGGTTAAAATTCTGCTGATTCACAAGACAAACTAAACAAAAAGTAAAAAAAAAGAGAAAAGCAAAGATATACAAAACAAAAGTGACAGGAGAAGGTTGAGAGAAATAGCAAGGACTTTGCAAGGATGGAGGAGGCTACAGGTTCAGGGCAGGTCAGGAGAGGCGTTGTGGGAGGTGAAATCGGATCAACATTTCTTCATCCATAGCCTGACATCTGAGGAAAGGCATCAATCCTATAATCCAATCCTGTCCTTGATGTGTTTTGCTGTTTCTGGGTAACTCACTTTGAAGCGGAGCCATACAGTTGGCGCTACTCATCAAACTGCAAATGTATTTCTACTAATTTCCCAGTCTTCTTCAGAATTTCTTCACTTGGGTTCAAGAAAAGTATCATTTTCTTCAGAGATTATACAGTTTTGGGGGGGATTTTAGTGAAATTACATTGTCATTTTCCATCAGCTAGAGTTCAGATTGAATCAGTGCCTGCAGAAATGAAGCTGCTGAGCCATGTTTGTCAGGAAAATGCATGAAGAGCAAACCAAGAGAGGGAAAAAAACACAATGGTGGGAGTGATGGTCAAGGTTGCCTTAAAACTCTACAAAAAGAAAATCAAAGAAATAAACAAAAGACTACAGCATTTTCCTCTGATCTGAACTGATTCAGATTGAAGACATTAAGTTTTGACTTTCAAAACCGCCAGTACCTTATTTCTTTGATCGCCTAGTCCTAAAGCGGCATCGTCCACAAAGATGGGATCCCACATCGAGTCATATGCGTCAATTTCCCTCTGTTTCATTCTGGCATACAGAGCATCATCTCTTTGAACTACATTTCCCACCAGCCACTGCAAGCATACAAAATCAGCACTGTTACTTGAGGGAAATCGTAGCTTGCCACACTCAGAAGGAAAGGATGTTTCTCTTTTTAAATTTAAAATTTAAAACGCTGTTGTTCTTAATGGTGCTGAGCAATATTTAAAGAGAAAGCTCTGGAGCTGCAGCCAGTGACTTTTCAGGTCCTTTGGGAAACAAAAACGTGGAGATAAAGTATTTAAAAAGCAGTCATTGCTCCTGCATTCGCTCTTTCAGATCCAAGTCTGACTAAGAACGCTAAAGCAGCAAGCAACAGAGGGCTGGAGTAAGAGTAAATAGTGCTGGTAAAGGATATGAAACATTGATTAGAGCATCACATTGGCCTTAAGAGAAGAACAAGAAGAAGAAGTCCTTTGCTCACACAAAAACAAACATACATATCAAAAGACAGCACAGATATATTTTGAAAAGGTCCCTATTCACACAAACCTTGTTAGGGTCAGGCCTCAGCTTCTCGTTGTTGGCCGTGGCAGCTTTCTCAGCCGCCTTCTTTTGTCGCTGGGGACCCTGGCCAAAGAAGATGTAGTTGACGAAAGCATACTCCAGCAGGGCCAGAAAGACGAACACAAAGCAGCCCATCAGGTACATGTCAATGGCTTTCACGTAGGGAATCTTGGGAAGCGTCTCTCGCAGATGAGTGTTGATGGTGGTCATGGTCAGCACCGTAGTGATTCCTGCAATTCAGTGGAATCACACTTAAAGAAAGTTTTTGTAAGAGTCTTTTTCTGTATCATCTCTACAGCAAAACATTGCATTGGGCTTTTAGAAAGTGGTTCTAGAAATGTCCCCAGGATTAGTCAGAGCAAATTTATAATTAGTTTCTATACCAGCCATAAACTGGTACAAATGCTCCATTAACACAAGCATTCAGCTGTAATCATCTTGCTTGGAGCTTCAAATGACCATATTTGGGCAACTGAGCACAGCATGAAAGTGATAATTTAAAGCTACTGTAAATGGACAGCTATCTATTAAATATTCATATTCTGCAGTGTTGAGGAGCACTTTAAGGGCATTTCTGTGATAGCTTCACATCTTCAAGTTTCTTGGTTTTATGGTAAATAGGGCTGGAAAGACGGAGCAGGAGATTAATACTGTAGATAGATGGATCGGGGCTTCATATAAAAAAGTGGAGACACATCTCCAAAACATTGAGATACATAAAATAAAAAAGCAAAACTTTTGATCTACATGTCTGTCTATTTTCATACCCTTTGACATGACCAAAAGAATAAGATCCTGGATACAAAAATTAGTTTGCTTTAAAGGTCTCATTCACTGAGAAACCATTTAAAACTCGCTCTCTTTGAAATATGACCCTTCACTCTGAGTAGGACACGTATGCTGCAAAAGACACCGTTGTCCAATCCCGTTGCCTGCATTAGCCACAGAAAGGAAATAAGACGGCAAAGACGAGCAAGTCAGAATAAGCCCTGTTATCTACGTAGAAGTGTATCCTGGCCAAGCCAGCCTTGGCTTGCAACCGCCGACAGGAGGGTGGTGGCCAGAGAGAGGAGAGAGCCTCTCGGCTGGTGGAAGCAAACTCCACAACATGATAGAACACGGTCGGGCTTGTGTTATTTGTGGACATAGACATCAGCGTTGCATTTTTTTACTGAAGAAAGAGGAGCTGCAGCAGAAACAGGTGGAATTTGTCTTGGAACAACAACAGTGAAGTAAGATAAGTTAGTTATTTGTTCGGGGCAGCATAATAGTCGCATTGCTGTTAGCCAATCAGAGGCGAGACATTTGCATATCATGAATATTATTGAGTAAGACCTGTAACCTTGACGTTTCCTCATACCCACTCCTCCAACAAGCTTTGACCTCCTGAAACAGGAGTGAGAGAACATTTTTTTCCACAGAAAACTACTCATTCATACAAACTAGAGACCACAGCTAATTTACTGAAAAGACGAGTGAATGAGACCTTTAAAGAATTCTTGCCTTGGAAAGGATGTGTAACTCCATAATCCAGCGATTAGTTCAGAGTAGAGCCACTGCTCCTCTGCATTGAAAGGAGTCAAAGTAATTCTGGCATCTAATCAGGAACCCTCCTGGGCACATGCCTTTAAAAGTTTTCTGGTCCTACTGAGACCTCAGCTCAGATCCAGAACAAGAGTTTGTGGGGAAAGGAATGTCTCAGTTTCTCTACTGGACTTAATTTTGGATGAGTAAATGACAATGGATGGATAATCCAGACTTTACAAATATATACAAAATGTTCTTTGAGAATATGCTAAAAACATATAAAAAACAATCTGTCTTTTAAAACATTTCTCCTCCATTCAGTCTGTGGATGCAAAATCTACAGGCCCCTGTTTAAATTCCAAACTTTTTCTAGATTTATTTGTGACATATATTCTATGAAACTAAGCTAAAAAATCAACAAAACTTTTAGAGGGTTAATTTAATTCAACTTAATACAACTTAAGAAAAAAGCTGTATCAACCTGGTGTCATGATTTAAGGTTGGTAGAATGACCCAAGCACAGAAAGGAGAATATTACTTGTATTTTAATGAAGATGTCCAAACTAATAAACAGTCAAGAAGTAACTGTAGACTAGGACGTGACAAGAAGACTAGATACACTAAGAACTGATGAGGACAATGACGACGATCCAATAGAGACATGGAAACACAGAGGGGTATGAAAACAGGGAAGGCAATCAGAGAGATACTCAGGGAAACTCGGAGCAGCTGGGCACAAGGACGAAGGGACTGACAGAGACAGGGAAAGACCCCCCAAATGCTGGTCTCCAAAACCAAAAACTGTGGTTAAGTGGAAATTACTGGCCAACGTTTGCACTCTCTTAACCATCAAAAATTTATATTTATGACATCTCTATTGCTTTTACATACATATATCCATAATAAGTATTTTATAATTCTACAAAAGATTTTTGGAGATAGATTCAAATGACCTCATAATACCAATCCGGGAAATGCTGTTGTCTCATTTTCAGAAATACATTTCTCCCAGATCTTCAGTGGTGACAACAAACTCTCTTTGAATTTTGTTAATGAATCATCTTTACTATAACCAGAAGAAAAATGATTTTACTATAGATTTTTTTAGACAGGCCTGTGTAAATTGTGTTGTAATTATTATCCAAAATATGCTAATTTCTATCTATCCATTTTTAGTCCATCATCAAAATGCTCTCTTTCATGTCCAGGTTTACAGGGAAGATAAAATATGCTTTGTGGCAATATCAACAGTAAGATAACTCTTATGAACACAGTGTTTTTGTTATTAAACAAACTTTTCAAATGTAAAGACTCAAAGACGTCTTTTTTAACAAGATAGAATAAAAGATACACACACACATACATATATATATATATATATATATATATATATATATATATATATATATATATATATATATATATATATATATATATATCCATCCATCTTCTTCCGCTTATCCGGGGTCGGGTCGCGGGGGCAGCAGCTTAAGCAAAGAGACCCAGACTTCCCTCTCCCTAGCCAC